>VXBU01013696.1:0-35128 GCA_013400315.1 Bombycilla garrulus | reverse complement strand
CCTTCTTCCTCCGTTCCCTCTCTCCTCCTCAGTCCCCGTTTCCCTCCTCTCCCCGCCTCATCCTACGCACCCTGGCCCCGCTTCTGTTCGTTTTTCTCATCCTCCCTCCAGCCTCTCTGCCCCGGCCTCCTCAGCTCCCCTCTTGTTCCCTCTGCCTCCCTGTACCCTCTGTATTCCCCCATTCCCTCTGTGTCCCTGTCTCCCCTTGTCCCCCTCCCTGTTTCCCCGCAGCCGCGGTGTTCGGGACGCCGAATACTAAAAGCACGGAGGGCCGGAGCCCGGCGCCCCTCTCTGGTGTCCCCAAGAGGGGCCGGAGCCCCCACGCAGATGACAACACTGGCCTCACTGCCGGGGTTCCGGCCTTCCCTTCATCACACCGGGGCGCGGGGTCAGGGTGGGCCTCCTGCGCCCCGCCGGGGAGCCCGGAGCGGCCGCTGCCGACGCCTCCGAGCGCCGGGGAGCAAACGGCGGCTGCGCTCCTTTCAGGGTGCTAAATGCCCTCGGCCCCGCCCGTGCCCCGCTCTCTGTCTGTGTGTCCATCTGTCCCGGGGCCGCTGTCTGTCTGTCTGTCTGTCTCGGGCCCCGGCCCGAGGGGGTCGCTCTCGGCGGTACCGCGCCGAGCCCGTGGCGCTGCCGGCAGCCGGGNGCACGGAGGGCCGGAGCCCGGCGCCCCTCTCTGGTGTCCCCAAGAGGGGCCGGAGCCCCCACGCAGATGACAACACTGGCCTCACTGCCGGGGTTCTGGCCTTCCCTTCATCANCCCTGAAAGCGCCCCGGGCTGAGCCCCAAACACGGCTCGGGGGCTCCGCCGGCAGCCCCAAAGGCGGGGTCGGGTCGCTGGTTCTGAGCTCTCCGTGGGCCGGGGGAGCCCGCAGGGCCAAGGGCAGGCCCTAGAGCCGAGCGAGCCCGGTTTGAACACCAAAGCACAGGGGCTGGCCTTTACTTCAAGCCCTCCAAACGCAGTGCTCAGCCTCTCTTTGTGACACCCAAAAACGGATCAAGTGAGTCTGGTTCTGAGCTCCCAAAATCCACCCGTGGGTCCCTGTGAGCCNGCTCCCGCTGCTCCCCGCGGTCCCGCGGGGCTGGGCTCCGCCGGGGCTGCAGACGCGGGGTTCGGGCTCGGCTCTGAGCCCTGAAAGCGCCCCGGGCTGAGCCCCAAACACGGCTCGGGGGCTCCGCCGGCAGCCCCAAAGGCGGGGTCGGGTCGCTGGTTCTGAGCTCTCCGTGGGCCGGGGGAGCCCGCAGGGCCAAGGGCAGGCCCTAGAGCCGAGCGAGCCCGGTTTGAACACCAAAGCACAGGGGCTGGCCTTTACTTCAAGCCCTCCAAACGCAGTGCTCAGCCTCTCTTTGTGACACCCAAAAACGGATCAAGTGAGTCTGGTTCTGAGCTCCCAAAATCCACCCGTGGGTCCCTGTGAGCCCAAAGGTGCAGGACTCGGTGTCAGTTCCAGGCCCCCAAACGCAGCACCGGGTCTCTCTGTGAGCCCCAGAGCTGAGCCAGTGGTGGCTGAACCCCGGCCTGCAGCTCTGNCCAAAGCACAGGGGCTGGCCTTTACTTCAAGCCCTCCAAACGCAGTGCTCAGCCTCTCTTTGTGACACCCAAAAACGGATCAAGTGAGTCTGGTTCTGAGCTCCCAAAATCCACCCGCGGGTCTCTGTGAGCCCAAAGGTGCAGGACTCGGTGTCAATTCCAGGCCCCCAAACGCAGCACTGGGGTCTCTGAACCCCAGCCTGCAGCTCCACACCAGCAGCAGGACTGGGAGGGGAATCAGAGCCATTTTTCTGGCTCCTAAGCCAAAGCATACGAAGCAGGAGGATCTGAAATCTTGGTTATATCATCAGAAGTGGCTTAGAAATGGCTTCTCTCTGCTGCACAGCTCTGGGGCTGCCCATGGCACAGGGAAACCCATATTGCTGCTTCCTGGGGAATCTGGGCTTGGCCCATTCCAAGAAACACCATCATCAAACACAGGAATGCCACACAACATTTATTTGATAAAATGACAGAGAGCCCCAAACTTGGGAACAAACACATCCTGTAGAGCTGTCAGCTCCCAGGCATCTGTATCAGCTAGAGCGGGTCCTTTATCACCAGCCAGAGTGGCCCCAGCTGTGGAGCTGTCCTAGGTGCTTCTGGTCAGGAGAACAAAATAATATGGAAGAAAGAAAAATTTTAAAAAGACAGGAAAGCAGTAACGGTGAGAGAAGAGAAAAAACCCCACAGCAGAAAAGAAATATCTTTTAAAAGGGGAAAGGGGGAAAAAACAGTAAAAAGGAAAAGAGAAAAAAGAGAAAAAGTAAAATAAAGAGCCTAAAATATAAGGTAGGGGTGCAAAAGAAGTGAAATGCAGATTGAACCCATGCATGTACCCAACAGGCAGCTGGGCAGGGGGTAAAGCTGATGAAGCAACAAAACTCAAAGCACTCTCTAAATAAATAAAAGCCAAACCAACAAACAAAAAAACCCAACCGAACAGCTAAGGAAAACAGGGAAGGCTTAAGCAATTTCTTCAGCTGCACTACCAGCAATGGTGAAAAATGCCAGATCCTTCTTGTTTTTCGGGACTGCCCAGAGTAGCAGGTGAAACTTGGTTTCTGTTCTGTACAGGGATGATTTTGTTGTAATCCCTTTTGTGCTCATCTTCAAGTTAATGTGTGGAATGGTGGTGCCAATATTTCATGGGGGTAACAGCTCCCGTTCTTTCCCCCCGGTATTAAATACTGTCCTTACCTCAATCTGAAGTGCTGCTGCCCATTCGAGGATGAAAGCAGGACTCCTGAGGGAGATGGATGACANCAATCTGAAGTGCTGCTGCCCATTTGAGGATGAAAGGATGCACACTCCAAGGATGAAAGCAGTACTGCTGAGGGAGATGGATGACCCTGATGCTGCAGGTCTGGGTGCACAGCACCCATGGCACTTGCTGAGAAAGATCCAGCTTTCCATTTGTCAAGCAGTTTGTAAAGATTCTGCAGATATCTGCAGTGGGTGTGTCTCCTCAAATACATGCTTAATGACTGCTGTGCTGGGCTTCTTTTAACTGTGTTCAACAGAGTTAACAACACTCCTACCCACCTGTTCTCCTGATTCTTGTTTTCCTTTTAAATAATTTTAAGCATGTGATTTTTTCCATCTTGGTATCATGGTGACTTCAGGATCTGCTTTGCTGTTATATTTAATGTGTCAGGAATGACCTTCCACCTCCATTCAATTACACGGGATCTGCTTTCTCAGCAGGGCCATTTGTGATCATTTGTCTAGGATTTTATCTATTGCTTTTCATTGTCCATCTCAGAAATTTCCATGCTTGCACTCAATAAAAAGTGACAAGAAGTGATGGAATGTGCTGTTAGAAAAGCTTTTGGAGATGCCTGATTCCAGAAATGTTACTTTATGAGCCACAGGCCATCCTGGGGGGACACTTATGGGGGAGGAGGGGACAGTGCCCAAGATACATCATCTTTAGTTCCTCTTATCAGCAAATGGAATTAATCCAAACATTTTGCAGGAACAAAGTACTCAGTGAGACTCAGGGGATGCTCTGTCCCCTGAACCTGACAGGAGGCTGCAGCCAGGGGTGGGGATTGGTGTCTGCCCAGCTTTTATTATTCCAGGATGAGGAAAGCCTTGCTACTGCTCTCCCTTGCTCTTCAGTGGGACCACACAGGCAAAACCAAACCTCAGTCAAAGGGGAAAGGACTAAATAAATGCAGAGTCACCTTTTCTGCTTCAGGACAGCATTTCCAATAAACTGAATCAGTAAGGATTTTCATAATTTTGGGAACTGTTGGCTGTAGGGTGTGTGAGAGCTCTGATTTCTGTGTTAATTTAGTTGTCTTCAGAGTTTAGAAAGACTGAGGGAATGTCTGCTTCAAGATTAATGGGTCTGTCATTTCTGGCAAAGGCTACTAAGGTTGTGGGGTTTTCTTTAAATCTTAATTTTGTTTATGACAAACAATGCAGCAAAAATCATCTTTCTCCTACAGGTTTATCAGTTTTTTAAGTAATTGTATCTGATACCTGGTTTTACTTTGCCACTTCCACCAATAGAAGGCAAAACAGAGAATTTGTCTGTTTAGGGTTCTTTTGGAACACCCTAACACATGAATACAACCAGCAGAGATAAATCCAGAAGTAAGTCTGGGGCTCACCTAATTTTTCAAGGGTCAGTGACAAATGCACAGGTGTCATTTGTTTCCTGCTCTTGTATCATAAGCTTTCTTTTATTATGTCCCGTGCCAGCAAAACTGAGCATGTCCAGAAAATAAATGTAGTGCAGCACAAGAAAACCTCCAAAGGTTGTGAAGTTAAACAGAATGTGGAGTACTGGTGGTTCAGTTCTACAGGCTAACACTAACAGGAACAGCAGTTCACCTGACTGTTCTTTGTGCAACATTAGCTTTTCTGCAGGGAGGCAGAAGGGGCTGGAAATGCAAGTGTTTCAGATGTAAATCTGGGCGTATTCCCTGGTAATCATCATTAAGGTCAGTCCTTTTATTTTTGCCATGACAGATGTGCAGCCACTGTTTGTTTTGTGTCTAAAGCAGCTCAGCACAGTTACTAAGAAATGTCTCTTCTTGTTTAAAGCCAACACGTTCTCACTTGGCCACTGCAAGTTTCGACCCAGCACGGAAATGCAGTTAAATCCAAGTGTAAGCAGTGTCCAACCCCCATCCAGGAAATGTATGTGCAAGCTTTAGGATTGCACAAGGAAAGGAGGAGCGTATTTGCATCTCAGGTTAAGAGATCCTCAGGTGGCTCTTTTATTGCTGCTGTCATCCCAGGAAAGAGAACTGATCTCAGTAGGTTTAATGCTGACGGTACCTCTGAATATCCCACTGTATGTACACATTAAAATGTCCTCCCTTCAGGGCAATCTGGCCCTTTACCAACTTTCCAATGGCCATGGAAATTGCAATGCAAATTATGCTAAAAAAAAATCCAAGGGTGAGAGTAAAACTCCTGTCTGCAGAATTGTAGATTTGTGCTTGCAGCCATCTGGCGTGTCTGTCCCCGGGGACAGTGACCTTCCTCTCCTCCCTCTGTCAGTGTTTCATTCCCTTACCTCTTTGGTTGCCACACTGGCATTTCAATGCTGCCTTCTGGCTTTTAACTCCTTTTTCTTTCTTTTTTTCTCTTTGTTTCTCTCTGTATGGAAGTGTGTTGGAACAGCTATTTCCACCACAGCAGCATATCTGCTAATAGAAACATAACACAGCCTCACTCACTGATCTCTCCAGGTGGACAAGCACCTTCAGCTCCAAGGAGCTGTGGAGAACACGTGTTTGGTCCCTTAGGAAGCACGGAGTGATCAGTCCCTGTGACAGGAAAATACACACAAATGCTGTGGTCAGTCCTTAGCAGGAAGATTCAGAGCCAGTGACCTAGAACCTGCCACAATTGTATTTATGATTTCAATGTAGTTATGGTGTGATAGTGCAAAGCTGGAGTTTAGAGAGTTTAGCCATTCCTCTGAGGCTGGTGACATTGCTTGGGGGTTCTGTATCAGTCTAACGTGTCTGAGCAGGAGCAAGAACTAAAAGGAGAATTTTAAAGAAGTATTTTCAGACAGATTGCTCCAAAAACTGGTGCTTCTTCTAGGGGGATAAAAGATTGAACATTTCTCTGTTGAATTCCTCTCAGAAAGTACAGACTTACTAGTTCAGCTATGGAAGGGATGGAAAGAGACAAAACCAGAAAGGTAAAAAGTCTATCTCACATCCTTCCCTGAACACACTAAGGAAAAAAATTCAAACAAATAAAGAAGAACTGGTTCGTAGCTCTGGAGTTCAGTTCTACATTTTGTCAGAGTGCCACATGAGATGACTGGCGGTGCTGTGCAATCTCATGAGAGGACATTCCCCCTTACAAAGCTGCCACACATCATGGGGCACCAGCCAGCACATCTGCAAAAGCAAGGTCCAGCACAGAGCTGATGTGGAGAAGGAATCACCTCTGAGGAGACAGGAGCTGCCTCAGCAGCCGTGCTGTGTGTGTGCTCCTGCCTCTGTGCGTGAATTAACGGCCTCATAGGGCAGAGTGCTGTGCATTCCTCATTTCTGATGAGAGACATTGCAGACACTGGTTTAAATGGTATAATGTGCAATGTGGTACCACATTTACGGCCCTGGAAGAAAAGAATTGGCATATTTATTATGTTTTATAGCAGGGTAACTACATAATGAAGTCATACAAATATGTAAACACCGTTCACAGAATAAAAGGAAGAGCTGCCATTATTGTCAATAATACAGAACATGAAAATATGCACCTCATCTGTCAATATCTAAAGGGCAGAGCATTTCCATCCTGGAAATGCTTCCAAGATGGATCCTCTGAGGATTTATAGAAGCATGCTGAGGCAAAATACAAGCTCGACGTATTTGGGGTGAAAGGACCAAAGAAGGAACTAAGAAAATTATTCAAGTTGAGCCTCATCTAGTACCGTTCTAGATCTCAGATAGATCTGGTGAAGCCCCATTTCTGCTGCCATTTCTTTTTGCAGAGAAAAGAAGGTGGTAGGAAGAGACTTTTCCTATCTGACCATGGGTGGACCCTGTAAAGCAGGCTTGCTATCAAAACATTTCTCTCTCTGGAAGGTCTGACGTGGTGTTTTGTGGCTGGCTGGAAACTGCTCGTTCTGGGCTTTGATTAAAACTGCACAGTGTGCAAGGCAGCAGAGACTCATCCCAAGACTTCTGAGTTATTCCTGTTCTTCTGGAAGCTGACATTCCACTGACAATCAGCTCACACCTGCTTTATACTCGCAGCTTTTCAGTTTCTCATCTTAGGGACACAGACCAGGGCAATGCTTGTTGTTTCCTGGTTTATGTTCTTTGTTGATTTGTGAAAACCTCTCTCAGATAGTTGATAACTTTGGGCTTTGTGTTGCAGGCACAGTTTTTCTCCTGGTATCAGCTCCTTCAAAGCCTGAAAGATTAAATTTTTTTCCTCTCACTTGCTAACTTAATGTAGGTTGCCTTCCTGCTACTCAATTAGATTGCATTTCTGCCATGCTTGATAGAAAGGAATAAAAAGGAGAGAAAGCAGGAAGAGCTCCCCAAACTGCCACTGTCTCCCATTTTATTTACTTCACATTGCAAAGAAAACAATTCCCGTAACTCCCATCATGGGAAAATGTAAAATCTGAGGTTCGTCTAAGCTCCACTGAATGAGAATTAGAAATAGAGAGTTTAATTTTAGTGCAATTTTAGGATTGAGACATAGGCTGAAATTATACGAATCTAATTGTTTTTAAGTTTCCTGATGCATGAGCCTTGTCTTTAATTTTGCCCTTTTCCTATAGGTGCTACTACTTTAAATTCTAGAACTGCAGCTTTTTGCCTTAATTTAAGGTCAACAAAATTATGCTGCAACCTCTGACTGTTTAGTAGAGGTTATTACATGAAATGAATGACACAAGTGCACAGGCAGAGTGAGGTAAAGGCAAATCAAAGCATTTCATCTACAACTTTTCACCTTTTACAAATCATCTTGGAAAAATGCAAATCACCCTTCACTGTAGCTCACTTGTCTCTCAGTTTCTGCCCCATTAAACAGCGTTGTGTCCCTTGAAGTCTCTTCCAGTTTCTTATATTTTCACTCTTTCTTTTTTTCTTTTTTTCTTCCTTTCCCCTTTGCCTGTTAGAACACCACTCTTCCTGCTCCATCATTCTCCCTGACAGACTCCTGCCTGCAGCTTTGGCAGAACACTGCTTTTTGTTCTAGTTCCTGTGATCTGTTTTGGTGCCCTGAGTGTCAGCTTGTTTCCGAAAAGACAGATCTACTTGAAAGTAAAGATCTCTGCTCGCTGAATTCCTCATGTAAATGACTCAAACTCTGTTTTTGGAGGGACTGGAAGATCTGGAGCTGGATCTTTCCTCTCCTTTTTTCCTTCACTATGCATGAAGGAGCGTGGGTGCCTGACTCCCAGAGATGTGGAGAGAGGGACACATTTATATCAGAGCAAAGAAAAGGAAGGTGTCAGGAAGAGATTTTCTTATCTGACCATGGGTGGACCCTGTACAGCACGCTTGCTATCAAAACATTCTCTCTCTGGAAAGTCTGAAAATATACTACACAAAAAAGTGGCTGTGATTTATCTCTAAATGTGGCAAAACATTTTAAATAAAGGGCAAAATCCTGTCTGATCTTTTTATTGCATTAGAAAAATGCAGCGTGAACAGATAAAATGTTCAGGCACCAGATGAGAGCAGACAGAACCAATAAAATCAGAAATAAATAAGGTGTTTTATTGTGCTCTGGTGGATGGGTGAATTATGTCTCTGAGATCTCTCTCCCCACCTCCCTGTGTACAGGCTGGATGCTAAGTAGCCCTTTCTGTAATTGCTGCCTCACGTTTGCTGAGTAGTTTGAGACAGAGCAACACGATAATAACCTCTGTAAAACTCCTCCAATGACCATATCAAGTCCAAGACTGAGGTCTGTAATTAATAGTGCTTTAATGACTGCATAAAGAATTACAGCACATTAAGGCTGATCCCAGGACATGCAGCACGCCATCCATAAAATCAGCCACATGCCAGCCTCTTCGAGTGCAGATAAATGAGTGACAGAGGAAAAGGTCACAAGGATTACGGAGAGCAAGAGATTTTCTGGGTGCAAGATCATCAGGTCGTTTAGACTCAGCACCTGTACAGCACATGGTAAATAACCCCACCGTGTGGCCCTGGAGTCCATCCAGGTACCTCCTGTTAAATGGCTGCAACAAGGCACCAAGTCCTGCTCTAGAGTCAGAAATATGAAATCACACCATTCCTTTAGTCTGCTGTTTTGGGGATAAAATGTATAGTGTTACCTCATTCTGAATATATTCGGAAAGTTTTCAAGATCCTTTCGTCTGTCTTGAGACAATAAAATACTGCAGGGGATATGCAGGAATGACTCGATGTGTTTAGACCTTACTGGAAAGGAAGAGCCATGGGAAACAGGAATGCTAACTGCTTAAAGGAGCACTAGGACTCACTTTAGAATTGATTTGTCCTTTGGGAGGTCAGTCTTTAAGTGGTCACACATCACCCTCAGGAACACATCATGCCAAAAGAGAGGGAAAAAGAACAGGGTATTTTTCTGAATGGCTACTCCAAGTTTTAAGAAAGGCACAATCATATGAAAGGAGTAACACCAAGAGAGATAGGACTGTTCTGGGGGAGGGGGGAAAGAAGAAATTGTGCTTTCCAGTTCAGACACTGTTAGAATGGACTTGGCCAACAAGTTCAGCTGCAACAGCAACAGCTGAATTTGCTGGATAAAATGTACTGTGCAGAAGACCTTTACCCAGACTTCTGACAGTTTACATTTTGTTAAGGAAACACCCCAAACTTTGCAATATAAACTGCACATATATTATATACACATTTTGTAAACATATTTCAGACCAACATGGAAGAGCAACAATTTTGCTCAGAAGAGAGCAGTTTGTACAGCCAGCCTGCCACACGGTGAGATTGAACAGCCTGAGGATGGCCCAGCTGCAAGTGCCCTGATGCTGCTGAATTTTGGTGTGAACTCAAACTCAACCCGTCAGAAGTTGCCTTTTTAATTCCTCCTCACAGGAATGCATCCATTCATCACTTCTAGGTTGTGACAACAGATTTTCATATTAAGGAAATACTTGCTTCCTAATAGAGATTATATTAAAAGATTAATTTGGGGTACTCTTAAAATATTTATATTATCACAGAGTAATTTATTATCCTATACATTCATTACTGTTATCCAAAGACAGAGAAGAGATTTATGAAGAATTAGAATGATCCAGTGACTGAATTTCCAAGTCCCACTTGAAGGTCATGGCTGTTGACATTTAATCCACTTGATGTGCTCTAGCATGGAATTTTGGCTTCTCTGCGCCAGCAAACTCCTTTGTAGGTGTGTGTCTCACCCTGTTCTGCCCCAGCAGCTCAGGTGAGACAGAGGTTGTTATTGAACTGACTGGTGTGTGCTGCTGCATGGCAGAGCTCAGCCCGGATCGCTGAGGCTCCAGTCAGTGCATGGGGAACCGGCTCTGCTTGGGCAGCTCTTCTGGAACAGCTCTGTGCAAAAGATGGGGCTTGCCAGAGCTCTGGAATGCACTTCCATAAGTTAGCAAAAAGAAAAGAGGGCTTTACAGGCAAAAATGCCCAAAAGGGCTCCTTATTATCGGGAACTAAAATGAACTAACTGCTTTGAAGCTTCATAAAATATGTTTATCCCCAAGCCAGGGCCGAGCGTTTATTCATCATTTGGGCTCCTGCCATGAATCATTCCCATTCCAAGAGCCAAGGCAACAGATGGTGCATCAGTAACCCTTCAGTGACCTGCTGGCTGGGCAAGGATGCAGCAGCCCTGACAGGAGCTGAGCCACCTGACACTGGCCAGGGCTCCACCAAACCACAAACACTGCCTTAAACAGAGAACTTCCCAAGAACAATTCAGGAGCTATGACAGGAACCACCTCTTAACTCAGGCACTGTAGAACAGTGCTGGGAAAGAAACAGTAATTAATGCAGTTAATTATTTATCATCCAGGAAGAATTACTGCAGACAGATGCTAAGGTAACTAATATTTCATTGCTTTTTTACTTTTCCACAAAGAGTGAAGCAAATATAAATCTGGTTTAGCTGCCAGATGTGAAGAGAAGCTCCGAAATGCTGGGTTTTGTGCACGTGTTTGCTCACAGACTGCAGGCAGTGTATCAGCACTAAATTCAGTTCAGGGTTCTACTCATTGATTCCCTACAAATATCCCAGCTTCCAAAAGTGTCATTGTAGCAGTCAGAATGTCTCAGTCAATCAATAAATCCAAGTTGAGAAATAAATATCCATACTGACTATTGCAGAAGGGGCTTGGCATATTTTCTAATTGTCTGAGGAACTTAAAAAATCTTGCTAAATCTCCCATTCTTGGTAGGTATCTCAGAAATGAGGAGTCACTCTCCACAAGTTATTGACAGATGCAAGGCTTTCCTTTGGCAGGTTTCTGAAATAAAGCACAAGTCAGGTTTGGTGGAAAGCAGGTACTGTGATTTATAAAGCAATACTTAGTATTAAAGCAGAACACGAAACTCCTTGTGTTTGTTGAGCTGTCAGATGGAAAAGCTCTGACTGAGCTCTACTGAAACAGAAGATTTTGACCATTTTATATCACCTTTTATGCTTATAAAGGAAAACAGATCTTGAAACTACAACTTAGATGTTCTAAATCTAATATTCAGAAAAAAATTAATATAAAAACACATGAAAAGATTCCTTAGTAATTACTAAAGGATTTGGCATTTTTCATTATTTCTCCAATTTTTAACAAAAATCTGAATTCAACTCAAAGCAGTGTCCATCAAGAAGGAATGTTTTTGGTGTCTGTAAATAGCACTTTAGTGCACAGTACTGCTTAAGACAGTTTCCAGCACTCTTGGAACATGGTAATCTTTTTTCCTCAAATATTGAAATAAATACATGCTGAAGTATTAAGCTATGTATGNATATATATGTATGTGTGTGTGTGCTGCTGTGCTAGATTTACCAGGATTTTAGCAGCCAGACAGAGCACATTTTGTGACTTCACACTTCACTTACAGCAGGAAATCTCATTTGACCTCACTCCTGTCTAATACAGTTATATCCTAATGGTGTCAAAATATGAAGCAAAACTTGGACAGGTAGGAGAAGAAAACAAACAAAAACGTTATTTGAAACACTCCTGTAAGACAAAGGCAGCAGTTGAACTATTTGATAATTATCTTGGCATGGGTGACATGATGAGGGAGGCATTTATTTGGGCTGTGTCTCATGTGAATGATCTACAATTCAGAATAAAGTTTCCCAACCTGGGAAGGTACTTCCAGTGACCTGTGCTGGTAAGAGTATGGTTTAATATCAACATCCAATTCCGTGCCACGAACCAGGCTGAAACATCACACCAATCCCAAAACTGAAAATCTTCACTGGCAGGAAAAGGTGTTCTGTGCTATCAAAAAATTCCCTTGTCAAACTGCTCCTGCTGAAATGATGCCAGGAAAATTCAATGCAGTGTAAGTAGAACATGAACTGGAAGTCCCTCACTGCTGGTTTGATTTACCTGGATGGGTAGCAGGGAAAAATAATAGTACCTAACACGGTGTATGGATACATCAGCCTACTGCACTGAACACATTTTGCATGGGATAATTAAAAATGAACCCTTTGTAAATTATGAACGAGGAGTTTTGTACTGAAGGAATCAAAGTGCAATTTCACATACTTTTATAATCTTTGCTTTCCTAGTAGCTACAACCTAACAACAGTAAGCCAAATAAAGATGAGAATTTGAGTCCTTACTTTGTTTCAAAGGTGAGCCTTCTGTGTACAAAGTTGTTAGGAACTGGACTACTGCTACTTGGTAGTAACCTGATGTTACCATGGCAAACAAAATCTATGCATCAAAATTAATTTTTCATGTCTATTTTTAGCACCTGTCACGTGGGGATGCTAAACCTTGGTGGCTTGTTGTGATCAGACATAGAAGAGTCTCGGCCTCTCCTCCCCTCTCTTTTACATCGGTGTAAATGTATTGACTTTGTTATTTCTGAGCTGTACAGAGAGCAGTGAGAGAAGAGCCATTCCCCAGGAGTAAAATTCCAATTTAAGTGTAGGCTGGTGTACAGCCACTTATCCACATGAATTATGTGGAAGTCATGGATAGTCTGGGTGTAAATCCAGGTGGAACCGTGCCACTAATCTATGAATGTGCTGCACTCCTGAGAGGAGAAAAAACAAACCTAAAGACCTGACAGCCTTATAAAAGCATTCCCATTGTGGCATAATCCTTTAGAAAAAAATAAATCATAGCCCATCTTTTTGCAAATTGACCTGTAAGTTCCTGGCAGCAAATCAATAGGATACAAATGAAAAATAATAATGCAATAACAACGCTGTGTATTATCCTAGGCCCCAGATGAAAGCCTGCGGAACGATCAATATGATAAAGATTCAGCACTGCTACTCTCTTACAAAGAAATGGCAAAATAACAGACTGATTTCAGAGGGTAGCTGTAAAACACACCAAACCCATCTGCCACAAGATGGAAAGAAAAACCCAAATATAAAACACTTCCTCGTTTGTTTGTCTGTTTCTTTTCCCCCAGACTTCCATTAATTTGAAGTGGAATTCAAGGGAGCAATTTTTTTGTTGTTGTTTGGAGAAAAAGCAAGGAAGGGAGAGGATCATCCATTTATCCTTAGCCCAGGAAGCTCAAAGACAAAAACTTGCATATCACAGGCACATGAAAAGGGCTGGTTTCCCCCAAGTTCATATTTGATTTTAATATCAGTTTTAATTGACGATGGACACACAGCACACAAGAGACAGGCATGCTTAGGAGGATGGCCCACGTGTGACACCTCACTGAAGGCTCACAGGGAATCATTTTTAATGCCAGTTTCGGGGCTGGCTTGTGCACAAGCCAACAGAGTCAACCCTAAGGCCAAGAACTACAAGGTAACTGATTAAGCAATTAATACCTAGGGGCATTTATTTCTCCCTGTAAGTTTGCAAAGCGCTCTTTGGATGAGCAGCAAAGCAGAGGCTTCCCCAGGTCAGACAGTTCAAGGAGAGGGGACGAAGGCAGAATTGAGGGAGAAGTGGCAAACCCACGTGAGGACACCAGCTGTGCAAACAGCCCTGCCCATCCAGCTTGTGTTCCTGCCAGTACAAGCTAAGCAGCTGCCTGGTGCATTAGTCTCAGTATCTACCCACAGCCACCTTATTGGGAAAGAATTTTATAAATGAGAGCATGAAAAGATTATGGCAACTTGTGCATGCCCAGAACTATGTAAAATAACTTCCACAATCAATGCAACATGGCACGTGGCAGTTACCCTTCGATCTCACTTAGATTTTCATTTTGGATTACCAAGCACAGAGTGAAAATAAAATGCCTTTCCTGAAAGGCAGCCAAAAGCCATGGTTTTCGAATTCCAGTTTATGTTCAGAGCTTTATCACAATTTCATATGAACAACAATTTCATACAAATAAGTTCTTACCATAGAAATTTCCACAATTGCTTCAAGGTGCATTTAAAGTCGTTTATATCCATATGGGTGCACTGCTCTAAGAATTTTAAGACTTACTTCAATATTACTCCACAATTTGTGGTTACAAGGACAGACAGAGATCCTCACGTAGCTTCAGCCCCAAGACAGGCCACAACCTATGGGGTGACAGGTGACAGTCCCCTCTTGATCCCATTAAAACCACGATTACTGAAGCTACCGTGGCCTCCAAGTAAAGGGTGAAAGTCTCACTAGGTGTGAGATGACTTCCAGTTCCTGTGCCACATCAGCCAAGGGAGATGTTGGAAAGTATTGCTGGAAGGCTCTCTCTGTCAGGGTATGGTCCCATCTTAATTGTGGGGTCTTCTTAGCAAACTGCGTTTGCATGAAGTTTTTTTATCTTTACGATGTCTGTAGCCCTGTCTTTTAAACAGCATTTGTTGCAAATCAGAGCCACTTGAAAACTGAAAAATTCCACTTTGTGGATTATCTAAAAAAGGCACAATCAAGATTCTACATAGAAATAAGATTAAGTTTTTCAGACAGCTGCAGTTCCCACCTGTTTGCAGCATTTAGGGAGAGGAACACAGAGGCGTTTTTCCCAGATGTGCCAAACTGATTTCTGCATTATTCAGCCCTTCTGTTCTCCCTTAGCACGTTGTCACTGTCAAACCTGAGGGGATAAGTGTAAGGAGATGCTCCTTCTGAGCCTACAGAACAGTCACTTTTCCATGCAGGCCAGAAAACCGAGCCCATGGCACTCTCAGGAATCCACTGTGGCAGCCCAGAGCAGCAGCAGCAGCAGCTGGTTCCCCTACCCTGCTGGACAGCAGTGCATCTGTAGAAGTGCTAACACGAGCCTGAGCAGCCCCTGCTGTACCTCAGTGCCCTTCTCCCGCCAGGAAATCTGCCCCCGTGCTCGGGAGCAAACCTTGCTTTGGAGGAGGGGCGGCTGAATCCGCTTCCCTCTGTTTGGGGCAGCAATCCATGGCTGGAGCTCTGCCCCTGGAAGGAAAGGAATTCATGTCTGAGCCAAACAAAGGTAAGGGCCGTGCACCAAGAGTGCTGCAAACGGGGGAAGAAGGGAGCGGGGATTGGTGTCCCTTTCCCTTCTCCCAGCATCAGCCCCTCCTGGCAGAGACACAGAGGCAGCGCTGCTGGTGCTTGCCTGTCAACTTGAAAGAGTGAAACAAGAAAGACAGGCTGCAGGTAAGGTAAGGAAAAGTCTTCCAGTGGAAGTGACTTGGTTTCAATTTTAAAAAGCCAGGAAAAGATATCCTACAAATACTCTTTTCTACAGTCAGGGCTGCTTATTACCTTGAATACTAAATCAGAGCTATATATATTTTCAAAGAGCAAAAACCAACTCTCTTCCTCTGCCATAAAGCTAAACAATTCTGCTTTCTGTTTCCAAGTAGACTGCTAAATCACACAAAGATTTTTTTTTACTGTTTTTTAGCTGCTGTCCCTTTTTTTGTATGATTCATGGAACCTAAGAGCAGCTTAAGCTCAATGAAACAGGCAAACACTACACAGCCTGTGACAGGAAACACAATTAATTTTGAAATCTCCAATAGGATTTGTAATTATCAGAATCTTATTTCTACAGCTGAGGTATCCCAGACCTCTGGTATCCCATTTCAGGAGACATAATACTTTGAGTCAAGCAGAACAGTTTCTTAATCTTGATTTTTTGTGCTCAGGTGTTTATATTAAAAGCCTACTTACTCATAATGTGAAGCAAAACAGGGCTAATTCAAATCAACCATCTAAACTCAAGGAGAGTCAGAGGGGAGGAAAGAAACCCAAAAAAGACATGTCAGAGCCAACTGGGAGTGAAATATTTGGAATAAGTCCTCAGCCTTCTTGATTTTAGGAGAGGACATAAAAATCCAAGGGCAGAAATATACCTTATGTAAATGAACAGCTGCCTGCTCTAGTTCAACAGTATGGAAGGAAACATTCCTTGCTTCACTGTGTGCCTTCCTTTCCCCTCATAAAGTCTGGAGATCTGGAAAGAACACATGGTGATCTACTGGTCCAAACTGCCTTAAAAGTAAAATCTGCACTACTGTCCTAAAAATAAATACAGCTTTTTCTTGCAAGTTTTCATTCAATTCTTTTGTGTAAGAAAAATGGGAATGTGTTACTTGGATCCTCAGACCTTTACACTTAGAAACGAATGTTTATACCTTAAACACAGAACTGACAATTAACCTTTGAAATATTTTCCCAAGGTAGGAGGGGATGATCAGTCACTGAGTGTTGCCCAGATCAGGTGTCTCACCAGAGAAGAGGTGATGGATCTCCTATGGAGAGCTGAGAACCCCAAGGTGAGCCACAAAGCAGTCAGGTCCATGTGGAATATCACTTGTCAACCTCACCATTCTGAGAGAGTTGGAAAAAAAATAAAAATGCTTATGTATATGAAGAAAATGGAAAGGTAAGGGAAGATATTTTCTGAAAACATTTTATATTTTGTCCTCAAACACAGGTGAAACAACAGTGCTGTGTAAAAATCACAATCTGAAACAAAACCCCAGAAGAAGAGCTACAGGCTGTGCCTCCCTTCATTTAATTTATTTCCAGAGTTACTCAGAATGCAGACACTTATCCCTAATGTAAACCTGCAGGCAACATTATTTATCTTTAGGAAGACCTGAAGGCTAATGTAATTCAAACTGCGATTTTTGTCTTTTCATTGTGTGGGGTGGGAAGAAAAGATGGATTAAATTGCTTTCTGCAGATATCAATACACATTTAAAGAGGTGGAGGGACTGTGATTCCTTGGAATGACTCAAGTACACACTTGCTGTCTTTAATGAAAGGAAGCTTCGAGTTTACAATGGAAAATGACAGAAGTATGATCACATAGTATTGGGTGTGTGGTATTTGGGTTTGTTTATTTGATGCATCAAAAGGAGGTGTTTCATTGCAGCAGGATATGAAGCAACAGCTGAAAGAACCAGGTGTATGTGTGCAATAGTAGAGGACTCTCCTGCCTAAGGATGATTTTATGCCACAAATAAATGTTCATGGTCATAATGAAAATGACTCTGCATTCCTTCATAGTTGTCACATTAGATAGTTTTCATCCTTCTTATTAAAAAAACTATTAATAAGAATGAAACTGGCCTCTGAAGCATTTTATCACTGCCTTCAGGAAAGTGGATCAAGGAGTGGTTCTCATTTTCCAAACTGAGAAAAATGCATTTTAATGAGGCTGTTTAAAGCTTTACTCCCTGTCCTTCTGTCTGGCTTCTGCCATTCCATCTCATGACATTTCTGTGCTGAGGTCACAGTTGCCTTAGCAATATTAGAATATATTGTGCATATAGGCCTGAAACACGTGATCTCCCCTTAGAACAACTTTCAGTTTTAAACTTGTCAGAATGCATGATCCAAGTACCTGAAACAGCTTTTTCAATAATCTTTCCACAGGAAAATGAAATTAAAAACATCCATGGCGAACAATTCCCGCTCCAACCAATTTGCTTCCAGTCATGAAGCTTGTCATTGCTGGAGCGGTGCTGGCACCTTGTGCTCCCCAGGGGAAGCAGCCTCCAAAGCACTGAATCCCCTGGCATCCCCCAGGGCTCCATCACACATCCTAGAGAAACACAGGGCTGGTACCCTGCCACTGGGGCAGGATCACACCCTGAGCGTGAGCACAAGGATGTGTGCAACCCACACCGCCTTCAGCCCGAGGCACCTGCTCCTCCAGCTGCTTCGAAGGCTAAAAGTTCATTTTCCTTTTCATGTTCCTAAAATGCAGCCTTTCGTAAAGGTACAGAGAGGAGAGGATTTGATTTAGGTTCACACCCTTCACTTGCAGTGCCTGCTGTGCCCAGGTCTTGATAGAAATTATCTTTCCCTCTGCTCATTATGAAGTTTCCTGCCAGCACCATTTTTCTATGCCATTCACTTCTTCTCTTCCCTTTGCCAGCTTCTCTACTGCATCAGGTAAAAGATATTTATTGTCATTTTAAAGGTTCATTATCATTCACTCCCTACTCATCACCTCTCAGGTATGATCCAGGGCAGGACCCCTGCAGCCCTGCAGAGCCCTGGGATAGCAGCTGAGCATTTATCTCCTGTCCTTTGGTTTTCCTGTGTGCCTTTGGCCCAGGGGAATGGACAGATGACCAGTGCCGAGGCAGTAAACCCCTCAGAGGGGACACGATCTCTTGTCACAGGCCTGAGAAGTGATTTGCACAAAGTACCCACAGCCCTTCCAACCTAAATAATAGAAGGAAATAAATAGTAGGGAAATAAAGGAGAAGAGTGGACATGCAATGTGCAAGTATTTTCTGATTTCTGTGGAAAATGTTACCCCAGTGACACTGTGCACTGATGAATGAGAGAAGCAGGGCAAACCTGGATGTTTTTTCCAAACCTTTGGCAGCCATCAGTTCTCCAGAGCTCAGAATGACACACTTGGTGCAGCTTATGAGGCCGGGGCTTTCTGAGCCACCAGCACAAAAGATGAATCCTCAAACACCAGGCACAAGTGACAAGATAAGAAGCCCAGCACATCATGTCTAAGATATAAATTGATCCATCTGTCAGCAGTTACTTTATAAGTGAATTGCTCCCAATTATGCTAGGAACAGCTTTTAATGAAACATGGTTTAAAGTACTACAGAGGAAGAAAATGTGCAAAGTAAATTCTTGATATAATGAAAATTGAAAAGAGTGATAGATTCTGCTGTTGTAATTGGCAAAGAGAATGGAGGGTTTTGATAGAGGTGACAGTAGAACAGCTTTTGGGGTATTATTTGGCCGGGATAGCAATCTTCTCATCATATGTCCAGCCTGTCCCCAGAGGTCATTTTCAAGGTACATGTTCAGATGAGAAATAGAAGTGTTATGTGACAATTTTCTGATGGCTGCAAAGAAATGTTCATTACGTTGCCTTCTTACCACAGAAGGGACCAGCCATGTATCAGATGGTGGGAAGAGTGTCAATGAAAAACTGGAGTTTAGGTATTCTGAATTTAAATCCTTCACACAGCCCACACTCAGCCCTTTCTCCTATGACAGGAAGTCAATGAACCCATATTAAGTGGCAGGCAAATATTTTTCTCCCCCAGTTTCTTCTGGGTTTTGGTTTGAGAGAGACGTGGATTGCACGGGTAGCCCCACACCTGCTGAACACAGATCTGAGGGAGTGTGACACATTTCTTTAGGCAATCTCTTAGAGCTCTCCCCACAGCCTGGCTGCTGGAACACACCGCGTTTGTTTGGCAGTCTCCAGTGTTGTAGCCTCAGACAGGGGGTTTAATAATCCTGAATTTGAAGTTATTAGAAATATCATTGCTTTCACAAGTACACAAATATTGACTTACTGCATCTCTTTGAGATGGGCTGAATTACGAGTAGTGTTTCATTGACTGATTTATGTTGGAAATCCACATTTACAAATTATATTCACCAATAAAATCGGCTTAGGTATGACACAGAAGTTATTGCTGTTACTCGGGAATGTTTTCTGCTTTGGCTTTTGTTCTTGGGGATGCTGCACACCAAGCGATATATTTCCCACATGAAATAGCTTCCCTGAAACATCTGCTGCCAGAAAGTTTGTCTGGAACTTGCAATGATGGATGAATTTTTGACAGGTAATTGCAATTCAGATCAGATGCAGACAGATTTAGTACCGAGAGGCTCCCAGTTTATTAAAATCACCATTGATTTATTTAAGCACCCCCCTTCTCTTTTCACCACCATTCAGAAATGAATCACTTGGGTATGGTGTTCAGGGCTCATCCAGCTGCTCATAATATGAAATACATCAGTTCAGCCAACTTTATCTATCTTCTCAGCACTTCTGAAGGACCCATCACCACAGTATCCAGCCACCACCAAACCTGACATCTACAATTAGTGTAAACCAAAGAAATCCTACAATTTGGACAACGTGGTTTAAACTCCTCAGGCTTACTAAAGAAAATTGTCAGCGCTATTCATCACATCTATGAAAATTATGTTTCTGTTACGTAGAAATATAATCCCAGTACAGATCTTTTGGGCCGTGCCAGCTTTAGACAAAGGAAGCTTGCATTCAACTCCTGGTTCTAGACAGAAAGGACTGATCACACCCAGACACCTGATTTTAAATCCATGTTGATTTGAATAATGTTATTGGCATATGGTACCTGCACCAGTCCTCAGTGAAGTAAGCAAAGATTCACTGTAGATATTGTACTCAGCTCTGGCTGTTCCCACACAGATTCCCATCAAACCTTTTGGAAAGTTAGACATTAACTTTCTTTGCAACTCACATCTGTTCCGATAAAGGATTAGTTATGCATGGATAGCAGCCACATGACCTTTGGCTAATTTTCTTACACCTTTCCCAGACTAAACAGAGCTAGAGAAGTGTGGGACATGCTTGGAAAAGAGCCATAGAAAGTTGAGGTAAAATGAGCATGGCAAATGCAGACACTTAAAGCATTTCTACTTGATTTAACCCAGAATTGGCATTACAGTTATTTCAGAATGGCTGCTGAAGTGACTCAAGGAGAAGAATGGCAGAAGGTAACAGGTGATATCATGCCTTGAAAATAACCTAAAAATACCCAATTGCCAACACTTGCTCTGAGATCCCAGTATTCTCTCCTGCTGTGGGCACAGGCAGACATCAAAAGATAAGTGAAACCAGAGCAATGGTGCTCCTCTGAGTCCTATTCCACCTGCCAATTACTTCCAGCCCAGAGGGACTTTCTCAGCCAGATGCAATTTTGTGCATTTACTGTCAAAGGTAAGTACCATTAGGCTCATGTGGATAGAAGTGTCTGCTCCAATTTGTTTGTCATTTAAACTCTATTTGGGCTGCTGCTCTTGCCCTAAGCCATTGAGTGGGGTTTTTTTTATTATTATTCCATGTGCCAGTAAGTGTACTTAAAGCAGGAACCTAAAGGCATGTCTGCTTTGGAGCAGGTAACATAACCTCTTGCTGAAAACAACAATAAGACTTGTTTTAGCAGTGACTCTCAAACTGCTTTAGCTGTTTGCTGGAGGGAACAGTGGCCACACAAACGTTCTTCGTGTTCATGCACCAGTGAATTACAGAAACATTAACAGTATTAGAAGATCCATGTCATTCCTGCCACCACAGAGGTTTAGGTGATGCCTTTCCCATTCTGTCCACCTCCCTCTTGCTGTCCCACAACATGGATTCATCAAGTGGCTGGGATTACTCCATCCAACCAGGCATTCCTCAGCTAACTGTAACTCTCACAGGTACTGTGTCCTAGGACCTGGCTGGACTGTTTGAGCCCCGTGGTTCTGATTTCTTATAACTCAGTGGGCCAGCCCAGTAAGGTGAATACACTTGTGAAAACTGTGATTACTCCTTACTCTCCTCTTCTGCTCACTGTAGGAGAGTAAGGAGTCATGTTTTTACCAATATTCATCCTCTCTTTAATTACACGGGCTGCAGCAAAGAAATAATTCTTCTGCCAGAATTTTCCAGAAATGAAAGCTCATTGATCTTTCAATGATTTTAGATAGAAGATGTGGATTCTCTCTCTGTCTTGCTTATAAATAGTGGTTGAAATCTTTAGTAAGGTAATATTTTAAGGAAAGAGGGCCCACAGTGTCTCTTGACAAAGCTGATTATAGAACATCAGAATGAGGATACACCTCTATTAAAAAAAGTTTTATAAGGAGTGAAGATTTATAGTGGTGTTCTGCTGATTCATGAAGAGCAGATATGGAAATGCATTTCTGGCAGCCAGTCAGTGATGAAATATGTAGCATATAATGCATTTGTCTGTAAGACAAATATGTGTGTTGGATGATTAAAGAAGATATACGAACTAGTGAAAATAAAGAAGAGGAAATTATTCTCAGGAAAACCAGCTAATTATAAAACCAACAGGAAACAAAATGTGTCTGTTGAGTAACTACAATTTCTACTGAACAAGAAACTTTCAGTCTTAATTTCTAACGTACTTGATATGCAACTTCAGTATCTAATGACCAGTGTAAACTTTGAATATTGGAGATGCACCACTCTGCTGGTTCTAGGCCATTTTCAGACGTGTGGCACTCCAGGCACAGACAGGTGGGTGAGGGTTTTTTACTGACTTCTTTTCAAGGTATCATCAGAAGCCATCAATCTAAGAAACAGTTTTTTCAGAAAGAGCAGTTCATCTTCAAACATTCAACAAGTGATAAATGAAGCTTTTCAAAACCCGAAGTGTTTACGTGTGCTGATAAGACAATAAGTGAATGCTGATGGACAAATGTCATCTGCCTGAGAACGCCAGATTTCAGCTTGTCTTCATGTGTAAATTATTTGCATTTGTACAGAGGTGCTGATTTTACATGCCCTTTGGACAAGAAAACAGAAACGTTACAAAACAGCTTCTCCCTATTTCTGTTTAAAAATAAATTGCTCAGTTGCTCTGTCACGTTCAAAAACTTGAAGCAATTGATGCTGTTTGAGAAAAAAATATCAGGATATAAATCATCAAGCTTCTAATCTAAAATTTCTGAAGTCTTTTTGCAAAAATAAGACCAAATTGTGTTATGGGTTCAGGCACAAACTCCTCAGAGATGAGGGCTTTGAAATCTGCAGATTTCCCTGAGACTTAATGGTTCCAAACATATTTGCCGAAGTTTCAGCACTGCTAAAAGGAGAGATAGTAGGTCTGGATGCATCTTAATTCAGAAAGGAAGATGGGGTGATATCTCAGAACTGATAATTTTTTTTTATATTTTTTCCCCTGGTTCTGTTCTGCTGGGTTTAATGGAACATATAATGTTTAAAGGATGTTATGCTTTTCATATTTCTTTTTTGCATTTTCTCTTCTATCCCTTAAGAAAAAGAAAGGAAAAGAGAAATGGCAAGAGGGAGAGGGAGCGTTTGTTGCTTTGTAGCATACAACAGGGAGGGGAAAAAAAGTGTGTAATAAGGAACACACTGAAAATAGTTGTTACAAATTTCTGTGAAGTAGAAGCAACTAATTTTAACAACTCGTATATAAAACCCTCTATGCTGTTTTCTTTGCTCATCCATACCTCTTTTATCTTGTTAGAATGGGATATAAAAACATGGTACTAACCAAAACTACAGAGCAGCAAAGCAGGGAAGAATTCTGAGCTATCTGCAGCCCTTCAGGAAAACTCCCCGGGGCAGAGCTGGTAGCAGAGCCTGTGCTTCTGTGTTCAGGGGATCAGTGGATCCTGACCACAAGGAGGTACAATTGGGATTGTTTGCTGTTCTTCACCTCTTAGATTGCAGGGGACAGTCCTGAGCTTGGAGCCAGCCTGGGAAGCTCTGTGAGGACCAGCCCTGCAGTGAGGCACAGCAAGCCCATCAATCCCAGCTTCTCCCAAGAGCTGCACCAAATCCATGCTGTCAATATCCCTGGTCATGGGACCAGGCATTATTCGTTCAGCATAATGAATTCATTCAGCCATGAATTGAAGTTATGTATTGTTTTGACCTTTCTCATCTTCTGACATCACATTCTCCCCACTTTATTTGCTCACGAAGCTCTTGCCTGCCCCCTCCCTCAGCCATGGGCCAGGGTCACGCTTTGAGCTGCACTGCCCTTTGCAGCTTCCCCTTAATCTGATCCTCCGTGTCCATTTTGTAAAGTTCACATCCAACAATGCTGTTTTCTTCTAAAATCATGACAGAGTCCTCCTGCACAATTGTTTACCCATGACTTCATTCAAGCCTGGAACTCGCCTCTCCCTGCCTGAATGATCCTCAGGATCTGCTGAGGCATCGTTTAAGTGACAGCTTCTCCCCTAAGGAGGACAGGGGAGGACAGAGCTGTACCAAACCCCTCTATTGCATGATCGTTTCTACATCTGACAAGAGAGGTCACAGGAGTGGGTGCAAACACCCAAATCCAGGAATTTCTCTCATGTTGAGAGTCTGCTGGTCAACTGGTAATTATTCTTCAACTTCTTAGTGGTGGGGATTAGGGGCTAAGACTTCCTAACTGCACAAAACTATCTTTCTTATACAAAGTATTTTAGGTCCTTCATTTAATGAAGTTTTACTCTCTTACTCTGAGAACACTGTGTCTGTTCAATATCCCCTGTTGGCACCCTCTGGATAATATGAAAATTCAGCAGCAGCAATTCCCTGTGTCACAGTTACGGCCTCCTTTCAATAAAAACAAGCTGTGCCAAAATCCTGCAGAAACATGAAATAAGATTTAAGGGGCATGCTTCATTTTTTGCTGTCGTGGGTCCTTGAATCCTGCCATGCTACTGGAACCATCCACAGACATTGCCCAGGATGGACACTCTTGCTCAGTAATTGCATCTTCTTACGTTCTTTAGCCTTCCAGTGACTGGATTGCATTATCCAGCCTAATTATGTTCCTGCAGGATATCCTACAGGAATCCCATTGGATAAAGAAATAGTTTTAACACCATAAAACATTAACACAGCACAAAATGGTGTCTCGGGTCGAAGACAGGTATCTGCTAGGGAAGGCAGAACCCTCCCTCAGGCCCCCCCCCCCCTCTTTCCTCCGAATTACTGAAATTAAGCGGCCTTCAGGCAAGATATGGGGAGGGATAACAGTCCTTTACTAATGAGTATANCAAATGGCTGAACCCAGGGCAGAGGTACAAAACAAACTGTGCCTACACGTACTCAGAGTGCTTTGGTTACTCTGCTCTGCTAAAGAATGAACTTATTTTCAGTTGTATGAACTGAAATAGAGAATTGAGGGAACCAGATTTTGATGTCACAGCCAATATGGATCAAAGCTGAACCCATCATTTGTATGATTCTCCTTACACATACAATAAGAACAATTAAAATAATGAAATAGCAAGCTGTGAGGCACTGAAAGAAGGTGGTATATGAAGGTTTCTATGTAATTCCAAATATTCCTCATAATCAGGGTATAGTAAATACTTGATTGAAAACAATACCTAAAAGCCCCCACACCTTTTGTCATTTATACTAGAACTAAGCATAAAAAGGGATCTGGTGTCCAGGTAAAAGTTGAGCTCTCTACCTGTTCTACTTTCCTTCCAGAGCTGATAATGTACAGAATACAGCTTTACAAATTAACGGGACTGATCCTCTTTCAGCGTTCTCTCATTAAAGTGTACATTAATATCATGAAAAATCCTGCATCTTTGAAAAACACAGCATGCTTTGTGACCATTTTCATGTATAGTGCCAGAATTATGTGGAGAACAGTAGAAATGATTTCAGAGCTCTAGGCTGAGAACAAATCCATCTGATGTCACTCTTCTAGAAGTTGTCCTTCAGTCAGTTATTGTTGATGCTGGCATTTTGAGCAGAACAGGTCACAGTGCTCTGATGGCTACCCAAACAGGACTAGAAAACAGCAGTTTAGTGAAGTATTTGACCAGGCAGAACAAAAATAGCCAAAGGTATTAAATGTAACACCCCCAACCTCATGAGAAATCCCGGCGATCTAGAGATAAACTGTAAAATCATAGGAAGATTAAAGCAATTCAGGGACAGAATCACAGGCAGCTAAAACCCATCAGCCTCAGGGGCAGAATTAAACCCAGTAATGTGTCTTTACCACCTCACCAATGGACTTTGCCATCAAGTCCTAAATGGGAAACATTTAACAACAGGTTTAAGTTGAACTGTTTGTACGACAAGGAAGAAAACCTAACCAAGGTTTGCAAATAGCATTTTTATATCCATAATTTTGTTTTAAATATCACTTTCCTTACAACTCTTACTTTAGTGTGAAGTGCATTTTTTCCAAGTAGAAATAAATAATTAAACAAGTGCTCTTACTGAGAAGACATTTCGATGTCTGTTGAGAAATCTGGGCTATAATTTACAGAAAATAGGTTACCTAATAAAAACTCATTACAAAAGTAACAGGATTGGAAAGGAGGAGGATGGGTCATTTCTCACAAGGAAGTGATCCCTTACTGATTCTAATGATGTTTAAAAAATCAATAGTTTTCTTATTTTTGCCTTTCCTAGGCTGATAGATTGATCTCCTTTTTTCCTCCCCCTGTGCTTGCACTCCCCAGCTGCTGCTGAGGAACGCCCGTTTCCCTTTGAATTTGTTCCCACTTGGTGCCACCACGCAGCCCAGACTGCTCCAGGGATAAGGTGTGCCTGCCTCCAGCTGTCCCCCAGTGCATTCAGTGCACCCCCAGAGCCTCTCAGGCAGCTCAGCACTCTCCTGTTTGCATTTCCTCCATGTTTGCTCTCATTTTACACCCAACAGGAACAAACACCTGCCCGGTTATCCACAACCCACATCCTGCCAAGCGTTCCTCGCTGCTACAGCCATAAGGCCTTTCAAAACTTAAAGGAGAAACCATCAGCAACTGTGGAAAAATGAAAGGATTCTACTCCCAATGATACTCATTTTTTCCAGCATTTTAAGCCACTGGTAGGGATGGAGGTGTTTTAGGGTATTGCCTGTGTTTCACATGCTGCCGGCTGTGGGAAAGAGTAAAACAGGTGACCATGAAATGGTCTTTGTAGCAGGACCAAACAGAACTAAAGAAGTTAATATGGTTTTACGTAAAATCTAATAACAAACCTGAAAACACAACAAAGCCCAGGTAATTTTACTGCAATTGGAAAGGTTAGGAATATTAGAAAAATGATATAAAAGGCTAATGGAATATAATGATGTCATTTTAGGTACCTCTTGCAGCTTGTCCTTTAAAATATAGCAGCATCATAGATTTGGAAGGTCAGGAGGGAAAAAAAAAAAAAGGCTACAAGTGAACCATCTCCTGTTTGTTTCCCCATCTCACTGCTCTGTGTTTTCTCTGCAATGACCTGATGAGAGACATCGGCCTGAAATGTGAACTCAGACTTTAGAGTCAGGATTGCAATGGGATGGAATCACAGCTTGAGTTTTTAGTTTGCAGTTACACCAAAGAATGGACCTTTACAGTAATGGAAAATAAGAAGGAAAAGAGCACAAGATCATGACTAGAAAATGAGCACTTTTTTCTCACTATAAACTTGCTCATCAGGCAAGTATTTCTCCTCCAGCAGAAATTAATACACACTAAATCTGCAGGGAGTGCAGCTACACATCATATATTACAAATAATGCACCACCCCTACTCAATAGTGTCACTGAAACCAAACTGCAACATTTTACATGAATGCAACTTAAATAAGCAATCAACAGCATATGGAAATGTTACATCAAGATGAATCACCCTATAAAAAAAAGATTTTTTTTTTGACCCAGAGGAAAGGTCAAGCACATCTTTAGCAGCAGAATCATGAGAATACCTTACCCAGCCAGTTTAGATGCAGCCCAAATGCACTGGAGGTACACAGCTGAGCAGGACAAGGCCAGTGGGTGCAAAGGGCCCGGGTCGTCCCCTGCACACAGGTGTGAGTGTGAGGTGCTGCACAGCCTCACTGTCTGCAGGAGCTTGTGGAGACACTGGGGGGTTACAGGACAGAAATGGCCCTGGCACAGCCCAAATGCTTCCTGTTCCAATCAGTGACAAAAAAATAAACATCTGCAGCAGGTCCCTTACCTAAGCAGTGAGTTGGGGTGGGATCAAGAGATGACTTTTCTCCCTTATGCTCCTTTTCACTTAGACAAGATGTGCTGCAGCTACCAAAATGATGAAGGAAAAAACGTCCTAATGGCAAAATGCCCAGAGCTTATGAATTACAGAGAATTACATTGACTTTTGAAGTAGTTAGAGAATGATAGAAGGATAAAGATCTTCATATTGAGGGAGTTTGAAATAGAAAAAACCTATTCATCATCATTAGTAACTATTTTTACAGCAGTTTGTGGGGGGCAGGAGAGGAGAGGGAAGCAAAAGGCTCCAGCAGAAGCTGAATGAAGGGTAAGAACTGTCAGCTCCTGACCTACTGAAAGATTCGAGGAGAAGCAAGGATGACTTGCTTCCCTTTCTTACCTCATTGCACCACTGCTCCAGATGTTACTTGTTTTCTCTTTTGTCCTGTTATTGCACTGTACATCAAGAGAACCACAGCATGATAATACAAAGAGCACCTCGTGCACAAGTATGGTATAGTCCTTATTTCCTTAGATTTTGTTGCATTTATGTTTTGAAAAACAGTTACATATTGCTCCCATGTATTTTCTTTTATTCTGACAGCTCCTGATTAAAGACAATTCGAACTTCTCCAGGTTGGTCAACAAAGTATTCTCCCTCATCATCTCAAATAGATTCTGCTATGGAGCAGCAGTGTAAATACAGCAGGTCATTTATAAGTCTCCAGTCTGTTTATTCTTCATCTCTTTTCCCTAGATTTTGAAAGTCACTCTAACATTATAACATCAAAACATCTGACAAATGACCAGATACAAAAAAACGCCAAATCCTGATCCAGTTATAATCAGTATAATCCCACAGAAATATTCCCAAAGCTTTTATAACAATGCCCGAGTTGAAAGTGGAAAGACTTAAACAAAACCCACAGTTTCAGATGCTAAAACCTACACTATTTGATAAATAGGGATTTAGTTCCAATTAAACAGATGATTAAAGAAGAAAAAGCTCAGAGAATAATCAGCACTAATTATACTACTGCTGCTAGTGTAATTAATCAGTTTTGCGACCTGCAAAATTGAGATAAGGAGCTACAAGATGTAGAGATGAAAATTTGCTACGCAGAAACCATGGATCATCATTATCCAAAATAACACTAATGCTAATTGCTCCTGGGTGGGTTGTCTTTCACCCCTTTCTCCTGCCTGCTCTGCTCTCCCTGGCCCATGGAGCTGCGGCCACTTCAAATATCTGCAGTGACCTAAAAGGACAAAGAATATGAACCTAATAGTGGCATTCACACCCGTATCCATGCCTCAAAGAACTCCTATCACAGCCTGTTGTTGTTTATGAAGCTATTTTTCAAGAGCATATAAAGTTCTCTCACAGCACAAGCTGGTAAAATAAACTATAAAAATAATTTTACAGTGACATGAAAACTGTAAATCACAAAGAGAGAAATTCATGGATGCACCTTTATCTAACGTGCTGCCCTTGAGTGCTCCTGTTAAGCATTACATATAAAAATACAGCAAATGGTCTCCAATAATCTGTGATTTTACATATTAGCTGTAAAGGGAAGGAATAATGGATCAGTAAATACTGTTCATCTCAATTGTGTTTCAGCATTAGTTTTAAGTTGTCCTGGCCCCGCAGGTTTAAAAAGTACCCTTAGCACTACTTCAAAGTAGTTTTTGTGATTTAATTTCATATTTATGCCTTTACTCAACTGCAAGAGATGTCTCCAATAAATAAAGAGAGCAGCTATGAATCTTCCATCACAGCTGTAAATTCTTGCAGCAGGCTACATTTTTAGTGATGCAAAGGCTGGCGCTCGTGGGCTCTTTCTCAATAAATACATCAATGTCCGTCTGAAGCCCCTGGTGGAAATATGGCTTCAATTTTTTTCTTAAAAACATGGATCAATCATTGTTGCCCTTGCCTATTTTTTTCTGTCAAATGCTTCAAATGTGCTGGAGTATCTGTAAAAAGTTTGAGAAGCACTTTGGATACATGCCTTATGAACCTATTGTGTAACATTAAACTTGGGTGCAGCTCTTGCTTTCTTTGAGCTGCACAAGGAGCTGGCTCCCACTTGGAGATGGATGTGAGTAATGGCAGTCCAACAAGTTAGCAGATTTCATCAAGCACTGGAAGGGCCTTTCTTGCCTGCAGAACACCCTGGGATCAGGATCTAAGAGCTCCCTGTGCTCTCGGGCTCTAGGTTACATATTCTATATCCAGGGAAGAAAACACGGAATGTCCTTCCAGTAGACACAGAGCATAGGAGGTTTACACATTAAACCAGCTTCCTAATTTGGTAACATTTAGAATTTTTAATTAAGTGAATAAACTAGAACTAAATAAATTACCAATCTACTCTAGTAAAACTTACAAAGTAAAATAGTAAAATTTCCTGGTTTACTGCACTGGCTAAAAACGTTAAGTCTATTTTTTTTTTTTTTTTTAATTAGATAAGTAACCCTTATGGAAAAACCAAAGCAATTCCAGACCAAGGGGATTAGTGGAAAGCCAGTAAGAATTAAACACTTAATTGTTTAATGTGGTATTTGGGTCCTGCTTACTAGCAATGAAGGAGAGCAAACATTTCTGATGCCCAAGTCTCTCATCAGAGCTATATCAGCTCTAGCAGTTGGATTAAAACATAACTCCTTTGAAACTCCAGAAGTTTGTGACTCACTGGAAGGAAATTGCAAAGGATAGACAGGTGGGAGGAGTGAGCTTCTCCTCCTGTGAAGTTTGCTACTTGAGCTTTTTTGCCAGTGACACACTCATGTCCACCTGAAATGTAACATGAGGAAGTGGCTTTGATCCTTTCTCTCTAATGATCTGCTCAGTCAGAACCTTGTCATGAAAACATGACGCTTCCATCTAGTTAATGCTCACCTTCTGGAAGAGCTGTTCTTTGAATGAAAGCATCAAAGATCCTCCTTAATCTACTCTATGGGAAACTCTCTATTTTTATGGCCATATGCAGTAAAAAATACCAAACCCCACAGTATTTTAAGTTACAGCATTGCATAGCTGAAGTCAGCCCAGTATAACCCCTCAGTGACTCCTTGGACATCTTCAAAGATCACAAAAACTGACAAAGACTGTTTGCAAAGCATTGTTATCAATACTGCCTTTTCCTCAAGAAAAAAAAAAATAAAACACGCTGATTTTTTTTAATGGAATTTCTTTGGATTCATTAAAAAAAAACCAATCACAACTCTGTGAGCATGAACCAAGTGCCAGTATAACAACAGCATGCTCCAAAAAGGCCTGTCTGCACTCCAGATGAAGCACCTTCTGAAGGAGATGCCCTCCCCCAGGCAAGAAGCACATCACAGGGAGCCTGAGTGAATCTCTGTCTGCCTGGCACGGGAGAAACATCCTCTGGGGAGGAGACCCACATGCCCACATGTACCAGGATGTGGAGAGGTAACGGCCTCACATACTGCGGGCAGGGCTGTACTGCACAGGAGAGCTGTTACCTCATCAGATCCTGCAGAAATATCATCTGTTCCCAAGCCACAGGCTCCAGACACATTCAAGAATCTCCACCTAGCAACATGAAAGTAACTGTGACTTTTCTTGGGCAATATTGCACAGCACCGCAGTCACTCGCCTTCCTTGTGGGAATGAGAGAGCCCCTTCTGTGTCCTTGCCCCACAGAACACAAGGATTGCAAACACCCTCATCACTTCTTCTAGCTCAGTGACAGACACGCTGATGTAAAATGTCCTAAAATTCCAGCAGCATTCTGCACAAGGCACATACAAGCTGGAGGGCGCCTCTGAGGGTTTTCAACATGCCAGCAGAGGTGAAGCTCTGGGAAGGAAAGGCAAAACTTTTGGTACCTTGCCTGGTCTGAGCCAATCTCCTATAGCCCAAGCTGCCTCAGTCCATGCTGTGTGACAGATGGCAACATCTATGGCAGGTGCTTGGCATTTTTAATGTCAAAACGAGCCACAGGTGGCTGTGCTCTTCAGCATACAGGGCAGCCAGAGCCATGCAGGGGCAGCGGGGACATTTGGCCAGACAGACAAATCTCACCTTTGTACTCAGTGCTGCAGCTTGGGACGATGGGATCCTTGCTGCAACAAAACTAGACTCAAATTAGGAAAAGGAAATTGCAAAGTTTTAGTGGACTTCTACCATATATCTGTTTTACTTGGTGTCAGTTCTAAATATGCTAATACTGCATTGGTTAAGTAGAAGAACTTGAAAAATGTAGCAGAAGCATAGAAGTCCTCAGAATTCCAGATCCAGGCTGATCTTTTTCCTCCCCTCTGCAACTGTCTGATGTTATCCATTGTCCACAGCTCACAGCATGGAGGGTACAATTCCCCAGTGCCCATACATCCCTATGCAGATTTCCAGGAGCGTGTGGACCTTACTTCAGCTTCCAGGCCGTGTTATTCACTGTTCACACACCACGATTCAAGTCCAAAAGTTACAGGAACTGTAGAACAACACGCTTGTAAATAATATTAGATAACTTTGGAAGCAAAAACATGGGCAGTGTGCACCAAAGGAAGTCAGAGAGGCATCTCTAGGATATTCTAGCTCTTATGAGACATCTCACCCATTAAGCCTTATTCAACTCTGTCCACACAAACAATGATGGAGTCATGGCCTGACAAAAAATGGCAGTGACCCCTCCACCTGGCACAAAATGGCAGTGTGACCCCACAGTCAGACACAACATGGAGTGACCCCACAGCCATGTGGGCACAAAAATGGCAGGGTCACCTCACAAACTGATACAAAATAGCAGAATGACCCCTCAGCCTGGCACAAAATGGCAGAGTGACCCCAGAGCCTGACACAAAATGGCGGAGTGGCCCATGGGTTGATACAAAATGGCTGAGTGCTCTGTGCCCTGACACAAAATGGCGGAGTGATCCCAGAGCCTGATAGAAAATGGTGGAGTGACCCAACAAACTGACACAAAATGGTGGAGTGCCCATGGATTGACATAAAATGGCGAAATCACCCTTAGACTGACACAAAATGGCAGAATGACCCCTGAGCCAGGCACAAAATGGCGGAGTGCCCCACGCCCTGACACAAAATGGCAGAGGGGCCCAGGCGCTGACACAAAATGGTGGAGCGACCCATGGCCTAACACAAAATGGCTGAGTGCCCTGTGCCCTGACACAAAATGGTGGAGGGACCACAGAGCCTGACACAAAATGGCAGAGTGTCCCTGGCCCTCATGCAAAATGGCAGAGGGGCCCAGGTGCTGACACAAAATGGCGGAGTGACCCAACAGCCAGACACAAAATGGTGGAGTTACCTATGGGCTGACACAAAATGGTGGAGTTACCTATGGGCTGACACAAAATGGTGGAGTGCCCCCACAGCCTGACACAAAATGGCGGCGTGAGCCAGGGCCTGACACAACGTGGGGGAGCTGGCCGTGGGCTGTCCCAGAGCAGGGCCCGGTTCTGGCAATGAGGTAAATGAAGGCAGGAATTTCTTGCCAGGAGCCGCTCTCGTGCCTCTGGCTGCTCCCTGGCAGCTGTTCCCGGCAGCCACTGCCTCGACGCCGTGAGCAGGGACACAAAGAACAGGCACAGCTCAGGCATCTGCAGCCAAACCTTCCCCAGGCAGCACGCAGCTCCCCTGAACATCGTGTGGCAGCCGCCACGGCCAGGGAAGAGAGGCAACTTTGGAAATGCAGACAGCTGTGCCTTCTTTTGTGCAAGAGGGAAAACAAATACTAACTACTAAAATTTAGAACCAGGTAAATTTTCAGTTTCTCTGTACTTTTGATTCCAGTAATAAAAAAGATAATGTTCCTTAAAAATCTGTGTCAGATGGTGTTATTTCAGACAGGTGGTTCTTCTTACACCTCAAATCCCTCCCCACCCCATTTCCAAGGACTGGATGGCGGGCTCCAGGAGAGCAGGATTACAAGGCAGCCCGAGAGCCAGCTGGGTTTGGAAATGAAGCTCATTTGGGATGGTGAGCTAAGGAAAGCGAGGACGTGAGCATCTGCCTGCAGGTGTTCTCAGGGCCCATGCGCACATATGGCACCAAGTGGCACGTGACTTGTTCTAACTAACATGCCAAAACACACCCCAACAACAAACAGGCACCTTCCAACATAAAGCCTCATTTCTCATCAAACAAAATCTGCCTACATCATAAGAGCTGTTTAGTTATATACACACACAGAGAGAAAACTTTGATTAAAAGAAAGATGTTGAGAAAAATGTAACTACTACTTGACTAAACTGTAAGAAATTAAAAAAGAGATGCCACTTGATGTACTTGTTGACTTAAAATCTGTCCTCAGCTAGACCTGGAGGGAGCACAGCTGCTGTAAGGGTGCAATGAGGGCAGCTTTTAGGTCACGCAAATTTAGATTTTTTTCCTCTTAGCAACTTAATACTCATGAAATTATATAACAAATCTGTAAACCAATTACCAAATGTCAGAAGATGCCCTGGTTAAAATACACACATCCCCTGGAACGTGCTATATTCATAAATTAGCCATGTGTTATTTATAGCTCCTCAAGGCACAATAATGAAGAAAAGTGGTAATGAAATCTGAAAGCCTGAATATCCCCCTTATGTCAAAAAGAAAATCCCATGAGACCCATCTGTAGCCCAAACTGTGGGAAAGAAAATATCCTTTCTAAAGCAAACAGAAAACCTACAAACAACTTCCCCCACCTATGTATTCTTGTATTTGTTGTTTCGTTTTTCAAATCAAGCTGCAAATTTAAATCCTACCATAATACTTCCATTCATTTAATCATAATGATACTTTGAAATTCCTTATTTTTGTTCTCCAGCAACACAAGGTGCATCCCAAATGCCCTGTTCCTATCCATGTAAGGCTGAACTCCTATGCACATGAATTCCAGCCCAGGCTGTATGGGGAGATTGAGTTTTAACTCAAACCTCTGATTGCTCCACATTCAAAACCTCCCTATTTACACCTATACTCCTTTATTTCTTCACTGGTTCAGTTTTCAACATCCACGTGTCAATGTCTGTAAGGCCTTTGCTATGTTGTCTCGGCCTCTCTCACTTGCCAAAACTGACTTTTCACTGAATTTTTTGTTCCACATTTTCTCTGTCCATTATTGATTAGAACTGTTACTCTGCTTCCCACGTGACTTTTACTTCCTTAAAAATAATGTATTAATATTCTTTTTTCTTCTTTACTTATGGCCATCTAGACATCATATCCTATGCAGAAAAGGCTTTTTGAACAAAGCTGTGGTAATTACAGCACTGAAATATTTTACACTCAGCCAATTTGGTGCAGCCAACCTGTAGCACTGTGTGACACAATTAATTCATCATGCTCTAATGTGAGTTCCAACCAGCACAGAACAAGGATAAATGAAGGAGACGGCCTCTTTTTTTGGCACATGCACCAGTTATGAGGAATGAGTGGGGTTTTTCATGACAGAGGCAAATACCACAGAACTGTCAAAACATTCCGAGGTCCATCAGAATATCTGCATGGCTCCAACTACATATTGATACAATAATCACTATCGCTGTCTTTCCACTCCCAGCTCAGTAACATCCTGGCCTTTCCACAAGGGCCTAGCCTGCCTCCATCCATCCATCCAT
>VXBU01013694.1:403429-561981 GCA_013400315.1 Bombycilla garrulus | reverse complement strand
AAAAACCACTGACAGAGTCAGAATACAACCTGATACCCTGCTAGTTAGGGTGGTAGTAGCTGTCCAGATGACGTGGTCTTGCTGAAGTGATGATTCTGTAGACAGGTCTGGTTGCCCTTGTCCTCTGGAAACCAGTGGGTAAGGGCTGCTTGTTCTGTCCCAACTCCCACACTATATCCAGGTGGGAATGCTTGGCTCCTCCCTCTGGGCGGAGCATCTCACAATGGGCTGATGTCATTGTATGAGTCATGCAGTGGGTCCTTAATTGCCCATTAAACATAAATGGCTCCCGGAGGGAGTTATCTATGACTCATGGGGCAAGGCATTGCTGGCCCATTAGCAGGAGATAGTCCAGGGGAGGAGGCAAAGAAAAACACTGCCCCTCCTGGTTTCAACAGTTAATGAAGATGGAGATAGAATACAGACCCTCTGGCACATTTTTACCACACCAAAGACCAAAAGGATTTACTGGGCAGCAGGAAACTATGAAACAGAATTAAAGAAGATACTAGGATTCTCCAATACTGTCACATCTATGTAGTGGGAGATACACAGACATAAAATCAGGCAAATTAGGGAGCTTAATACACTTCATCTTTGTTCCAAACCACACAACTAAGCTTCACTGAAAGAACAAAATGAAAGAAAAAAAACCAAACTATTTTTCTTTATTTTTCCCATCATATACTAACATCCAGTTGCTTAGGACATGACTAAACTCTTTCCACAAGATGCCATTCCCTTTCAATCCCCTGAATCAACCACGATAGTTGAACAAGTGATCATTAATTTTTTGGCCTTACTCTTACTATTCAAGTGTGAAGTCCCATATCGTATTTACCATGTACCATTCAAAGCCTGATTTGAACAATGAATTATTTATTTGCTTGTGAGTTTTCCTACAGTGCTCATTACAACATCTGAATGCATTACAAATGCATTAAGTGATTCATTTTCATATAATCTTTGTGTGATGATATGAATGATCTCGTTGTATGCACACTACAGAAGTGAAGGCATGACACAGGGATAGTAAAGCATCTGTTAATTCCAAGTACACAAATAGAGGCTTTCAGGGGCAAGTTTCTGCAAAATACTTACATTTGTCACACCATTCTAGCCAGTTTCAGTAGTACATGTGGATCATAACCAGAGGTGGTCTCAGAGCACGCCTCTAGAAAATGAAGAGGACAATCAGAATCCCCTTATCATATGAAAACATTTTGGTTCTAAACTGTACTGTACACTAGATGTGATGAATCAAAAATGTGGAGAGTGGAAGGAAAGAAATTCTTAGAAGAAGCTGTTACCCTGCAGAGGTATAAAAGAAGGTAAACCACAAAAACCTCAGATACAACATGTGCGCCAAGACACAATAAGAATTTGCACTGTGCTGCTTTTTCAGAGACCATCATATTTCAGAGGATATATATTTTTCATTGGACACAAGGGAAATGAAATGATGAAGGATGAAGAAAAGGCTGAGGTGCTTAATACCTTCTTTTCCTGTCTTTTTCAGTCAGACCAGTTATCTCAGGCTGCCCCAGCCCCCTGAGCTGGAAGACAGGGAGGAGAACGAAGCCCCATAATCCAAGAGCAAATGGTCAGTGATCTGCTATTAGACATGTGAGTTCATTGAGCCAGATGGAATCCACTCAAGGGTACTGAAGGAGCTGGCAGAGGTGCTCACTGAGCCACTTCCTATCATTTACCAGCAGTCCTTGCTAACTCAGGAATTCCCATTGGCTGGACATTAGTAAATGTGATGCCCATCTACAAGAAGGGTCAGAGGAGGATCTGGAGAACTACAGGTCTGTGAGCCTAACGTTGATGCTGGGGAAGGTCATGGAAGATCAGCTTGTTCTGATGTTGATGTTGCCATCATGCAACATGTACAGGATCAGGCTCAGACAGCACGGGTTTATGAGGCAGGTCCTCCTTGGCCAAATGTAACTCCATCTGTGACAGAGTAACCTGCTTGGTGGATGAGGGAAAGCCTGTGGATGTTGTCCACCTGGATATTAGTAATGCTTTTGGCACTCTTTCAGAGAAACTGGATGCTAATGGCTTGGATGGGTGCAGTGTTCACTGGGTAAAACACTGGCTGGACAGCCAGGCCCAGTGAGTGGTGGTGACAGGTCAGTCCTGTTTAGGATCTTCACTGAGGACCTGGACAAGGGGATTGAGCGTACCCTCAGTCAGTTTGCAGGCAACACCAAACTGACTATGTGGAAGTCTCTATCTGGGGAAGGGTAGGAAGTCTCTACAGAAGGATCTGGACAGGCTGGATTGATGGGCTCAGGAGAGTTGTATGAGGTTCAACAAGGCAAAGCTCTGAGTCCTGCACTTGGGTCACAACAACCCCAGGCTGTGCTACAGGCTGGGGGCAGTGGCCAGAAAGTGGCCCAGCAGAAAAGAACTTGGACGTGCTGGTCAACAGTGGCTAAACATGATCCAGCATGTGCCCAGGTCGCCAAAAGGCCAATGGCATTCTGCCCTGTGTCAGCAATAGTGTGGCCAGCAGGACCAGGGCAGGGATTGTCCCCTGTACTCTGCACTGGTGAGGCCACACCTCAAATGCTGTGTTCAGTTTTGGGCCACTCACTACAAGAAAGACACTGAAGGGCTCAAGCTTGTTGAGAGGGCAGTGGAGCTGGGGAAGGGTCTGGAGCACAAGTCTGATGAGGAGCAGCTGAGGGAGCTGGGGGTGTTTATCCTGGAGAAAAGGAGGCTCGAGGGGTCCTCTAGTGCTCACTACAATTGCCTGAAAGGAGGGTTTAGGGAGGTGGAGTTTGTTCCTTCTCCCAAGGGAGAAGGACTCCCTGCACAGATAGATGCACACCAAGACTGCCATCAGAGATTAAAAAAAGGCTTGGGACTGTGTTTAAACAATAGGGATCTCTTCAATCTTTCCCTGTTGTAATGTAATGAAATGTATTTCGCTCAAACACATCTGACCTCATTTAAATATAATTAAAAAATCTTTACATGCTAATTGTAGGTATAGTTTCTATTATGACAACTTTTTCCACAGTTTGATCCTTTTCCCAGCGTCTAAACCTGACAAAATCGTGTATCCACACCATCTGCCATTTTTCCGAGCTTTCCAATAAATGGCTATCCTAACACAGGGTTTACCTTTCTACAAGTGAAAACAGTTCCAAATGGTGTTAAATTTTCCTAAGGAGCAGACATGAAGACAAAGCTGCTGTAGTGAAAAAAGTCCTTTCACAATTACTGTATTACAAAAATAAAGGGGTTTCTGCTTCAATTCTGATACCCATGGTATTTCCATGAGAAATACAGCTGGATATATACAGGGCAGCTGTAACACAACCCAACAGGCTGCTGGGTATAGATCAACACATTTTTCAGAAGTGACCCAAAACCTGTTCTCAGTTCTGCAAGAGGTCTGTTACAGTCTGTGAACGTGCTATTGGAAGATGTCTTCCTCCATGCCTTCAAAAATCTGATTTAATTACTGTAATCCAATTCAAATTATAGAGGAAGGGCAAGCAGGTTTGTCCTATACACACTTGCAGTGTCTTTCATTCCTTAATGACAGTTTTTTTTCATGGTTTTCCCAGACAGCCTGGGAAAACTCCTTCTGAATTCAGTAATCCAAATGAATTAGCTGCAAACCCAAAGGGCTCCTCTAGTCTTTGCAGAAGTCCCCACTCGTCATTCAGGAAAACAGGGTTCAACAGTAAAAGTAGTGCTGCTACCACAGCCGAAATAGGCTACCTTGTGTTTGTGGCTCGCTGTGAAAGACTTCTGAAATCACCTGGATTGTCTACCATATAGCTGACAGTATCACTGTCTCACACCAGACATCAGTGCCAGATGTACAAGTTAAGTCTGGATCAAGGTCTAGCTGGGAGGGCTTTTCTTCCCCTGTGGAAAGGCAAAATGACTAGGAGAAAAGGTTGTAAGGAATTCAGCAGGGAGGCAACAAATCAGTCTCCTGGCATTTATGTGTTATCAACTGCTTGACTCCAATGCTTCAGTTTCTGCCAGTCACTGGTTTTAAAGAGGCTGAGTTTAAAATGCTTACCACTGCTGATGTCACAGGCCAGGCATCAGACCACAGTGACACCAAACCTGCTGGAGAGGAGACAGCATGGAAGAGCTATGCCCCCATGGCCATTCCTGCTCAGGACTTGCACTAATGCCTAACTCTTACTAAATTCATGTCACTCATGGTAGCTGTGTCTTCATATAAAATTTGCTACCCAATATTACACTAAACTGAAAAACACTTTGGTTTAAGTAGATCAAAAAAGTAAAATTTGCTTTGGGAAATAAATTTATCTCAAAAATTCAGCTCATCCCAATTTTAATATAACATACGCTCCTTAACCCCTCTACAAGCTTTAGGCTTGTTATGAGACCATGGGGATTTTTCAAACACTGTTCTCTTCTTATGTCTGACTGTTTCAGAAGTAAACTTAATATGTGTTACCAGTGAGCAAGCCCAGGAAGAAATCATATCTGAGCACTTCCTACTCAGTGGAGAATGGAAAAGCTAAAGCAGAAAACATGAATTGAGGGCTTTATGATAACTGAGATCCTAAAGACTAAAGCCTGTGCTTAAGCTTGAGAGAGAAGAGAAAGGTGATGTAGTTCAAGACTCAAGAGTGTAAGCTGGTTTACACAAGAATCACCAGTAGGTAGTTTTAACTGGAACAAACAAGGGCAAATACCAGTTCCACTACAGCTGTCTGTGAAACACCAATTAGTTTAGTACATTCAGACAAAAAAAAATCTGCAACACAGGCATTTGATAGTTATAAATAATGTAAAAAATGTTTGTATTTGTGCTGAAATCTGAATTTCCTTTTATGTTATGGTCATCACAACATTTGTAAACAAAATAATTTCTTAAAAGGATTCAAATACCTCCTAATTCATAATTGTGTAAATAGTTTCACTATGCACTGGTATTCAGTAATAAAGAAATCATTTTCTAATGCAATCCTACTCTGACCATAGCATTCACCTCATTTAAAATTTCTATATTATATTTTCCCTTCAATATGTTGTTTAGGTTGTGGCTTATGTTTCACTACCATGTAACATAAATCACCTTCTGCTAAGGGGGTTAACTAGAGGATATGGGAATAAAAAATAATTTCTTTGTTTCTACTTATTTAAAAAAAGTCTGTATTTAAAAAAAACAACAACATTATTAGAAAGTAATTTATATATTTGGTCTATTAATTTGAAAAAAATTGTGTAGGCACTTAAAATATTGTAAGAAATATCACAATATTTTATTAAACTACTTGGAAAACCCTTACATAATATTAGGTAAAGATATAAGCCTTAAATGTTAGTAAGTTTGAATACAGTAATTTTTCAACTGTGTTTTAACATGGAGCCCAGGTCCCACGGCTGTGACAGATTGAGCACCACAGAAACTTTACTCTTTCCCTCATCAGCTGCTAGATCATCACTCTAATGGCTCCCTCAGGCTGGGCTCAAAGACCAACAGCAGCACTATAGGAATGGCAGCAAAATTTGATACCTTCTTTTGTAGCCTATTTCCCTCAGGCCAAACTGCAGAGCTTTCACATGAAGGGATGAAGGGAATAAAAAGGAGACTTTTGTCTGTCTTATACACAACAAATTAAATGGATTTCCAGTCTCACAGTAGAGAAAAACACCTCCCTGTCCTGTCACAGGTTGCAAGGCTGTGGCCCTACTGAGTAAGCCCCTGAAGGAAGAAGCTTTTTGCTAACTGTGAGTGTAGTAACACCGCTAATCCATGAACATTCAAGCCACATCAACAAAACAGGAATAAGAATGGCCTAAAAATCTTTATTTTTAATAGAATTTTTAATACCTTTTTTTTTTAAGTTTTTAATGCATTTTCTCTATCTTCTCCTTTCTGAAGTTTTATAATAAAATTCAGTCTTACTGTCATATTTTTCTACCCCTCTCCCTAAAACTGGAAGCGCTTGAAAGGAACTTCGCTTTTTGTAAAAAGAAGCGGCAAAGCTTCACAGAATTGTTCTTCTCCAGGTGCAAAGATCACAAATATCAACCAATATCTAGTGGCTACAGTCCTAGTCTGAAGCTGGATTAAGTGCTTTGCAAAATACTTCGTATTTAAAATTAAATTTTTAAAAAGCCAGCCAGCGACTGATTGGAAAAATGCTGGAAATGTGCCAGGTACTCTATTCAAAACACCTTGAAACAAACTGCACTACTGCCTATATTTGGAAACCATAAAAAGTTGCAAAACTAAAACCATATACTTGTAAATATATACGTCCAGCCTTCCTGGTTTTCAAAGGAAGCAAGTACAGATAAACTATAAGGATAACATATGGTTGGATATGAATGTGGCTTACATCTGTTACTGGTTAATTAGCTCAAACTTTACCCACAGTTTCAAAGATGCAGGGACACATCTTAAATACATGAGACATATTTTGGAATGCTGAACAGTCCTAAAAGTCCCCAAATCCAACTGGTAAGTCTTTAAGCCTTGCAGGAACATCTTGCTTGGTTGGAACACTTCTTAGTGGGTTAGGCATGAAGAACCCTGCCAGGGAAGCTGGATTCTTATTCCAGTACCCATCCATTTACTCTTGTCGCAAGTCAGTCACCCACACGCAGTCTCAGTTCTGTCACAGGGAAGGGACACTTGATGTCACAGACTTGCTCAAGCAATGCTCGTAACCAAAGCCAGGAGACAACATATCTCTCTGTTTCTCAACCTATGTTTTATTTGCACTCAGTAGTCACAATGAGCTTCATGTACACACCTTTCAAAACCAGCAAACGGAATTTTCCCGAAGTAGTCTCCCCACTTTGCAGCTGAACATAAAATACAGTTTGGTTTTTTTTTTTTAATGAGTCCATCTATTTTAGTATCATTATGAATGTGAAAATAGCAAAATTGTTAAAGCAAACTATGCAAATGGTTGTACCCTAACTCTAGCAGCTATCTTTTAACTTAGATAAGAAGTTAAAGCTAGCATTAATACATATTCAGCAGAGGACATGCTGGCTACCTGATCACAATATTAACCTGTGGTAGGAACTGTTATAAGGCAATAACTTTCCATCTTCAGAACCTGATTTTTCATTTTTGACATATGTAAAATAATAGCTATAAAATGGCACTAAGACAGAAAGAAAATTATGTAGCATCATGATCACCTGGCATCTCCTTAAATCTCATTCGTACATATCTAAACTGTCAAATAAAAAAGGAAAAATTTGATTGTAAAAGACGTGTCATAGCAATAGCAACTCCTTTTCTTTAAAATTATCTTAGAATTCTTCAGAGGTGCTAATTTTGATGCAATCTCTTTAACCCTAAGAAAATATTCTGTCAGCTGTGTCAGTTGGTATTGATTGTTGCTGAAAAAACAAATGGGAAAAAGAGAAGTTCACAATACTTGGATCGCATTTTGAGAGCTTACTATAGGACACTACCATTTATTAATCTCTTTTTACTACCACATCTACATTTCAGAATTGTATCAAGGAGTAGCTGGAGAGGGTATCAGAATAAAAAACAAAAACAAAACAAAACAAACAAACAAACAAAAAACAAACCATCAAACAAAAAGACAAACAAACAAACAAACAAAAAAACCACAACAAAAAACTCCAAAACCTAATGACAAAAATTGAGTCAGTCAAGAATGGTTCTATTACCTGTTTTTCCATACCCTTGATATATGCATTTTAGAAAGATATCTTGGTGCTGTTTCTTTTTTTATTTTCTTGTTTTGTTTTTTAAGGCTCACTGTTTTAGGTTAGCAATTCATATTGACATCAACACTCACCCATTTTAAAGGAGGAAGCTAATTTTCTTCCACAGCTTTCCTTCATGAAGTCACCTGGTTGACTTATGAAATCCCGCTAAAGAGGTCACTTAAATAAGACATAAATCAATGGAAAAAAGGTCAGCATTCCTGCACAGGTGTCATTTCTATTTATTTTGAGTGCAAACCTCAGTGATTACAAGTTCAAAAACTTTATACTGCAACCCAATCTATTGTCAGCTGATAGTTCTTTGTTAAACAGAGCCAAACTCACATCAGATCCTGACATTTCTACAGGACTCCTAGCAAGATTTTCCAGCAATAAGATACCACCAGGCCTCACATCTTCAGTTCTTCAACACAAGCTAATGTGAACTCATCTTTGTACTATACTCCAGTGATACTCTCTGAGCCCCATGAGGTCAGGTAATTCTGAGCGCTCTGGTCTGTAAGAGACCTTCAGGCACACCTGGATCACCTAGAAAAGGAAATATTTGAGTACATGTACCTAACCTAGCCAGAATAAAGCCATGGTGCACCTCACTACCTTCCAACACAGTACTCAGTAAATAAATGCCCTCCCACCAGACTTTATTTTGCTGTGTCCATTGACTATGAAGGCTCAGCAGTGTAAGCAGTAGGGAGTTACAGGCACAACAGACAAATGAACTGGGGAGAAAATCCCAAACTTCCACATCTCCCAGGACTAAGCAGGTATGACAAGAAAGACAAACAAACAAACATGCTGCACTGTAATACACACTGCTAGATATGCAGCCTGCTGAACAAGAAGCTGGAGGCTACACAAGCTTCCAAGTCACGGCAGCCAGGCATGTAAAATGTATGTTTATATGTACCTGTAAACCTCTTAATGCTTCTTCTTACAGCTTCAGTCAAAAGCAAGCGAGATATTTTGTCCCACAGCATTCTAAGCCTCTGATCTGAGCTGCAATCATCTAATAGATCATTTGCACAACTGAGTTATTTCCTCCTCTTGTCCATACTCCCTCCCTCACATCAAATCGTTTTAACCCTGCAACACATATCCGATCTCACTAGAAGGACACATATCAGATAAAGTGTTTATTCCAAATCTCAGCAGGATAAAGGTGATGCAGTAACAGAGTGGTTTTCTATCTGCACAGAAAGTGAAAAGACCCACCAAGTATTCAAAAGCTTATCACAAATCTACTAAAAACTTACATTAATAAAATAATAATTCTGATCACTAGTATTGGAAATTTTGCCCTCATCCCAAAACAATGTATTTTTGCCAAAATCTTTCTGAATCTGAATGCTACTTTCTGAAGTATCATTAATATGCTTCCATCCAGTAGCACAGGAAATGAATTGTATTTGGTCTGCATGAAAAATTATGCACATATTTATCAGTCTTGTCCTACATGCATAAATCTACCTTTACAATTTCTGGAAAACACTGATAAACACTGCTTAGGATACAAGAAATGTAAAAAGAAAGAAAATGAATTCATTTACACAGGAATTTACTGTGTGTGCAGGTCATACAAATGAACCCATTTTTATCCCACAATTAAATCTATGGTGTTATCAAGACAATCAGTTTATTTTAAGACTGTCAACCCAATATATACATTCCCTTTTGTGCTTGAAATGCTTTTATCAGATAAGATAGCTTTTGTTTAAACTGCTATTTTCAGCCTTTGCTTTGAGGGTTTTGAATATACACAGTGAAGTAACTTGAGATTTCCTACCCTGTTTTAAAATGTGTTTATTCTGTCTGTTTGTATTTTGTAATTTCCTGTCAAATAACCTCACCATAACTAACTTTCCTTGCTCCAACCTACTACTTTTTTATTTTTTAAGCCATTCCCACTTCCTGAGGATGGTAATAAAACACTGATTACATTCGGCTGTTATCTGTCTTTTCTTCCTCTGCTTCCCCTTCTCTCACTCCCTTTGTCAAAGCCAACACTCAGGTTTCAGCTCCTCATGGACTGCGAGAGGCACATAACCAGGAGAGGAAGCAAATGAGACTGCAGGAATCCAGATTCATTAGCGTTTATTGGGTCAATCAGCAGCTGGAGCAGAGCCAGACAATTAGGCGGCGCAGCCCCCAAGTCTGGATGCGTCTCTCCTTCCAGAGCCCAGCGCGCTCCACTCCGCAGCAGGGCACACGTCGGCACCGTGCCTCGAGGGCTGCTGGGGCTCTGCCGCGGGGAAGGGGAAAAAAGGAAAGCAGCAACACCTTGCTCCTTCACACCAGTTACCACCAGCTGGAGAAAAACAGTTCCGTTAGCCAATTCCTTCTTCATTAAGCATGAAGCTGCTTATCTTTCAAATTTTCTCACTGGTTTTTGCCAATTCCTACCAAAAGACCAGTTTGTTAAAATATCACCACAAAAAACCTATAAACTACCCAACATCATCTGAGATTCTTTAACCTCTTCTATTCATCTTTGACTGCACATTTCTGTTCCAGCCAAACTTAGTCCCCACTTACTGCTCTCTCTCTCACTCTGTTCCCCCTTTTTACTACCCACAAGAAGTCAGCCCTACTTATTTCAGGACTACTTCTTTTCCTCGTTTCCCTTGTCTGTAAACTTGTTGCAAGCACAGGCTAAAGCCACTTTCCTCCTCTCTTCCAACTCTACTGGATCACGTCCAGCCCAGTTTCCACTGTTTCCCTTTGAATGAAAGCGCTTTCACCACAGTAATTCATGACCTCTTCCTGGGCAAATCTCAAGTATCTCCCTCCTACATGGCCCTTCTGGTTCTTTTGACATTACTGGTCATCATCCTTGCTCTGACATCTCATCCTCTCTGAGATTTTAGAGAGTATCTGAAATCTTTCCTGTCAGTGATAGTTCTCCTTCAGGGCAGCCCACTACATTGATGGGCACTTCTGAAAGCTCTGCCACAGTATTCTTCCCAGTTTACCACCAACAGGGGATCTCATTAGCCCTCACCTCTGCACTGATGGTTCAGATTCCATTTAAAGATTGCCAGAGCAGTCTAAGATGGTCTGGAAGGAATAGGAGAGGGGCATAGGCCAGGAGCCTTAGGTCAGATTGAGAACCTTATGAAACCATGCTGTTAGACACACCTTTTCACCTTCCAAGACATCTCCTTTGCACTTAAACACAAGCATCATTTCACCTCACAAAATTTCAAACTCAACATTTTCCACAAACATAAATTAACTTCCCCAAACACTAAATGCTTTCCCTACAAAACTTCCTCCCCTTCCTTCAATTTATGCCAACTCTGGGAGCTGCTTACACAGCAAATTTAACGTCACTTGTGATATTTCGTTCTCTCCTTCTGAGTATCAAGTTCAATCGTACCCTTTCAGTCACTTTCTTCCAGTCTCAGAATCTTAAAGTTCTCACTCTCTACTTTATTTTAACCAGTCTGACAGCATTCTCCCCTTGAGTGTCCCAAAAATGCCACTACTTTCTGACAGGGCAGAAAAGGTACAACAGCTGGTCACGTTACCATCTCTGTTCAGTCAGAAAAACTCCAAGTAAACCCTTTAGTTTCCTAACATGGCATCACATTTAATGTTCTTTTCACACCATTTTCTTCAACTCGTTCCTAAAGTTTACATACTTTACACCTTCCTGAACAGATGTAATGATACTCAAGAATCACAGTGCCAAGCAGTGCAACACCACAAAACTACTCCTGTTCCAGATAGCTGACACAATTAAGCACAAAGCATAGAGCCCAGAGGTGGGCAGTGGTGTTAAAGGACCTGCTAAAAATCCTTGCACTCATACCTCCAATTTCTTAATGTGCACTTTTAAAGTTTATTTATTCCTGTGTGACTCAGGAGCATTGCCATGTTCAAGCTTTCTTTCCATCACATTCAGGTATTTTTTTCTCACAGTGGTCACCATGTTGGCTTCCTCAGATGGATATGAGGGGGAAATGGCTTTTTCACACAGAGGCCACTTCTAAATTATGCTTAATCCCTGCATGAACAGCAGTGTTACATACTAGTCCTCTTACTATTTGAAAGTTATTTATATGGTTCAAATTATCTTTTTCTGTGTGTATAAACATCACTTGTTAGCTTCCATTCAGCCTGAGTTCTAACAACTCTAACTTTCACCTTTTTCTGACAACTTCTCCTTCCACAGCACACAAAATTCAGACTGCTGGAGTACTTGCAAAAGCTCCCAGTTTCTGCACTATTCAGGTCCACGAGTTCTCAGTGCAGCCAACTTGCACTGCTAGCAGTTTGGCAAACTCATGTTAGCTATCTCTCAAAGACAAATTAAGGGCAAACTTTTAATCCTCCCTTCGTTATAATTAAATCGATTCCTGATCACTTGATCTTAAGTTACTTCTCAAGTCTGGCTTTTCTATGATCTCATTATTAGCTGCTAAAAGCAAAACAGATACTCTTTTATTCACTATGTCCTTTCTTGTTATGTTTGTGGGGAGGGTGTAGCGTGATTTGGGTTTTTTTTAATGATCTTTCACTGTTACATTCATGGACAGTCTACTACTTTCTCTTACCGTTTTTCCTTAACACAGCAAGTATTTTTCCAGCAAGATTATTATTCTGTTAAGCAACTATTGTTCTCTACAACATTCGTCTTGTTAGGTAGCTCACATTCCCCTTCCCTAATGACCTGTTTGTATTTAAGTACAAACCTTTTCTTTGTTCCTGAGTGACCACAACCAATCACTTTGTCAAGTTAAGCATAAACCTTTCATTAAATGACCTGATAGTCCAATTAAGGTCACTATCATTTCTATCACTTATACTCTTCTTTCATTATCCATTAATGTATCTTCTCCCTTTTTGACATCCTGAACACTAAAGCCAGGCATGAGTATCATATAAGCATCCTCAGATCCCTACCCATCCTTTCTTGAAATATTTTACTGCTGTAACAGCCTCAGCAAAAAGTACTGCCACTCCACACAGTGACACAGACCACCCCTTAAGAAAAATTCCAATTTCCTGAATGTAACCCAGAAGAAACACAGTCCAAGCTTTTCTCTCATCTGCCCATCTTACTTTCAGGCCTTCTCAAGGAACTGGGAGAATTCTGATCACCAGAATCCAGATTTTCTGCAGAAATCATGGCAAAAGTGTAAATGGGATGGAATCTGCATATCTTGATGAGGTTTTCCTAAGAAAGAGCAAAACTGCTGAAGTTCCACTTTAAATTGCAGCCAAAATCTGAGGGAGGAAGGTATTATGGGCTGATGGAGAACAAGAGTCCGTCTCCAAAAATTGTACAAATTACAAATAGAATATAGGTATAGAATAGGAATAGAATATAGGTAGTATGTTAGGTACCTCTAAAATAAAATTCACTTTTGTTTAAGTCAGTGAAAAGTATAGGGAAATCTAGAATAAAAATAATCAAGGCAATATGGCTGGAAGACTTTTTTGTAGAATCAGTCTAAAGGGACTGTAACAGGATGAAAGAACACATGCCAAAACCAGAAAAAGTAACAAGGCAGAGAGAGAAGAATCATAAGGTGAAGCAAGATGGGGCAAGAGCTTTAGCAGCTTCTTCTCAAGTCCTCAAGTATCCAAAAACACCAGATAACATTTTTTCAAGAGACACTAAAAGAAAAGTCAAATTGAAGATAACATTGGTCAGAATTTTGATCTGTAACCTAAGTCTAAAAGAATTGGTGAAATCACCACTAGGAAATATCAAATCTTTTTCTTAGAAAGCACTCATGTACAAACACATCAGAACAGAAGGTACAGAGAGTAAAGGGAAACCTGCAGAATCATTCTTACACTGAAAGCGATGTGCAGAATATCCTCAGAGACATACATAGCAATAGAAGGAAACAAGTCATAAAAGTGTAGGGAAAATACGCCTGCTTTAAAAATAAAAAGCATAGTGACTGCTGAAGGTGACTAAGAGGTTCTCAGTAGTCCTTGAATAATTAATTAAATATTCACATATCCACTTATATGATTTTTGTTTCCAAATCAGCAACATGCTACAACTTATGCTGACATTCTACAGAACAGATCTGACCATTCAAAACCTTTGAGATTTGTTTCTGCCGTGCTAGAATTCCACAGAGCTACACTGGCTTGTCAATATAAAGTGAATAGTTTTGCTCACACTGCATCCCAATACCTGTGGGCTCTGTCCAACTGAGTTCCCTATATGGACAGAGCTGCTAAATATTTCTTATGTTTGCCATTGGAAGAAGTTTGTGTATTACCAGTTAGGGTGATATTTACCAACAGAATAAACATGCAGAGGGATTTAGCACTTGTAGTCTGAGAACAATGTATCACAGCAGAGACATCAGCCCAGTGCCTAACTCCACCTGAAGAAAGACTGAATAATTTAACTTCTTTCTGACGATGAAACCTCTGTAATTCCCACTAGAGTAAGTCTATGAGGTTTAAGTAAGTTCTCAAAAAAATGCTGTAGATTTTTTCACATCACCAGCTGTCAGCCAATAGCCTGGATAATGAAAATCCACAGTTTCCTGGCTTCCTGCACAGATCCTTGCAGGCTTCAGAGTAACTGCTTCTCTCATTTGCCTACACTCACTATGATTTCCTTTCTCTTTACTTGAAGAATTTTTATTTTTTTTTACTACATCTGTAGGAGATGACAAGAGGGATTAACGCTACCAGAAATGTTGCATATGACCCCCTTCTTTTACGGGCATCGTTTGTCACAGAGGTTCATTAGACTTGCGTTTCCTAAACTTACTTCAGTCAAGGAGTGAACTTTTAAGATGGATGAACACTCACAGCATAGCTGCTTTAAACAAAACCACCCCAGTTTGTAAATAAGAAGTGATTAGAGAAATTTGCTGCAGAAATCAGTCACATTAATCAGCTGGTTGTAAAGTAGATTGATGTGCACCAAATAGAGCTGTCTAAACAATTTTGTTAACCTTTAGCAAAAATGTGAAGGAATATGCTGCAAAATAGTTTTAAATTGATAGGACATGATTCTTTTAGGAGGACAGCTAAGTTCCAGGATTATTATTTTGTTCAGATTTCCCAAGAAAAATTGGCCAAAAAGAATAATTTATAGTTACAGCACTCCTTCCACAAGTTCACTCCAGGCTGCAAACAGCAACAGCCCATGGCAGGACAGGGAGTGTTTATTCAAAGGCTGATTGTAGATGAGGACTTGTGGAGGGAAACTGATGCTCAGTCAATGTACAAAGAAAAATTAAGCACCAGAAAGCCTATAAGAATTTCATCCAGCAATGCTTTACCTCCCATGTTGTAACTAATTTTACTTTTTTTTCTCAGCCAAAATCACAGTGTAATTGCAGAATAATCTGTGAAATCATTGCTGATAATAGTCCAGGGAAGAATGGGATGGTTCAACACCTGCAGCAGTGGCCATGCACACCTGGAGATAATGAGTCTGAACATAAAACACCCTCCCTTCCCCCAAGAATAACTTAAAAATAACACTTAAGAAATATATCCCTCCATTTTTTGGAGGAAGCATTTGATTCATATTTCCAGGTTTTCTTCCACACTCACCACAAATAGAAAACTGATTTGAAAGGTGAGGAGCAAGAGAAGAGAATTCCAACAGTCTTTTAAGTAGTTTTCTTCCAAGATGTACAATTTTCATAGGAACATCAAAGTAGGCATTGATAATATCACTCTCACATCAATCATAGTAGTCTCAAAATATCTGGAAGCTCTAAAGCTAACATTTTCAGAAGAAATCCTTATAAGAACAATCATGTCCTATCCTTAATTTATTTTTGCCCACACTAAAAACAGTAGCCAATAAAGGCCTATTATTATGGGTGCAGTTTGCTAGACAAAAGCACTAGAACTTCCAAACCAGGATGTGCATGTTACACGGTGTGGGAAATTTAGACAAAGTTAAGGAATTACCTTTCAAATTTTTTTATATGTATCTACTTCTAATAGTTATCAAACTCTGTTTACCCAGGTAGGCCAAAATTAAGTTTGGAGTTAAATTCTCAGTAAACTGGATTCAGATTGTAGAGAGCTACAAGCTAGAAGGTGTCTGATAACACCACTCTTCTGCCACAATCGCATCTCTCACTTATACTCAGCAGGGATATTTGTTTAAGTGACAAAAGAATTTGGTACCAATCCCTCTTGCTGAGTAAGCTGCACTTGATCTGCACAGCCAATGAATAATAAATCAATGCAAATGACACCACTTTATCACTAACAACCATTTTCTGGTCAGCTACACCACAGAATACAGTCTCTCCCACAGGAGACAAATAACCCCCAGTGTCCTAAAATAGGCGTTATTTATAGCCTGCAGGGAAACAACTGTGCACTAACATATAATTTGCACCACTGTTTATATTTCCAGTTAATTTGGTCCTTGAAATCTTCAGCTGAAATGAAGACACAAGCTGCTTTCATCATTAGTACATGACGCTGCAAATTATTTTAATTGATATTTAAACATTCAGCTGTTAGGCAGCTCCCCATGCACCACAAGTACCACCTTACACTTGACAATTGGGTCACTCAGACACTGTTTTGTAACCATCTGTAGCTTTTCTGGGTAAAAGTTTTTGATAGAAATTGCAGCTGGCCTAAGTTAGAAACTATTGAAGATAAAATAAATTTCCATGTCTGGATGGAAGAAAACTTGAAAGAGGAAGGTTTATAACTCACTCTCTATTAGTGCAGTAGAAAGCCATTCTTCTTTCAAAAGATGGATGGGTTTAGCCCCTCAGAGGTGTCAGCAGCTGCACAGATTTGGAGAAAGGGGCCTCAAGGGCACGTTAAGGCCAGTCAGAGCCTCACCTTTTGCCAAGAAGATGGATACTCTTCATGTAGCATCGTTTTCACAAGCATCTATCTAGAGCTCATCACTGAGCACTAGAGGAAAATATCACATCAGTACAAGCCAAAGTTAACTCCACCTATTCAAAACACATGAGCATGGAATAGTACAACACACTTCCAAAACATCATGCAAATCATCCACAGTTCACTTACCCACAAAGGTTCAGTTCTGAAGTGAAATTCTCTCCTCATGCTTATATTAACAACAGACAACTTTGATGGCGTAACCAACAGCAGTTCTCTACCGAATTCAGGGACCAGCCTTCTGGACACCAACACAAACCCACAGTGTGCAATGCTTTGGATGCCATTCAGTGGCTGGTGGAGCCTTGTGAACATTTGAGCCACACTAAGGGCACCAAGCATGGTGACAGCACATACAGAAAACCTGTGGTACAGAGGGACATGAGGAGGGAAAGATGCCTCTAAGCCTGGAAGCATCCACCTAGCTGTCCCACTGCAGGGAAACCCCAGCCTCCACTAGGCTGGACACCAAAGCCAGCTCTCCAACAGCACTGTTGGCACACCCAGGCCCATCCTGGCTGCAGCGCATGGGTGGATACAGCAGCCACTTGAAGACCTGCAAACCAAGCCTCTGAACCACTCCAAACTCAGCCAACTTCAACTGCTCTGGGGTCTGAGGTTATCAGGGCAGAGATATCTGCAAATAAAGAAATATAAACTGTGGGTGTCTGTTCTGACTCTTCTCTCTTTGCGACCAAGAAGGTTCTTTCAGGGCTGGCTTGACTTGCCCTGGAGGCTTCCCAGAGAGCTGTATAATAAAGATGATTGAAATGCAGACTATGTCAACAGACACTTTCTTTGAGAGACGTAAACAGGAGGACAGCACCTTGTTCATGAAAAACAACCAGACATACCTATAGGGCATGCAGAGGCAGCCAAGATCCTTTGGGGTTTTCTCCTTCCTTTTAAGAAGAAAACAGTTATTAACTTTTTTTCCCCAAATTTAATATTAAAAGAAAATGCTGGCAACGCCCAGTGATGTTATGTCAGCTGCTTAGGTCAAATACAGTGCAACAGGAAGCAGAGGCTTCACATGAATACTATTATCCCATTCTGCTCCTCCCTCCCAAACACAAAGTGCTAAACTATGCTCAACACCCAGATCCACAGCTTTCTGCCCAGCCAGCCCAAGAGAAAAGCATCCTCCTAGAAGGAAAAGTTAATTACATGCTAACCAGCACCCCTTTTGAGAGCTCCCACATGATCAAGTCCTCCCATCCCAGAAAGGAAAGTAACCAGACATTCTTCCTTGGTATAGAGCAGGGATGGAAACAGCACAGTGTAGGATAGTATTTTCACCCATCCAGCTCATAAAAGCAACCAGAAGACACCAACCTTGAGATAGGATTTCAATAGTCATCATGATAGCCAAAGTAAATGAACACAGTTACTGAGAAGGTAAAAATCAGAACCCATTCAGGAAACTATTCACTTTCCAAGTTTCTATTTCTCTAGTTTTAATATATGCAAATCTATTCTCTAATCTCTTCATTAAAACACGTATTTCTTAATCTTGCCATCCTTGTTATCCTAGTTCAGTTTTTCCCTACTGTGTCAGATGAATGGAAGTAACACACCAGGGCAAACACAGCAGCAAGGCTGTTTTGAGCCTTGTCAAGCACCTTTTCCCATAGGAGCCTAGTGGATAGGAGGATATGACTAGAACCTCTTTCAGGACAAGGCAGATCTTAATTCCTCTGCTATCCAGCACTAGTGATGTTTTCGCTTCAGCTATTTAGTAATTTTCCTGGTACAAAGCACCATAGGTGGTGCCTTAATAACATGAATGGGACTCAAGGGCTGGGCTGCTGTAGTCATCTACACAAGAGCCCTTGTTTGCACTCACTGGCTTCTCTGTGCCTCTCCTCCCACCACCAGGAAGTCTTGACATGACCAAAATTTACAGCAGTTATAACACACCACACTAACTGCAAATTTTAATTAGAGAATTTGCTTCTGGTGTAATGCAGTAATAAAGAGAAAATGGGTGTCTCTGCTTTCTTCTGAGGATCTCTGTGTGCAGGCAGGTATGGACAGACCTGAGCTTGCTCTGCCCGTGCTCCAAGCTGGCTCCCAGTTGAAAGCTGTGTAGGCACAGCATGCAGTGCACAAGCAATTAGACCCTGCACTCAACACACCTCAGCTTGCCTAGATGACTGCAAATAGAAATTAGAATTGCGCCCCTGTAGCAAAGGAATTAAAAAAAAAAATAAAATAAAAAACCCACACTTTTTCTTTACATTCAACACTTGCCCTAACAAGCCTGCCAGTATTATCCTTCTCTTCTCATAGGTGTATGCTTTTTGAGGGTTTTTTGGTTTGACATTCATTATATTTATGTCATTTGCAAGTACTAAGCTATCATCTTCACAGAGATAATAGCAAATATAACAGAAACAATAGTAAGAGACGATAAAACACAGTGGGCAGTGGATTATAACAAGGAACCAGTGAAGCCTGGATAACCCTTATCAGGGTGAGCCACCTCTTGCTAACAGCTCTAAATTAAGGTTTACCACTTCTGTTTTACTCTGGCTATTTTAAAAAAGAATCACAGAAGAACAGCAAAACATGAACAAAGAAAAAACAAACAGTGCAAAACCAGAAGCATCTATTCTTTTTATTAGAAGGTTTACCAAGTCAACCAGTCAAGAATCAAGCCATTAAGACAACATAATAAAATTTAAGTTGTTTTTTGAAGACCAGAAATTTTAAGCACTGAGCAGTCTATACTTCTGCTGTCTGCCACTAATCTTCTTTTAACTCCTGTTTGGATGATGATACTGGAAAAAAGAAAAGGTTAGGAACAGCAGGGTTCTTATTATGAGCGTACTTAGCAGAACTGACTTCTCCTTAGCACCCCAGAACCACATGAAGGAACCCATCTTCAGGCAGGATGACAGACTTTTCTCCTAGCTGTTATTTCACTAGCTGAGCAGGAGCCAGGTGATTTCCAGCTCTAGCCTGGGGGTAAGTAGCCTTCTCTGCCCCTCCCTCAGCTTTCCTACCCTGCCAGGCTAGTCTTCCCAGCAGGGCAGCTACCTAGCGGGAACTACTGACTCGAATCTCCAGCAGGATCCTGCAAGTCCTTCCTCATCATCATCCCCACCTCCCATCTTTGCAGCAGGAGGTTTGTGGAAGTGCTTTGGAGTGCAAACAAGCCCCAGAGGCAGCCCAGCTGGCAGATGTCTTCCACTCTCAATGAGAGTATTTGGTTGAGCAGCCCAACTTTGCTTTTATATTTCATTTCTGGACCCCACCTGTACTGCAGAACATTAGAGAGCTGCCTTTGATCTCTCTTCACTTTCTTACTTTCAGGCTCAAGTATAGCAAATATTATCCCCTAATGCATGGTACCAGCTCATGGTTCTGAGCTGCCATTACTGGTAGAGAGGAAAAGCACCAGAGACAAATAGATAAACTTCAGGGAGGAAGAACATGTATTATTTCAGTAATTCATCAGATAATATTAATNATCTCTTTCACTTATGGCCAAGCCAAGAGAACATAAGTCCTGAATACCTTTTCCTCTTTTTCCCTTGCAACAAGACTGGGATAGAGCAGGTCAAGCAACAACATAACAACTTTGCATGCTGTTGGGCTGCCATTCCAAAAACAAGACAGAATATGGGAGCAATCTGATTTCAAGTGGATCTGGGAGGACCTTAATGCTGAAGTTTGTATGCCAGCTTTGTAATTACTAAGATCTCAGACCAGCCCTTGTTTCTGAGTACTGGCCTAGTTTAACAAGTCACCTGAAAGTTTACAGTAGGAAAACCATATGGATATATTCCTGTAGCTACATGTGTACAGTAATTAAGGCATAAGTAAGCAATAACACATGCCCACGGCATCATACGTGGTGAGGCACGAGGCTTACGTGCATATTTTATTATGACTTCAGACTCCAAAGTACCTTATTGCTCAGACAAAATTGGTAGCCTGCCTTCTTGTAAAACACACATAAGGATCTACTGCTGTAAAACACTTATAGGTGTTGATATAACAGAAGATTTAAAGCGTGGGTACCAGAACTGTGAAAGGGGAAAGGAACATCTTAAAATATTTTCCTATATTGTTTTACAGGGAATGCACTTTAAAGTAGCGGCAAAAACAAAGCATCACTTAACTTTAAAAAATGCCATTCATGCCAATGCCTGAAATTTGGTTGCTTTTTAGGCACTTTAAGCTTATGTTCCCCTCTGTGAAACCTGTTTTCTTCTAATACATCATCTACTTGATTGCTTTCAGGCCTCTAATCACAATTGTGTGATCAGCAGCTGACATTTGTGTATGACAATTTATGAAAAAAAATCAATAGTGTTTCCCTTTCACATGGCTTTTTCAAAATAGCACCACATTTTACAAAAGTACATTTTTATGAAGACTGGTCTCTAAGTGAATAACACTAGCTTCAAAGCAAATGTTTCTGCAAGGGCTATTGCAACATTCTAGTTCTTACACGATCTCCAAGGCTGCAGAGTGACCTAGGAGGCAGCCATAATGAGACACAGACAGTGAATAAAGCACTGATTTAATTATGTTGTTTGATATATGATGACCTCATCCACTGCTGTTTATACTACTATGGTGCTTGAAATACTCTATCGACATATGGGAAGGCACAGGCTCCAGCCTAAAGAGCTTACAGCCTCCAAGACAGAAACCAGATGAAGGGTGTTCTCTCCCTGTAGCTTACAGTAGGTCCTAGAGCTTTATTCATTTATATCAGGTCTCAAACGTGCACTGAATACTGGAAGCAGGTTGCTGAGTTGGCTTGCAGGACAAAATACCCACTCCTTTGATTACAGAAGAGATTTCTTGGCATGTGAAATTCTGTGTTCTCTTGTACAGTTAACAATGGCAAGAAGCAAACATTGGTAAGAAGGAAGGGAGTCATAGCTGTTTACAACATTTCCACCAAACTGCCTGAGTTATGGAGGATACCCCATGCCCCTGTGGGAGCTTTGACCTACTGTTGCCTTCTGCTACAGGAAAAGAAGAGTAGGGGAAGGAATCAGTACAACCTAATAGATCTTCCACCAAGGCAACTGTACTGTAACCATCTCCTTCCAGAAAGTTACCTGTCAAGGGTCAAAGTTTGGTTAAATATACATGTATGCCTTATTTTGCACACCTGATTAAGATTCCCTGAAAAAGATGCAGTAAAGTAACTCTTTATGGTGTTAATGCCATTAAAATCTCCGTGAGGAAATGAGTAGTTCTGTATTCAGTGCACCATCTGCCAACCATGCAGTAAATAAAGCCATACAAGAAATGGTGAGAAACAAAACATCAACAACCTACCCACTCATTAAGCATTAGCCATGCTGTGTGCTGAACAATATGCAGGCCTTGGGGGGTGGGGGGGGAAGGGGAAAGCACGCAATCCTCTAATTAAAGGCAATCAAAATGAATATAAGAGGATGAATGAGTAGCTTTAAGTGCAGAATTTTCTAGTGTCCAGTTGCTTGGGTTTGCAAGTTCAGCCCTTGAAGTTCAGCCCTGTTCAGTAATCTAAATGCCTAACTTAAGGCATTATTTATCTTATTTTATTTCTGTATAGAAGGAGACTCACAAAACACGTGTAGTTGACACACATTTACCCTTATTAGGTACACACAACCCTACGAGAATCATTGCTTTCAAGGTCTCCTGTCACAGACACAGACAAAAAGACAGGTTAGAGATTTTAAGGCCATTCTGGAACAGCATCAGGAATTCAGCACATCCTCTCTCTTGTAGTGATCTTTCTCTGCAACACTAGATTAAGAAACTTCTATGTAAAATGGAATCCAAGGAGTCTGGCTAGCAAGGGTAAAAAACCCAAAGAGTGTAAATTAAATACAATATTAGCAAAGAAAAATGTGCATATATACACACATATGCATTTGAAAACATTTCAAATGGTACTCAGAACTTCACCAATGAGAAAACATTTGTCCAGCATAGCTGAAAAAACATCTGAGAGACACTAACAGTAATGTGTTTTCATTTTCTTTTCAAACTCTGGTATAAATTCAGCTAATATCACTTTGTATGATCTCATACTGGGATAAAAGCCAAAAGTTTCACTTGAAATCTTTGCAGTTATCAGATCTGGAAAACTTTTCAATCACTTAAGTTTGAGAAACATTTTAAAAAAAGAAAATCAGAGATAAAAGGCCAGAGGCTTGAAACGTTTATCACTTCATCATACTCTTCCATTTGATGCTAGGTCAGCATCTTTACAGATACAATAAAATGTTTGCCTTACCTATATTTTGAGTTGTTTTGCAAAAATAAAATAAAATTGATGAATAGACAGGGTTAGAAACAGACAGAGAGTAATATGGCCAGGCAATTCATATAAAGCACAAGCTCCTTAGTGAGCATGTTCAGAGTAAAAAGTTCCCAGGCATAAATGCAAGTTTCCAATACTTGATTCCAGCAGTGGAAAACTGCAAAACACACAGCTACATTGCTTTGGTGTCAGCCTTGCAAGCCCCAGCCCTGCCAAAGAGTGGGTACAGCCACAGGATAGTACACACAAGATAGGTGTGGTGCTCCCAGAAAGGTCAGCATTGCTACAGCCAGAGCTGCTTTTCCTTCCACTTTTGCACGGCACTGGGGATCCCAGGCTTGCCCGTACTCTACAGCTCAGTCAGCACCACCTCCCTTTTACCACTACCAGGGGCCTGGGAAACCAGGACAAGCTCCCAAAGCCCTCAGACTGACCCAGACAGAGGCTGGAAGAGGAAGACAATGGGATGTCCAGGAGAAGAGTGCCCTGTTGGAAGCCGTATGTTATCAACACAGTTCAGCAACTGCTAAAATAGGAGACTCCCAGCTCCATAGGACACCACTCAGGGACTGAATGAGGAAAGATGCGGGTACTTTTCTGGCATGCCTGACACCCCCAGTCTCCTCCTGATAAAGCAAATATACCACAAACACCTTGCAAGCACAATTGTAGTTGAAGAAAAAGTAAAAGTTAATACAACCATAAGCACAGACCAGCCCACACTTTGCCAAGCTGATCACCTCTTTGAGAGAATATGCCAGTTTATGAGCTATTAGGTCAGCTTCAGACCTGCTCTGGTTTCAGGCAGGAGTCACATCTTGCCAGGAGACAGCCACCCTACCCACTACAGGACAAAAGGTACTTATGCAAAGCCCAAATCTTTATAACACTCACAGCCATTTTAATCTTACAATCAAGCAGTAAATATTCAGGCTAGAATATAGCGAGACTTCATGAGAACAAACTTAAAAATAAAGTTTTAAAACATCAGCTTTTTCTAAGCAAGTCAGTATATGAAAGATAGGGGAAAAAACAGAACATCTTTTCAGAAAGCACCTCAGGACCCACAGGGGTGGGTTTGCAGGCTGATGGTTACCCCAGGCTGTGTTACCATAAGCAGCCCCCTCTCCAAAAATAGAAAAATACAAGAAGTACCAAAATGTTTCTATTGCTTTCCCACACTTACATTAAAGCATTATTTGTACAAGCAAGCAAATACAGTGAGATTTCTCCATTTCCTTGGTGAGAAAAGTGATTTCTCCTTCCCTCCAATAAGAGCTGCCATTTACATCATACTGGTAAAAAAAACCAAGGAAAGCTGGAAATCAAATCTTAGCACTGATGAAGACTCCTGCTCTCCATTACTGTCCAAAATTTCCCCTCAAAACACTTGTTTTCTCATTATAGCATGCACATTTCTCACCCCTTTGCTCTTTTCCCTCATTCAGAAAGTTCTGATTTCTGGTTCCTTGAATTTTTCTTCACCTCTCTCTCTCTCTCGCATGAGCTGCAGGGGAGACTCCTTAATATTTGGTTTCAAATACAGTCCACCAAGAAGCATCTCTGAAGGCAAAAAAAATGCTTGGTGTAGATGGTTGAACGGAAAAATTCCCACCCACTTCACTCTCCACTTCATCCTTTCATCCTACTCTCTGTTCTGGAGAAGCCACACAAGTTACTATTCCCATTTGTTTTCCTCCTTCACCCACTGAGCTCCAGATGCTTTTGATACACCACTGACACCCTCTTTGTTCTGCTGCCTACCCTTTTAGCACCTCCAACTGCTGGGATACTCTTGAAACTCATTCAGCCTGCTCCTCTCCAGCACATATTTGTACCTGCTGCCTATTTCCGCTTAAGCCAAAGCCTCAGACATTGTCCCTGACACCTTCAACCCAATAATATCATTGCCTTTTCTCCCCACACCACCCAAGGCATGTCCTTTGGCTTTAGGGCTGTAGGCAGCATGGCATCATCTTGGTTCTGGCCCTCTCAAGCTGAGAGTGCTGTCCAGACACACCTATTGCTTTTAGGTGTTACCTGCTCCCATGTATAAGAGTAAAAGACTCAGAAGGTCATCCAAAGCTGCTTTGGATGGTGCACCCTCTATTTTCAGCCCTGCATACAATTTAAACACAATGAATCTAAGCTAGATTCAAGATGTTTAAACGAATACAAAAATTCTGCTGTCACTCTGCCAGTTTTAGGGTTCATTTTTACTAGTTCTTAAATATTTCTTGTATCACAATTTGGTGAAAGAGCTGTCTGGTCAGCAACACCTGCAACTGAAAACTCATCCTGTTATGCACTGCTCATTCACAGGACCACATACACAGTCTTGTGTGTATTGATGCAGAAGTGAGAAACCTCTGCCGAAAGCCAGGCCTTAAACACCATGTGCTTTTCTAACAGGATTTGCATCTTTTCACTTTGAACAGGTTGTACTAAGAAGCACAGATCTTATGCATTGGTCAGTATCTGAAGGCGACGTATGCGAGGTACTCACTAAGTTGAAAGTAATTAGAATGTCAAGATGTAAATTCCACAGAAAAGTCATGTGCCCTTTTCTAACGATGGCCTCATGTATCTACAGGCAGAGCCAGAGAAAGACAACCCGAAGTGAAGTCCCATTTATCTTCCCACAGGGTTTGGCCTTGGAGTTTCTTTCTTCCCGCCTGTGGGCAGAGATATATCAAGGGAGGGAGGCAGGAAGACACACAAGCGGGAAGTGCAGCCACCGGAACGAATGTATCAGATGAACTCCAGCAGGCACCAGGAGCAGCCCAGGTGTGATATGGACATTTCTGCTGATGTTTCTCACCTGTCTGTTTCACTAACAAATACATGCAGGGTCTAACAAAGCTCAACCTTGCATTTTTCTCCAGTAATAGCCTCACTCAGAAACAGCTCAAGAAAGGCAAAATTCATTTTGTCAGCTCAGCTTTCTTTGACATTGGGCTAAAGGCTTTCAAATACAGAATATTTACATGAGAGAGTTGGTGGGTATGGGAAAGGATGAGATTTACCAAAAACTCACACTATTTTTTTTAAACGGAAACCCACTTATTAATAAACAGGAACAGCAAATTCTGAAGACTGATGTTTGTAATTAGGAGGTGTATCTGTAGTATCCAAAATTTCTTCCATTCTTACATACAACCATCTGAATTGTATCTTCCTGTTTTGACTAAAAACCTTCTGAAGTAAGGACTGAGTTAATTATAAACTATTTTGTAATACACTCACCCTTTCCCGGAGGAGGAAGGGGAGTTCAGAATCCTCCATGTAATTCCTTCAATCCCATTCACACCTACTTCAGAAGTGTAAATTGTCACGTTTCTCTGTGACTCAAGCCTGAAATAAAGAAAAACAGGACAAAAGCACTTAGTACCTTTATGCTATGCATTGATAAGAAATTAAATAATAATAGGCACTTTAAAACAATTTGTTCCTACTATATTATGTCTTAGGGATACTCAAGTCAAAGACACTGCTCTCATTCAAGGTCAGATGTGTGTAAGATGACAGAAAACACAATGCTGTTACACAACTACATAGTCTTATATTTCAGGGCTTTTCCTGTTCAGTTACAATAAATCCCATTTAGGCACTACAAGCTCTTCAGTCACTGGAGGAAGTTCAAAATTTCAGTCAGGATGCTTCCTCACTAAAAAAATTTTAAACAGGAACACAAATTGGAATGTGTTCTTAATACACAACCTTGAGAAATAAAATTTATTGAACATTCATACTACAAAAAGGAAGCTGAACTGTGTTAGCAGAAGACAAATCCACTCTCAGACATGTATCTTCCTGTTCTCTGCATTCACTAGCTTCCAGTGTTCATCCACTTATTTTCCCAAACCATGTCTAAATGCACAACAAAGGTGCACAGCAGCAGCAGTGGGGTTGTCCCTGAAACACTTCCAGCACACCCTCACGTTGTGACTTCTGCTACTCCTCACACACAGAAACTGCTGCCCATCTTCGAAACATGGGCTACAGCAGGATGGAGATTGCAACAGCCAAAAGGTAAAACCAAGACTTAAACCCTCCTAAGTAAACAGTAATAAAATATGGTAGCTAAAATTGGGTGCAAAAAATCTCCATATTTGTACGTCATTCATGCAAGTACAGTCATGTGAAAATATGTTCTCTTGCAGTTTATTTCTTATTCTTACATTTATCATTTATTTTTATGAAGCATTACTTAACATTATACAGTTTTCTCAATTACATCATGCGCATTTGTGTGTGCATTTGTACCTTGAAAGAAAATCAACATAAGCAGGCATTCCAGACTGAAGTCTGGGAGTTTTAAAGTACATGTCTGTAACACTGAACCACGCAGAATACACTGAAGACACTAAGGCCTGGCAAACTTGTGGAATCCAGGCATTCATCCCTGTGAACGGCATTGGAAATTCTTCCAATGCTCACAAAGTCAAACAAAAGCTGATTTTTGCAAAACATTCTGAAAATCCTGAGAAGGATAAAAAGGACACCTTGTCAGCTATAAACTTTTGTCATATCCAAGAGTGCTAAGTGCACCTTCACTTTTTTAGTAGTATTTCTTCCACACATGATGGAAACAAGTCCAGAAAAACCACACAGAGCTCAGAGAGCTTTGTCTTTGCGGACTTCTGGTGGTTCAGTTTACACCTGGAGCAGACACACCGTCTATAAACACTAATTACAAACTTCTCCAATTCTATGCGATTAAACATAATTTGCTGCATTCAGTTACCTTGCTCAGGAATGCACAGTGCATTAAACTAGTAATGGAGAACTTCAATTATGAACTTCATAACTGGAAAGTCCTACCTTCAAAATGCACAGCCTTATGTTTTCTAACTTAAATAACTAAAACTGCAAAAACCAAAGATACCCTTGGAAACCTCTGACATGTGGAAATCACACCGGGTTGGACTCCTCTGGCAGTGACAGAAAAGAGGAAAATCCTAATTTGATTGATTAATTGAATGTAGTGTCATAAAAAACATTGCTCAGATCCTTAACTTTAGCAACAGGATCATTTTCTGAGGACCATGGGGAAGCCATGAGCTTCCCCAGCTCAGATAGGCAGGCTCTTTATTAGAAGACTTACAAATGCAGCAAAGTATGGTTTGTAAATGTTCATGACTCACTCCTCATGTACTTTGTGTTGACTGCAAAGAACATTTCAAAGCCCAGCTGTCACCAATATCTACGATAACTTCTTAAAACACAGAGACACACACCTTGAAATCTGCTGACAGCTGGAGTGAACAAAGAAAGCCAGAAGTTTCAGATAGCTCTGGGAAAAAAAAAAAAAACAACAAAAAAAAAACCTGCTTGAAATGTATGCTTTGTTGCTCAAGAGTTTAAAAAAAAAAAAGGATGGGCTTCAAAACAGAGATGAGCTCTTTAATGAGCAGACTTTGAGGTTCATTCTCAAGCTTGGGTGCACTGAAACCAAAGGGCACCTGGATTTCTTGAAGTGGACCTTAATTCTAACAGCCTGCTTCAGGTATTTGCCTCATTTTTGTGCAACCAAACATGCACACACAAATCAACTATATTGCATTCCTTTTATCATTATCTCTGCAGAAGAATTTTGTTATTTTTAACATATTCAAAACAATACCATCTTTTTTGAAGATTGAAGATGGCCAGAAAGAATGCTCGCTTTTATTTTTTTTATGCAACCATGTGTCTGTATTTCATGAAGAGATAACTGAATAATTAAATCAAGATACATGGCTGAGACATTGAAGGGTAAATTGCATTCTCTGTGTAAGTTTTTACTATCCAAGCACCCTATAGTATGTATCTTTCAAGACTCTATAATGGGGGAAACTTTAGAATACTCACAGAAGCTCAAGCCTTGTTTTCAAAAGCCTTTCAAAGTCATCTGAAACACATATGCCAAACATACACGGCAAAGAAAAATGCAGGGCCTTCCTAACACTTGGGAAAACACGAGGGAAGAGAGGAGGAGTAAAACCAATCAAATAAAACACAATGGTATAAATTGGGCCACCTAAATACATTTGTCCATACAACTTCCCTTTACAGGATCTTCCTACAAAATGCTCACCCAGGACTGTATGTGCACACACGTGGGTGTGCATCTGGGAAGGCATGGGATACAGCCCTGTCTAAACAGAGCCAGCCACTGATCATAGCTTTAACCAGGCAAGATGGTGAAATTCCCCTTTGCCTTGTTTTTTTATACAAGGAAATCACAGAAAGTAAGGATCCTGCCCACCCCAGGCCTGCAGCTGACAGGCAGTCTTCTGTTAGGGTTATGTGGAATGGCTTCATGCATGATGGAGACAGGAGTGCCTGCACAGGGGAACCTCCACCACGGCCTCTCTGCCTCGGCACCAGATGGGACAGGGACCTTCCTTTGCACCCTGGGCACACAGGGCTGCACATGAAGGGTCAGTCAGGGCCAGGCAGGGTGCATCAAATCACTTAATATGCCCAAAAAGAAGCAGCTTCAAATGCAGAAAGTCGGCAAATTCCAATTACTTTTTAACACAACACTTGCAGAAACACCCACGTGTGCGCACTCACACACATTGGGGGGGAGGTGCAGAGCACCATCTCCGTTTTAAAAACACTGTGAACTAGAGTAAGTCAAAGATCAACTGATTGTGAGGTTTTCCTGGAAATGTAAATATACTTCTAAAAAATCCATCTTAATGTTCTTCCCTCTTCCAAAAACTGCTGTGCCTGCCCCCACAACCAGAAGGTTTCCCAAAAGATTACTTTCCTAATCATCACTGCCACAAATGATCTTCTGAATGCTGTTTTAACAGGTAAAATCATATCTCTTAGTCAAAAACACAAAGCTGATATGACCTAGAGTTTGGCTGCATTTCTTCCAAGGATAAGAGAAGTGGCAAATTGAGCCTCAGAACCTTAGAAAAATGAGGAATACTTCCTTACAGCTATTTCAAGTCTGGCCAATGCAGCCACTACTTGGTTTTGTGAGGGCAGGGAAGGAGGTTTTGGAGCTTGCTTTCTTAATAAAGGCCATAAATAAATGTGACCCACATGGACCTCATGAGAGAAGCCAGTCTGAATCCCCTGTCTCCGCTCACTATCAGGAAACAAAATAGGGTAGAAGGCAAACCCCACAAATCTGGGTCACATCAATAGAAAGGCCACATATGCCATGACAGTCACACCCAGTGCCCTATTTCACACCATGACCCCTATCATCCCCCACTGGAATGGAGCAGGAGGAGGAACAGCAGCAGCAGGAATCCCTTCATGCCCCATTACAGAGAAAAAGCAGCATCAAGTTACCTTTGTGCCATTTCCCATAAAAGCAAGGGATCACACACAGTATCACACACTAAATGTGCTGAGTTGAAGGGACCCACAAGGAACGAGTCCAGCTTCTGGTGCTGCACAGCACCATCCCAGAGAGTTACAGCATGTGCCCAATAGCATTGCCCAATCACTTCTTGAGCTCTGTCAGCTTGGTGCTGTAACCACACCCCTGGCCTGTTATGTGTGCCCTTGGCTCAGAGTGCAGCATAAACCCAAGGGGTCAGGATGAATGACATAGCCCAAGGGCCCACAAGGATGTGGCTGCACAGGGGCTGCTCCAGGTAAAGTGCCAAGAAAACAGGGCTGCAAGAAACTCCTTGCCTGGGCCATAGCTGGGGGACCTAGTCAAGGGCTCAGGGCAAAGTTCAGGTTAGAGATAGAGACAGGTTGAGAGAAAAATAAAGCGTGGGGGCTCAAGTGAGTCACGGCTGCAGGACCTCTCTCCCACTGAACTCATCTGCATGCGGGTGAGATGAAAGCTGTAATCTGCCCCTCACAGCTGCCACTGTAGGTTGCAAATACCTTCAGGCACACATCATAATCTTCATTACACCTGGCTAGCCTGAGGTTTTTAGCACAGCATTGCAAAACATTACCTCCTCCTGCTCCCCATCTCACTTTCAAAGGGGAAAATACATCTATATATTCCAAAAACATTTCATAACTTCCAGAAATACATTCCTGCAGACATGCTGTACCCTAATCTAGCCTTTCAAAGCCCAGGGGCCACAGCTGCTTAGGGAACTGAGGCAGGTACCCAGGGGCCCTGTCTGCCAGCACCTGTGTTTGAAACCCCACCCTGAGACCATCACCCTAGGGCCCTCTCCCTCTCCACTCAGGAGGCTCTATATCCCCTGGCTAGCATTACTCTGTCCCACTGATTCAACTCCACTGCTGCAAGAAGAGCTCTGTTTTTCCAAGGCTTCCATGGGAAGCTTAAGGCTGAAAGGAAAGCATGCATGCCCAGCTAGTCACTGGTTTTAAGTTGGCCTGTTATGGCTATAACAAGGACATATCTTGCATTATCTGCCACTGCATTGCTGATCACAGCCCTGAATTGCCAATCCAAACTCTTTGGATAGATTGACAAAAAGTTTGCATTATGCAGCTTTTCATCAGAATCAACTTAAAATGGAAAATGGTGATCTACTTTCTTTTCTCTCATTTTTTTCTTGACAGGAGATTGGTTTGTTTTCTTTTTTTAATAAATTTAAAATATACATGGAAACTCACATTCCCTGAAAATTAACTCTAAAGCTGGACATTAACAAGCCTGCCATCTGAAATTTTTGTTTAAATTAAAAAAAGACTGAAAAAAAGTATTTGAAATATAACTTCACAGGAAAGTCCACCAAGATTTAGTCACTAAATCCAGCAGAATATAAATCCATGAGTAGAAATCAGGAGATTGCTCATTTCAAATTGAAGACTAGCATCTCCGTGTCTGGGGAAGAGTTGCACAACCTCCACAACTTGACAGCTAAATATCTGTTGTGGTATTTGCTCTGTTTTTAAAATTTTTATATCTTAGGTATAATCTGAATAAAAACTATCAATGGACAATGATTAATAGAGGAAATAATATTTTACCTTTGCAGATGACAGCAAAAGACATCCAACAATGTCTGTACTCTTAAATGCCTTTCTGTACGAAGTTGTAGCTCAGCCATGACTGAGCACAGATGAGTAAAGAATCCCACTTCTAAGTGTTCAGAGAAGGGACCTTGTATATCATACAAATAATTTTATCTTTTGCATTAATTTTTAACCCTTAAAGAAAACACAAGAAAAAATTAATAATTAAAATAATCTGATGCATTCTTGCAGTTTTCATTCTTTAAAAAAAATTATTAATTATGTGCACCAAGGAATATAATGAGCATAGAAACAAAGCTACAGTGCATCATCTTTTAGGTTTCCAGACATTATCAGCGGTCAGATTCCAAAAAGGAAACAACTTCCTCTCTTCTGCAGCTTCCATTTATCTATAAACTTGCCTAACAGATGTAATCAATTCTTGCAACAATTACATTACACACAGCCCTAAAAAAAATTAGCAGCTACCCAGAAATAGCTAAAACGATGAGCTTAATCATAACCCATTTGGGGGAGAAGAATAAATCTGGCGTATCTTCAACTATCATTCTTGTAAAAGATAAAGTATAAAAATCATTAAAATGTCTTGAACTCAGGAAGAGATGATCAGTTTCAGAAGAAAAAATGAGGTTTGAGCAAAAGCTTTTGCCACAGCCAGCCTAATACATGGGATAGGATTTAGCAACAAACAATTAGGAATATACCTTTTGACAGTGTTAAGGAAGCTGCACTGCATGACTCAAAATTTCTTATCCAATGTTTATTTAGTAGCTCATTTATGTATACTATTTGATATCAAATATTCAGTAAAGTCTCAGGATACTCAGACTCCAGCCTTGTTGCGCTGTAAACCTAAAAACCAAGTAAATTTAATTTTCTTCCCATCAAAAACCATGACAATTGAAGTAAATGCTCTACAATGCCTCTTGCAATACTTAACATATCAAATTCTTCTTAACCTATGTTATCCTGGATCTCACCTTCTTCCATAAGTTATATAGCTAGAATGGAAATTGCAGAGATAAAAGCTTGCAGTCTTCATCTGCCAAGAGCTTTGTAACTTCTAAAACTGAATCAGACACTGTATTATTACCAAAATGGACACTATTTTGATCTTTATTATTTTTCAGCAGAAAAATAGTTAAAATACCAAATACTAAATACCAAGCATTTCTCTTCCAGAATTTAAAACTACAGAGATGAAAGGGGCAGTTTATGCTCCTCTGACCCATAGCTAAAGAAATCAAGCCTTGCATTCATATCATGCTTGGAAATTTTCTCTGGTATTATTACAACAATATATTTCTATGAAACTCCTTTCCCAACTCTGGCTGGTATTTTCTGACAGGAATCTCACCCATCAGAAACAAACAAACAAACAAAAAAAACAAACCCAACTCATCAGCTGAAAAAAATATTTTGTGAAAACATAACAGACTCAAAGAGATTATGAGGAAACACATACCCTAAAAGCTTTTATTCTCACCAGTTTTCCTGGCTCCCCAAACCAGGCTGGGGTGTGGCCTGGGAAGAACACAACCGAGCAGATTTAGAGGCAGCCATCCCCAGTTTGCAAGAAGCAATGTCCTTCAGATGTGAACCCTGTGCCAAGCAGCTTGTTTCATCAAAGCTGGCCTGAGCAGCAGCAGCACAGCAGGCATCAATATTTCTGTGGTCCACCAAAACCTCCAGCGTCCATCACAAATGGAGGGGTGGAGAAGTGTTTGCAGCTCTGCATGGAGCAGGTTAGAAGTTGAACATGACTAGATTTCTGAGTGGGCAGTGCTTTGGCTCCAGCACTGCCAGCAGGTGCATGAGCCCTGTGCTCCCTCTGAGCTATGGGACACTCACACTCTGGGGATCTGAGCTGGTATTTTTATCTTAAAAAGCACCAATTTACTTCAAGATGGCTCAGCAAGCTCTGAAGCAAGAAGGTCCTGGAGACACAGGCCCTAAACTTTCCATAAAACTTTCCTTTCAAAAAAGGAAAAGCTATTCCAGGCACCAAGGCAGGAACAGCCAGTTCCGAGGCTTTTGCTTATCAGTCAGTGGTTTAGGGGGGCAAAGGAGGATAAAGATGCAAGGAAGGTAGGGAGGAGGACAGAAAGGATTTTTTTAACTTGCCCAGTGTTAGTTCATCCAAAGTTAAGATTTCAGAAAAAATCATCATGGTGCTTTGCCAAGATGACCAATATTTCTGAAGGAGTTGCTTTTGAAATTATTTTAATAGAACAGACATAAAAGCATATTCAGTATTGGTGCTGGCTCTCGATATTAAAACATTATCTCTCCTCCTCCCTTCCTGACCCACCATTAAATACAATTAACTCCACTTTCTTTCCAATGCCTTATGCTTTCTTGGCAAAGACCAGGCTGCAAAGCCTATCAGAAAGCAGAGAATGGAGGAACGGAGGATGAAACACAGCAGGAGAGCTGTGCCCAAAGCTGATGATTTGAACACAATTTAGCTTACAGTTAATTCACAGCAGGATTTTTGTAATGTCCTTTATCACCTATGAAGATATTTCCTCATTATTCGTTATCATTACACATAAAACAAGAAAAGATGTTTCTTCATAAAATGGAAAACCATTAGCATAGAATCAAAATTCACAAAGGCTCAAGGAATTTTAGAAAAGTAACCAATTCTTCCTTTGGTTCACTAGGGAAAAGTAGTAATACTATATCCCACAGAGGTGATCTGTAGCAAAACCCCTGAACATCTTGTGCAAAACTTCCTCCAGACTTGTCAGAGTTCCTCTCAGAGGGAAATTAGTCCAATCTGCACCCTCCAGTTCTCACTCTTATGTCACACAGAGCACACATTTATGCTCTCTGTCTGTCCTGTTACATTTTAATACAGGGAAGTCATCTACAAAGAATAAGAGAAAAGAGTATAATATACATTTCAACTTTGCTCTTTCCTGGAATCCACTGCTAATGTATTTCACCCACAAAGTGTACCAAAAACATTTAGCTTATTGGTGTTTTTTCAAGCTGTGGATAGTTCTAGAATAATTCTTAGTCAAGAGTCATCAAGATCTTCCACCACATTCATTTCTAACAATGCATGATGCAAAATTTGGTTTCACCATCACAGACAAGAAATCTGCCTCAGCAGATAAAGACAACTAACTCATAAAGCCAAGAGTCAAAAATAATTCAGAGGCAACCACAGGTCAACATGACATTTCCTTTATCTGATCTTGGATCTTGCTTGTACATGGCAAAAGGAAAAACATGCTGATAACATTTGTGGTGTCTTACTATTGAAATTACATTTGTGTGCACCTGTGAGAAAGCACAGACAGACTGCAAACCATTACCTGCCTTTGCCAACTGAAGGAATTTACTTTTTCAGTGAATGGAAGTCTGAAACTACCTCCATAGAGAATGTTAGAAGCTTACTAATTCAGAGGTGGGAAAGGCAATATGCAAGAAATCAGGTTTTTATATTTCTACAAAATAATATTTTGAGCTTCAGGGACAAAACCAAATTTCTGTGTACTGACGTCAAAACAAAGACAAGTTACCTACATATAAGTAACAACCTATTTGCAAAACCTGGCCATTAAACTTCATCCCTTCTAATCCCCTGTACTATGCACTTTTTTCGACTGATTGTTACTTCTCATTTGACCTGTTTAACCTCACTGTTTAATCTTTCTACTCCCAGACCACTTCTGCTGCTCTCTCAGCTCACAGACAGCCTTCCATTAGAGCTCTTCTCAGCCTGGAGGAATGTTAATTGTTGTACAAATCACCCTGTAAAAGTGAGCCTTATGAAAAAGAGCTGAGCAGAGGAAACTCAACCACTAGTCAAACATATTCAGCTTTTTCCATTATTGAACAAAATATGAAGACAATCAAAAAACTGAAGATTTGTTTTCAGGTAGAAAAAAAGGAAAAATAAAAAAAACTTCTTTAGAGATGAAACAGCACAATGCAAGTACACAAGGAAACCACCAACAGAAATCTTGGTACAGATTAAACAGATATGATTTTTTCAAAAAATCTAAGACAAGAGGTTTATTTTTCCTTATTGTGCTATTAATCATTTACCCCAGCTCCTTCTTTCATGTACACACTATGAAAAGACCCATTAGAATATTAAAAAAAAAAAAAAAAACAACCACGTTTTTGTAGTATAGTTCTGGTAATTTCAACAGCCCATCATGAACTTCAGTTAAATACACAGGGAAGTGGAAAAGGACACTCTTCTGCTCATGCACTCATTGCATGAGCTGCAAGGACAAACACTGGGAAAAACTCACTGAGTACTCAGAGACAAGACAGCAATGTCAAGAGAGCTCTCGAGAGAGCTCGTGGAATCAGTAAATAACAGAGAGGCCCACCAAGGTTTCCGCAGTAAAAAAAAAAAAGGAAATAACAAAAAGAAAAAAAAAAAACACCAACCAACCGAACAAACAAAGAAAAACCCACAAAGTATTAAATCAGTTTTGGGAGACCCAGTAGTTAAAGGCAAACCTTTTTTAAGCTCACCTGGAAAAGTGGAAAAGTGTACAGCAGCAGGAGATTACAGGAGCCATTACACCAACCTGCTGCAACTGCAACGTTGTGGCCTCTTCACTGGGCTGAATCCTCAGCCTCTGTCTCCAGTTCCTCCCACCACAAAAACTTTTCACTAAATACTCTAGGACTTTGTGGCCTCTCTGCAGTCCAACTGAAAGTAATTCGCTCTTCCATTTCTCTCCAACTACAAGTACTGCACCAGATATTTAGATTGCTTCTGGGTTTGAGGATGAAAAAGAAAAGGTCCTATGTCCTTTGGAGATGGTACATCTCCTGCTGCAATCCACAAGTTGGAACAGATCAGGGGGCCAGATCTGTAGCTCTGACCTGAGCATGAGGCTCTTATAAAGACACTTGGGACATCAACATCAGCATCAGTGAAGAAGCAGAGGGTGAAAGAACATGATACTAGCATGGTCTTTCCTATACTCTTGTAATGAATGACGCCTCAAACAGAAACAAATATCTGGTCAGTGAAAAAACAATTTTCTAATTCCTTTCACTTTTAGAAAAGGCTTTGTTTTAATAATCTTTTTTAACTGCTTAATGGGAATCCAGGATATCTGTTAAACTTCAGTTCTCTACATTTGCCTTGATTACAACAGTACCTTCCTGCACACTGCACACCCTGTTCAGGAACTGACATATCAGTATTTTGGTGGGTTCTGACAGAGTTCAACTTTTTTCCTTTCATTTCATTCCTTTTAAGTCTCAAAAGAAATACATCTATCATCTTCTTACTATAAATTCAGAAAAGCCCTACAGGTCATAGGGCTTTGCTACCACCTCAGGGTTTTCTAGCAAACGCAGTGCTATATGGTCAGAAGTGTGTTTCCTGCCAGAAACACGTGCGGCTATCAGAACTAACTCCACAGACCAATTCCCCCTGCTCACTGACAATTCATCCTGATACTATTTTGCCCCCAGTGGATCAAAACCAGTATGAACTTACCCTCCCCAAAATAAGTAATTTTTATGCTGCTACTGTTTCTTCAGTCAGTGAGAGAAAACAGGTAAAAGCCTATGCACGCAAAGAGGGTTTAAATCCCCCTCTCCTATCCTGAAGATTTTTATTAGTATTATATAAAGTCAGAATCTCAGCTAGACTGTTTCTTTCATCACGTTACTTGCAGACAATCAGTTGTACCTGATAACAAGCTACCATAACTTCTCCTTTCAGAATCCAAGTCTGTTCAGCCTAACCTTGAAGGGGGAAAGTAAAGTAAATGACATCTCTCTTAGGGTTTGCCTTCAAACAAACAAAACAAAACAAAACAAAACAAAACAAAACAAAAAAAAAAGATAAAAAAAAAAGGTAGAAATGACCAGGAATTGATGCATGAAGATGTGAAAATGTTAAGTGAGGTATTTCAAACCTCTTTCCAGATAACTTTATAAAAGACTATTTCAGACTTGAAAGCACTGCCTTGTTTAAGCTACGTCCACTAAAAAAAAAAAGTAATTACTTAAATCAAGTGACTGTGGAAACCTCTTTTAAATACCACTGCCTGCAATCTCATAGAGTCCCAGGCAAAGTTCCCAAAGACTTCAATAAAACATTTGTCTGGGATAAGGACTGCCGGATTTGGCCCACTTTAATACATTAAGTCTGTGGTAGGTGAAAAACTGAAACATGGAGCAGTTGTGAAACTACCCTCATAGCCAAGGAGATAAGAGAAAACAGCACTCATCCTTCCCCACAATGGGAACATGCAGAGAGTGGGTGGGAAAGTTAAAGAGGAGGAGGGAGCAGGAATTTTAGGATAAAAATTATTTAATATCCTCCCAGTGTGGGCTGGAAAGGATTCTGGTATGCCTGTTAGAGAAACTGGCTGGAGTCTAAGGCTGAGAAAGTTTTCAAGGGCACGTTTGTGTGAGCATTGTGTGTGTGTGAGAGTGTGTTAAGGGTCAGGTCTGTGCAGGTTCACAAAGTTCAGTCAATTCTCCTGCCAACTCTTCCGGGCTTGAGACAAATACAGATAACCTTGGCTTAACCCAACTTCAAGCAAACCTTCCCTTGTCACCCCCACCCTCAGTTAGCAACTTTCAATCCAAACTGCCTAAAAACAAACTACGAAATCGCCTCAGTTGCAGCTCTAGTAATGCACTTTTCCATAAACTTCTCCATGTCACTGAACTGATTCAAATACCATATGCTAAAAGACAAATAAATGTCTGGGAGGGGTGTTGTGGCTTAACTCCCCAGGTTTTTACTCCTGCTGAACAGTTTTTCTACCCCCACAGCAAACAAAGTATTCCTGACTGCATTAGTGTTACCTGCTGCTGCTTTTAAGATAAGCAATGCTAAAATAGCTAGTTGGATTGCTTTTCAAACAAGACGGGTTTCTTGCACAGCAAAACACTGTTATTCAATACACACATTTCATAATTTCAGGAACTTTTTTTTGGCTCCATCCCCTAGCTGGGAACATCCATGCTCATGGCAGTCTCCAATATCAAGACCACCCAGATTCATCTTCATCTCTCAACTGTCTGCCTCTGCTGCACCGAGATAAAAATCTAGACAGAGTCTTTATTATTTTATCCAGAACTTGTCTAAACCTTCACCTGCAAAACACTGACTCACTCTGTCTTTAACCACCTGAAGAATGCAAAGGCAGATAAATTAACTCATGGGCATAGAAACTCAACAGGCAACAGCATAAACTTGCTAATCAAACACTGTAAGTCAGAGCAACAACATAAGTTTTTCAAACACATGAAAGCTCAAGTCCTAAAAATAGAAGCCAGAGGAAGCTTGGCTGATCTGTTCCTTTTGCCATAGTTCTAGCTTATCATCAGATGATAGCTAATATTGAATTTATTAGTGTCTCATCAATCCCAAATTAATAGCTTTGAATACAAAATAATCACCACCAAACACAAACAATTTTAGGCAAGAGTCTCCTGAGAAAACAAGATATTGGCAAATACACAACTCTTTCACCTCAGGTCTTTGTACAGAGGAAAGCTTATGTAAGATACAACATTCCAAGTCTTGGTAAAAAGCTGATGGATCTCTAAATTACCACTTAAAGCTTATCAAATGAACTTTAATTCTACACCACGTTTGATTTTCCCCCATGTCTGCTGCATCAGCCCCCACTGCCAAAGCTCAGTGACAAATTGCAACATCCCTTACTTAAGTGTAATTGCATTGGTCAGAATCACAAAAGATTTTGTCGAGTGTTAGGAAACAGGAAGCAAACCCCACTGCCTTTCATCTTGACAATTAGGTCTCTGTGTCTGGAAAATCCTCCTGCCCGAGACTATTAGCAGATCACATCCTTAATGCCCGCCACCTTGCTCAGTGGAATACCTTAGTAGTCGCAGCAACACCGGAAGCTTTCCTGCTACAAAGGAAGCTAACAGTGCTGTACCACTAAAACACAATGCTGGGCATTTGAAAAGACAGAGGAACCTCTGAAAAACAGGTATTAAAAACCTAAACATGACCATTCAGATTACAGAAAAATCTTCACCCATCATTTTGACACTTCACACATCAGTATGATAAGATTATCATACCAGAACGAGCATACTATATTAGCACACTGGGAGTAAATACTTGAACAACTTTTTTCCAGACCTCACATGTCATTGAAATTTAGCAAATATTTACCATGTTTTGGATGCTCTAGAAGTCAAAATGTTTAAACTTTCACCATCATAAACTATAACATCATATCAAAAGCCTAAGGTAAGTACCCTGACTGCATGAAATACTTCTGTAGGCTTATTACAAAAGCTGGTTTTGCTGAATTGTCATCAAATAGGGAATTTACATCTGCAACCCCTGTTCCCAATTTGAGTAAAAGGGCAACTGCTCCAGATTGTGATTATCCCAGTGCCCCAGCTTCAGGAGAAAGCCAAACAAAACACATTCAGTGGGGCAAATCAGTAATTCTCTGGCTTTGTCCTCAGCAGTAGAAATATAATTATTTTTTTTAATTGTTCAGATTAGCATGAGGGGTCATCATTTAAAAATCCACTGTAAATCATGGCACAAAAGGCAATTATGGTAATAAGGTAGTATAATAAACTTTACAGTTTACCCACTGCCATTCACTTAATTTCCTTTACCGGTGAAGTTAAGTGCTTTCTATCAACACTGGTTTTGCAAGCAGATAACCAATACATGATTATTAATTTGTGGCACTTTGGGGGTGAGGGGTGAGAGGAAGAGAAAGACAGACAAGGCACTGTTCACTGTTATGCTTTCTCAATTAATAATTTTCACCTCTGCAACTCAGTCTTCTGCAGAAAATGGATATGGTTAAAAGTGTTAGGAATAACACCACCTCCATATGTAAATGACAAATGCTAATTTCTTTCAACAGAAAAGAACCATACTTCTACCACCTTTTTCTCAAGTCCTCAGCTGCACCAGGCAAAGCAATGATAAGTATTTAGCATATTCTTGCTTTCAATGTAGAATGAGTTGACAAACACACAATAGGATCTAATGTAACCCTGAATCCAAAGTAAACATTCAGAAAAAGGTGAATGTTGGAGGGTTTCATTATTTCTCTTTTTTTTTCCCCAGTAGGTATGTACTTGGACTCTGTCTCTTTTCTATACATGCTGTCCTTGCATTTAGGATTTTGCATTTTGGGATGAGAAAATACAACAGTGTTCAAAGTGATTCTCTGCAATTATGATTGCGGGAATAAACAAACATTTTCAACTGATTAGGAAACCTCAGTGAAACCAACTTATCATTTTATTAATTCTTCATTCAGTTAAAGTAAACAAGTAGGCTTCATGTGAGGTTAGCTCCGGGGTTTATTCAAGTCACATCTGACATGAATGTTTTAACCAAATGGATTATGCAGCGATTTTCACGGCCTTCCTCAGGAGGAAAAAAAAAAAAAAAAAAAAAAAAAAAAAAAAAAAAAGGCAACCTCAAAAGATTTGGGAAAGGCAGACTTTGTGTTTTCACAGTCCTGGGAAAAACTTGGGGCTGTCCCATATTGCAATTAGAGGGGGAAAAAAATAAACAAAACCCAACAATGAAAAAACACCACGCCCTTTAGGAGGGATGCAGGATTCCCAGACCTCGCCTCAGCAGAGAGAGCAAGTCCAGATGGCACCCAGATTTGCAGCTATTTCACAGGCCCCAGCTAAACCCAAAACCGGGAAAAATACGGCAAGCCTGCTCTATAGAGATTGCACCCCTGGGCTATGTGCTGCTCAAGCTGCTCCTCCTAGAGTCAAGGTGATCAAAGACCTGTTTCCCCACATTAAAACCCATCACATTTATCACCGAAGGTATTCCTCCACAGAAGAAATTCTTAGTTTGAGAAAGCGGGGACAAAGCAAATATACTGCAATTATAAAATATTGCGGTGAAAATAATATTTTCACAAACTGCTTCAGCAAGTAGAAAGACAGGTTTTCAGGAATTTTAGATTTTTCACCTGAAGTGCTAACAGCCCAAACAAAAAAAGCTCTGTTCTGCAAGGGCAAGAAAAAAAAACATTAAGCAGAAGCAGTTAAATACCTTAATCCAAGCTGCATGACAGGGTAAAGGTAAGCCAGCAGGTAAAATGATTAAGTACATTGCTTGAAAATATGACCTCTTAATAAAACCAAAATACTTTCCAGCAGAGAATTTTAATACTGAAAATATACTTACATACATATCTATATATGTATAAAGATTTTAAAACTGTTATCAGTGTAAACTTCCTGCCCAAAACAAGAACAAGCTTTAGTGGAAACATTCCTTCAAAGGGATCATTTTTTACCATGTGTTGTCCAGGGCTTATCACAATTGGAACACAGTGAAAAGCCTTCTATTACACACAATTTCTTTTCCATTTCCTACTTGTCATGAACTTTATGAAAAAAAAGGTATTGCCCTTATCTGTGTTTTCTCTATTGGCTCCAACTTCTTTGCAGTCCATCAAAAACACTGAAAAAATGTCTTTTGCTACATTGCCCTAAAGGCTAATTTCTCATAGCAGAAATAGAAACAGTAGTGTGGAAAATCCCTAAGACACAGTAGCTTCCTTCCCAGTGTACAAATGGTGAAAACAAACAGGAAACAGAGTTTAAAATAGGATGAGCAGAAATAGATTTCTGACTCTGACAGAAAAATAAGCTTATTTGTAAGCAATGATTTTCATAAAATACATTTGTTTTGTATGTAAACATTCATTTTTCTTTTTTGTATATTAAGAAACAGTAATTTTAACCAGAACCCAATATATCAGCATTTAGTCTCAGCCCATTCTTTTTCACAGCCTAGGCTCTACTCTATCATATGAGATCTTCACACTTCCCATTTCCCTTACCAGGGGATTGAAACATTTCACTGCAGGTGTATTCTGAACAGCATTCAAACCTACAGAGAAAGAGAGAGCTACACGCCTATGGGACAGGGCTGCAGCAATTTGCAAACCTGAGTTTGCAAAAATACTGAGCAGTTTAGACAACAGTATAACACGACACTACAAACAATGTCAAGTTAGACATATTTGAATGCTGAATTCCCCAAGGGAACTTCTTGCTGGTCAATCAAAACACACCCTGCTATGGCGGGGAACACGCTGCTGCCCTTCACCTTCTCGTCTTTCAATCATTTTTTTCTCAAGATGCCAGGCTGTCACCTTTGGCTTTCTCCTCCGCCTGCCTCCACACCTTGGATGGGCGCAAAATCCTGCCTGCTTTAGCATTTAGTGTCTTTCCTTCCTGTTCTATTCGTAAAACCAAATCACTCACACAATCCCTCATTGTTGCTGAGATGCAAGATAATCTCTTTCCTTCTGGCTGTGACAGAAGCAATCTTACCCCCTGAAATCCATTCAAAATGCAAAAATCATTTTTTTCTGGATTACTGCCTGTCCTAGGTTACAATATAAGAATGTTCCAGAAGGTCTGTATTCTATCTCCATCTTCATGAACTGTTAAAATCAGGAGGGGCAGTGTTTTCCTTGCCTCCTCCCCCAGACTATCTCCTGTTAATGGGCCATTAACACCTTGCCCCATGAGTCATAGATAACTCCCTCCGGGAGCCATTTCCTGTTTAATGGGCAATTAAGGACCCACCACCTGACTCATAGAATGACATCAGCCCATTGTGAGATGCTCCACCCAGGGGGAGGAGCCAAGCATTCCCACCTGGATATAATCTGGGCATTTGGACAGAACAGGCATCTGCCTTCTACTGGATTCCCAGANTTATCCTCATATCTTTGCTTGAGAGCCCCTTGTAATAATTTGGAGGGAAGGGGTTTGCATTTTTTTTTCTATTCTAAGAGAAGCTCCTGCCTTCCTTGGCAGGCACCTGTCTTTCAAAACCAAGACACTGCCTCAAGCACATTTACCCCTATTTCATCCTGCCAGTCCTCCTACTGGCTCCCCTTTTTCTACTACATTAAGCACAAATTGCTTGCCTTCATCTTCAGAGTTGTTCTTAGATAACGACAACTGATCCAGCTGCTTAAAACCCAAGTAATGAAGCCTAATAACTACATACAAAATCTCTTGCCTAGCTAGCACTCAAAGCCTTGCACTTAAATAACCAGTACAGTAGAGTACGCCTTCTCACAAGAAAACCTCTGGCACATGGGTAATGTGCTCTCCCCTCTTTGCAGGTTGAGCCTAGTGCAGACTTTAAAACAGCCGAACTTCTGAACCATTTTACAACAGATTACTGGGCTTTCACTTTCATGTGGGAAGTGCTGGGGGATCTTCTTGTCAAGAAATGCATTCACAAAAAAACTCACAAAAATGGCATGGTGGTATTTCAAGTCTTTCCTCCCCATAAGATCAAGTTCACTCAGGAAAAACTTTCGACTTCCATGATACACGGTCTCATTTTATCAAGGTGGTACAACTTCAAAGAAGTAATTCTTGCTCTATGAGACACACTTCATTATGTGACAAGGTGTGGCTTTTTTTTCCAAAATAAGTAGGGTCCACTGCTTGTAGGCATTTAAAACCAATTTTTGCAACCATCCCCTAAACCCTCTGCACCTAATGGCCAAAATAAGAGCTCAGAGGACAACATGTTGTTTCAGGTAATCTCCAAACTAGGGAACTAAGACCAAATTGAATTTCAGGTTCTGCACATCCACCACACCTGCAATCCAATCCTCTAAGCTGGTCAGCCTCCAAGAACACTCCAGGTCCCCTAACCTTAGACCTGGCTGATCTGGTTTGAATGGAAAGGAAACCCAGTATGTTCAGATCAAAAGACAACTGGGACATATTCTAACATGGTTTCCACAGATCATTTTAGGAGGTGTCATAGTCCGACAGCTGGAAAAGTCCAACAACCATATAAGTTAACACTATTAAATGGGTTCCAAAAAATCCCAAACAACTAATGGTCCTTTATTATGTACTTAAAGGAAAGCTGAAAGATAAATAAAAAAGGGAAAAAAAAATCCCTAACGACCATATGAATGCATAGTGTGTGCACCAAAGAAAAGCTCCCACCCAGGAACCATTTTAGAAGACAGCATCACACATCTCACCAGCAGACTGATCTTCATGTTCTGAGACTGTAGTAAAACACTTCTACACAGAACTTCAGAAAAATAACCTCTCTTTGGTTAAGGACAGTAGGGAATTGGAATAGTTTACCAAGGATAACTGTCAAATTGTTGTTATTGGAGATTTCTACGAACAGGAATGATACAGGAATGATCTGTCAGGAATGATACAGGGCTGTTTCAAGCTCAGGTACAGAGAAGGACATGTTAGCCTGTTTTCCATGACCCAATGCAGCGCTTCAAATTTTTATCAAAGTGCACCAAAAGCTAGGGAAGTCTTAGACTCCCCAACGTAAAACCAAGATTATAGAAAATGTTGAAATTGGTAGATCAGCACGGTATTCACATGCCTGCCCAGCCTAGGAGCACCCTGCAAAGCATAGGGGGACTTTGCTACCCTCACCTCCTGCTCCAGTAGAGGAGGTCTTCGCCTCTGAACCTTCTCAGACCTGTGGTATATGCCTTGTGTCTTTCTACCCTACTAGGATCCAAGGTGCTTACAAGGTCAGGCAGGCTGCTTGCTTTGTTCAAAAAGCACAAGGAATCTCCTTGAATTCTCCCTGTACACTTCCTGCCCCTTGGAATAATGGTGTAGGAAACAAATTGCCATCCTGCTACGTGCCTCTCCTTCCTGCCAAGTATGCCATGAGATCCAAGTGGTACTTCTCCTTCTAAACCTTGTATATGCTGCAGCCCAGTATAAACCAAAGATGACATTCTGATTTGACCAAATGCTGGATCAGGATGTGTGATTTGGGAAAATTTTTAAAAAAGGAATCAAAGTTTGCTTTTGAACCTCCAGACACATTCTTACTTCAAGGCTATTGCAAATGACCTTGCAATCAAATTACCCTTTTCCAATTTACTGCATCCCTGCTCCTAATTTTTGTATGTCCCATTTCCCAGAAGCTTTCAGAATTCACAGATGATTCTGTGAAACTGTTAACCTGCAACATATTGTCCATAACTTATGAGAGTTAGAAAAGCCAAAGCCCTTGAATCGGGCAAGAAAAGGGAAAGGAACAAGAAAACCTGCTACAAAAGTGCCAGCAGCACAAAGAAAACCAGGGGAAATGTGGGTTCTTTATGTGAAAAGGCCACGGGACCTGGTAGCAAAGGACATGGATAAAGCTGAGGTACATTACTCTTAAGACTTGCCTTCAGAAATCCCAGATCCTTGAGACCAATGGGAAAGTCTGGAGAAAGGAAGACTTAACTGTGTTGGAGAAGGATCAGACTTAAACTCTTCATGCTCAAGGCCTTAGGGCCTAATTGGATCTACCCAAAAGTGCTGAGAGAGATGTTCAAAGCCATTTTGAGGGTGCCCTCAATCTACGAAAGGTCACAGCAGCTGGCAGAGTTTCTTAAGGACCATAAGAAAACAAATGTCACTTTGAGAAGGTCAAGAAGAACAATCCAAGCAATTAGAGATCAACCAGTCACCACTTCAATCCATAGAAAGGGAGTGATGAAAGTAATCCTGGAAAACATTTCAGAGGGATTTCAGTAAACTGGAGAATGAAGGGGCAGGAATCTTACAAAGTTCAAAGAGAAATGACAAGGCCCACACCTGAGCAGGAATAATTCCAATAACTTCTGTTATATGTGGGAGACCAAGAAAGCTGAGATTGTTCAGCCTGGAAAAAAAGACTACTTGGGAGAACTTATCAGCAAGCTCATACCAGTGGCAATGTGGGATGGGGTAAGGAGAGAAGGCAGGAAGTTTGACACAAATCTCAAGGCAATTCTAAGTAACCGCTGGGGATCCCTCCTACTAAAAGCACAAGAAAAGCATAAACCTGCAGAGTTTAGTATGAGGGGGCCTTCCATCAAAAATTAAAGTTGTCAGCTTACAATTAGAGAAACTAATATGTAACTGCAGTGACAGTAAATAGAAATGTCATGTATTAGATTTTATTAGAATCATTTTTTCTAATCACACTTAATATGTGATTTATGAAGACAGCAATTACATTAATATAGCTAAACAGTGGTTTGTGTCATTTTATACTGGTCTTGCTAAAGAATCAGATTCCTTTATCTCAACATTTCCACAAAATTGACTCCATGAAACCACATCCATCAGTAGGAAACAGACTGGAACGATGAAGAAAGAAAGCTGGTTTATAGCAGCATGAAAAATATCAGAGTTTAACATCAGGTTACAGATTTCATGTGATGTAAAGACAAAAAGTTGACAAAGAATGCCAATAAACTAGTATTTTTTTTCTAACTCATCTCCCACATAAGCACAGAATAATGCCTGAACAGGAGTCTGGGGGTGAAGCACAGGACATTCATCTCAGGCAGTGGAAGAATGTTTCCTACACACGTTGTAGAGACTTACCATTCTTTGACAATACCTAAGACTAGAGAACCGCTTTTTTAGATAAACATCTCCAGCTGATTAGAACAAATGCTTTGAAAAATCCAGGTGTTTATTCTAGCAGCAGGAAAGAGTGACAATTATAACACTCCCTCCCTCACTCTCAGGCATAAAAAATTTTTAGAAATTCCCATGTTCCACTAGAAAATACTCTTGTGAGCATTTTCCTTCTATATAAAAGCAAAGACTACACCAAACTGGCTGATATAAATTAATGCATTTATGGTGGTATTCTCACAGGAATCAGCAATGCACATAGTAAAATCAAAGGTCATCCTTTACATTCTTTACATGATCATCTTTACATGACGATAAAAGTCAATAATATAGCTAATTATGAAAAATGTCACAGAAAATAACGACAACAGAAGAGTCCCTTAGAAAACTTCAGTCCTTGATATTTGCATTTACTTTCGTTGAAATATATTTGATAACCTGAATAAATAATCACCCAGTCAGCCTTGACCCAAAATTATGTTAAAGACACCATAACTGTCCTACTAAATAAACTGTCTGCTAAATAACCCAAACAGAGAAAATAAACACATAGGATTAGAAGTTTTATTTCATTACTTTCTTAGACCTTGATTCTTCAGCACTTTCAGCATGCAAAAATCACTCATAAATACTGGTTATTATGGGTGTAAAAGATGACAGGACTCCTGTTGGGAACTCCATGGTCCCCAACTCAAGAATAAATAAAATATACTCAAAATAATGCTGCCACTTATTTCACATCTCATGAACCAGGCTGAAGGAGGCACCTCTTCAGGAATTAAGATCCCCTCCCATCCTTCTAGATCCCTCACCATTGTTCAGACAGTACACCTCTGCAGCACTGGCATGTGCAAGTCAAATGCCCAAATGAGAGCGGCAGGATCAAAGTGCAATGGAAAGAAAATATCACAGATCTCAGTGAATGGTCTCATTTGCGTGAATCAGTGAAAGTCCCAGGAATGAATAAAAGGCCTCCATTAAAGTCAGAGATGAAATCATAAAGCACATGATTAGATACATTCCTGGCTTATTTCATTTATTAGTTGTGGTGGGATTTTTTTGGTAGGTTGGGTTTGGTTTTGTTTTTTGTGGTGCTGTTTTTTCATTTTTTGCTTGCTTTTTGTGGGGCGGGAAGGACATTTTTTTAAAAGTTCTTCTTAAGATATCCAGAACATAGGATGAGATTACTGTTTTTCAATCCTAGTTACCTAGGCAGATTTCTTTTCCAAGCTGTAAGCCAAGGAAACACTCCAGGGAAGATGGAAATTCTGAAGATTCTGAACTTCTTGGGTGGTAGTTAAATATTTAGATGTTGCTTTCCTCCTTCCTAGCCATGACTTCTTTTTTCCATCATTTCACTTGATTTAATTTTTTTCCTATAGAGTGATTTATGAGAAAAGAAAACAGCTAGCCAGCAGCAGAAGCAGCAACATCATGAGCTCCAGGTGTTAGGAAAAACCCGTACATATTAATTTTCTCTTTGATATATTATCACTTCCCCAAAAATATTATGCTTGCAGATCCAAAGATCTATCATATCCCAATGCAGTTTTAATCCATGTGTAACATTTTCCTTTGTCTTGGGTGAGACCATATCCCCCAAGAAATACAGATAGCAGGATTCAAGAATGGATTGTTTGATGGCAACTAATAATATATCAAGTGGTGCTTCAAAACTGACACAGTCTGCTGGTGTTGTTTTAAGGCAGAATCTAGTAAAACAGATGGCATTAGATTTCAAACTCCTTTGTCAGCTCACTTCACCAATGAGCTGAACATTGATTTTTCCATTGTTTTTTACAACCTCCAAGAAGTTACAAAAATTCAAATCTAGATTCAGCTATAAGGGGTATTTTAGGCCCCTTGGTAGTACTGCCAGTTTTAACACGTTCATAGAACAGACCATATAATTCTGCAAGTTGATTTTCAGTGCCTATAGCAGCACTTGAAGCTGGGATGGTTTTTTGTTGGTTAAATCTTCTTATGTAGAGACCTGAAATTCATAACTTCTTGAGTAAGTTCATTTTTCTTCATGGTGACATACACTTCTCCTAAATAAGTATTTTGCTATTACATATACACAATCATCTGCAAAATGACACCTCCTCCAGAAATATGGAAGCATTTTAAATAAAATTATCAACTGCCAAAAGTTGACTAGGCCAGGGAATTTTCCAGTTTTCTAGGGAAATTTCCAAGTATGAATACAGAAAGAGATCAAGCAAGGTAGAGTACCTGAGGATAACTTGGCACTGTAGTAAATGATGAGTTGGAAAAAGCTATGCCAAGAGATCCCAAAAGCCTCAGAACACACACTTAAATGGTCTCAAAAGTAGAAAGAGATACATGGAAATCTTTTAAAATTGCAATGGATTTAAATGCCAAGGGAAAGCACCAGATCTCCTGAAAAGCTGAATTCAAATTAGAAGTCTATATATTTTGTTTCTTCTCAAATAAAAAAAATTCCCAAAATGTGGCACACAAGCTTCTTCAAATGTATCTGCACAGCAAAAACCTTACTTCACTTCTGCTCTCCAACAAAGAGTGGGGATCTGCTGTCTCGACACGAAGCTCTGGGAACTACGTACAACCAACCCCAACCTGCACAGGAATAAGGTCTGTGTCCCCATCTTTGCAAAAAGCAGAACAAATACCACTGCCTCCACCACCCACAATCCACACCCCAAGTGTGCCTGGAAACTTCTGTTTCAGCCTCTAAAAATCCATTTATACAATTCCAAGTGTGCACTCCAGCACAATATTTCCATGCTGATTTTTTTTCCCCATCTCTTCAGTAAATGTTTTTTTAGATGGTCAATATGTCATATTGTTAGTAAAAAACAGCTTTCTTCCCCTGCTCTTTTTGAAGAGACAAAGTTAAAAAAGCATTTCTAGTTTGAACAAAATGCATGAGGCAATGAAAACTAACAGAAGTCCAGTTTCCAAGATGTGTTGTTGAATGCATTTACATAAGCACTGAGAAGCTATATAATTATATCCTTATCATTGGTATAGCTGTTTCAAAGAACAGGCAGAACATTCTGCTTTACAGATAAAAAGAGAGAAAGAAAGACACCTTCTTCATTTAATATAGATCCATTTTTGAAAGCTGGCAGATATTTCATTTGCAGCTTTCTCTTGAATGATCAAGTTGGAGAGATGCTGCTGGCGGTAGCTCTGAAAGAATGAAGAACATCAACAGAGCATCATTTTTTTTTTGATACTAAAGCTTTCAAATTGAAGGAATTAAGATTCCATTATTCCCCCTCTGAATCTAAACAGGGATACTTTGAAGCACAAACCAACTAAGCTAACTTGTTTAATATCCCGAGTGCTCTGCGTGTAAGAGATTGCTTTCTGCATTCTTGAAGGAAAAAAAAACCTCTGAAGGACAGGAGCTGGCAGAATAAGGCAACAATATCCAGTACAGTAAAAAATGAAGACTAGACAATATATGTCCACACTGCACCTTCCCAGCAACAAGACCGTTTTTGCCTTAGTCTTTATGAATGCTCTACCCACCCTCATGGAAGATCTGACCGACTCAATCCCCACTGAGGAAACTCTGCCAATAACACCACTCAGATGAAGTGGCAGAGGCACAGAAACCCTCTAGCAGAGGGGCAAATTCAAAAAGCTTTCATCAAATTTTGCATGGTGACCCAAATCAGTGGCAATATTCCTTCCCTTTAAAAGAAGATTATCGAGACTTAATTTTATTTTTTTCTCCAGCTGAGAAATATTTCAAAACTAAACAACAACTGGCAAGTGCAGAGAGCAACCACTGTCCTTCACCCCCCTGCAACACATAGAGCTGTTTAAGGATAGCACTATACTATATTGCAATCTTTGACATAATTTGTTTCCTCCTTTTTTACCACACAAAAAGTTGGGAGACTGGGAGAAAAAGTGTGTGGCTTTGGCTTGAAAATAAATAAAAACACTGCCAGAAAGAAATTCACATAAAACCTTCCTAGAATGATACACAGGTCCTATAGCCTAGAGACGAGGCAGCCACATGCTGAAAATCTGAATAGGCCATTTTTCAATGAATAAAATATTTTAAAACATAATTAATAATATGGGGGGAGAGGGGAAGAAAGGAGGGAAACTGGAGGTGGGCACAGAGGTGGGAAATCAAACTACTCTTACACACTGCAGTTCTAAGCATGATTTCATTCAAAGACAAACTGGGCTGCAATGTGTATTTTTAGCTCCTAAGTGGGTGCTCATATGCCATATGTAGCTTTTTACCACAAAGTGTGGTGTCCTAAATATAGGCTCGTGCTCCTGTTCACAGCGTAATTGTGGAAATCCTTGCTCCAGTCTGAAGCCACAGGGGAAGCAGCAGCTTTTAGCAGTAATGACTCTGAGGTTAGAAATCCTTCCCCAAAAGCCTGGCCAACTTTCTTGAAGACTTGTATTAAGTTAAAACTTAAAGGGTTTTAAGGATCCTTTATTCAGTGCCCAGATTCTCTTTGATCACAGCTTATTTGCTTCCCTTGCCAATGCTTCCTAAATTCTCTCTCTCTCTCTCAAGTCTTTTCTCCTAAGATATCCCTGTGAAGGCTGTCTCCAGTGTTTTTCAGGGGAGGGGTGTGTAAAGGAGACATGGCAGCTGATACTGTTCACAGAACTGTAACAGCACCATCATAGAGAGGACCTCTCTGAGAAAAAAAAAACCATAAGCTGCTTTTAACACAAGGACTGGGAAACAATAGATCATTAGGACTGTAACGAGGTGGAGGAGCCTGGCAAATTCAACCTTTCAGAAGAGGAATGGCTTTATTTGGAGCAGAGATACAGCCACTGGCAACATCCTGTCTTTTTTCTTTTTTTTTTTTTTTTTTTTTTTTTTTTTTTTTAAGTAGGCTTAAAATCACCCAGTAGAGAGAGGAAGCAAATAAAAGAACTGGCTTAAAGGTTAGACCACCAACATCAATGAAAGAAAAGATCTCTACTTGTCTATAGTTTCCTTTCAATTGCCTACATTTTTAGATAAAAAGTATAAACAACCTTCTTGCTTGCTTGCAAAGCAATATTCACCTCTGCTGCTACCCAGAGCTGCTGCAGCGCTGTAGGAAAGCCTTGTGACAGGCTATGAAGGGGTGGGGGGAAAGAAGGAGGAAATTGCAGAGAGGAGCATGGAACCCCCAGATGTGAAATGTTAATGACTATCCCGCCTCCCACCCCGGCCATCCACACGAGCGCGGCTTTGCAGCCAGCATGACCTCGAGGCCCTCTGTAGTGCCTCAAACTGCACCTGCATGGGATTAAATATCCTGATAGTGAGTGATAGCCCTGTCAGCTCAGGTTGAAACAGCTTTCACCAGATCAAACAGCAGCAGCAGGAGGAAGAGGAGGAGGAAGAAGAAAAAGCAGCAGAAGGAAGAGCAGAGCAATGCCCTCCCAGCTGGAAAGAATAAGCAATAATATTGATTTAGATTGTTAAACTTGTCCAAAGCACCACCTGCAAAAATCTGTGCATGAAATTCCTATGTTTGGATCACTGTTGTCTGCAGCTCACCCAAGAGCTACAACCTGACTGATGTATATCTAGACTATAACTCGGAAACATCCCTCATGCAGTTTGCAATTACTTTTTCACCTCCTTTTGAATCAGCAAGTTTATGGTAACTGGCCATTTGAAATTCAGAAGTGTATGAGCAGAAGAGATCTGGCACAAAGAAATTTTCTAAGGCATCCATCAGGCTGCTTGATTGAAATTTTGCTAGTCCTAAAAAGAATCTGTAACACATCAGCATTTAAAATGTTCCTGAGTCAAATGAGTTGAGTTTGCTGTGATTTTTTTTGGAAATACAATTCTTGCAACTACGCAAGGGGCTACAGCATCAGTTGAAGAGTCACTTCCGGTCAGTTGAGGGAGAGAGATTACAGCAACAGAGATTTTATTAAAAATGGGAGAAAAGTAAGTATTGCAATAACCCATTTCCAATATATTTCCACTTATACAATCAAATTAATTCTACATGAAGGCTTTGCTTGAAAACAGCATTTCCAAACTTTCAGAAAAAAACAATATTGCTAGATTAGAGCGAGAGGAATAGAATATGAGTAGGTCAAATTAATTGTAAAATTCAAGGGGTTTTCCTTTTTTTCTCTTTTTGTTCTCTTTGCATCCTTTATTAAGAGCAGACTATCACTTCTTAGAATTTCTATTTCCAACTCAAAAGTGCTAGAAATATTGACTGATTTGACCTCCATGTCATGGTATACTGGCATGCTTAATAAAATAACCTTGAAATGCATTCATAATCTTACAATTCAGCACTCGATAGAAAATTAGTGTAGTACTCATCCACTGACCTAGATTCAAGAAGAACAGCTGGGTGGAAACCTGAACATTTCCACAAAGCTACCTTTTATTCCACTCATCTGCATCTATCCATCCTCCCAAATACACACTCCTCTAAACTTGCAATCATAGCAGGTAAGGCATAAACACTTCTCCCACCTATTTTATAATAGCAAATAATTCAGAGGAAAGTCAACTGTTTATATACCAGTGTTAAGAAATAAAAGCAGAGAGGGAGGGCACAGGTGTACATTTATGTATGCTGAGACAAAATATTGACAGGCCCATGAAAAGGCCTAGATGCCCCCCAAAACTCAAAAAGTGCAACAGTGCCCTAAAAATGTGCCACTATGAAATGGAATTTATACACACAAATAAGGAAAGCTGATCTGTTCATCTGCTGGGTGACATACTGATCACTCCTGAGTGACATCAGAATGACATTAGTAGCAGCCAATCACAGTGCTCCATATGTATCTGGTGTTCTTGTACTATTCCATATTTATGGATAAACACTAGGAGGGTGTTAACCCTAAGCCGTGTTTTTCTTCCCCATCATGTTCTAAATAAAGCGTCTGTTTCCATCCAGCATCAAATCTGACCAAAAAAAAAAAAAAAAAAGAAAACCAAAGAAATTAAAAACCAGCAGTCTCTCATCTCAGTGTTCCCTGACAAATCCAGAAACAATACATGGAAAGCGGGGGAGAGCAGCTGGAGTTACATGTCATCACTTCCTGAAAACCTGTAGGCGCCCAGAGCTTCAGCTCAGCTCTTCCTTGGCTGGGAGATGGCAACACATGAGAAAAAAGCAGGTAGGGTCAAACATTAGGTCAAGGCTTTTGTTGTCACTAAAAAAACAAATGCAATTGTTATTTCTAACTAAGGCATTTTAAACTGTCTGAACAACTGAAGTACTGTTCCTCTTCCTCCAACATCTCTGCCTCCTCTGACATCTTTTTTTGAAGGGGAAAAGCTTTTGTAAGGCAAGAAGTGCAGCCTATTTCTCACTGACACAGCATGCACTCTCAGGCAGGTGCATCAAGAACAGTTTGGGCAGCCCATGCAAGGCCATGGCTCCACACACACCAGCGCCCAAGCTCTCACATCTGGCCCTGGGGGTACAGCAAAGGGCAACAACCTGCACATCTGTAATGGCCAGAGTCTCTGTGCTCCCAAGCTGGGTACTGCTGAAGGCTGGACCCTTGGCAGCTTGCTGCTTTGGCAAAACCACCACGTTGCAGGGGTGACACAGGTTTTCCTTCACCGATTGGAAGTGGTGTTCCTTGCAGAAGAAAAGTTTGTGAAGCTTCTCTTGGTGGCAAGCAAAACCAAAACCAACCTGCCACTCTCCTTTCCCATAAACATACCCATGAACTGACCACCTGGAGACGTGTGTGAAGGCATGTGCCTTGGCATGCACACACAAGCCTAACAATAGACTCCTTTTCCAGCTTCCAAACCTTCACCACAAGAGCAGCGTTTCAGAAGAAGCAGCTGTAGCTGGAAGCAAACATGAGCCAGAGTTCAAGACACTGGCTTTGAGGTGAAGTGGCACCTCTCAGACTGGTGTCCCATTTTCACCCACAGATTTAACAAATTTACAAAGGGAAAAAGAAATGGTCAAAGCTAACTTCAAATGGATCTCATACAGGTACTTCAAAAAATACTGTTTCTCCATTAATGCAAAATCCATGTATAAGCATTCTGATTATGTTACGCACCACCTTATAATTAACAAGGCTCAAAGGAGCAGAGGGTGCCATATAAATATAAAGCTAATGAGCTGACTTAAAAGGCAGAACACATAATGCAAAAAAACCAGTTTTTATTGGCCACTACTTTATTCCTGTGCCACTTAATCAAACCCAGCTCATTTTACTTGTACTATATTGCTCAGAGCAAAAGCCTAGTGAGCTGGCTCTGCCATTTTACTTTTTGTTCAGCTATGCCTATTCCCTGGCCATGATAATACATATATTCATCACATGTAAATAGCACTGCATTATAACCAAATACAACTGAACTGCATCATGTTATGATTAAAATATATATTAGTGCCAAAGATGTAATTGCCTTCTTTCCTCCAGGACATTCTCTCTTAGTTCAGGAGCCCACATTACAGCCCATCAGGATAGCTTTATTGCTGCAGGAAGGGAAATTCCAGCCTCCTACCAGGCTTTCTCTTTATATCCTTTGTGGGAACGGTTCATGGGTAAAGGTACAAGAACTGTGTCTGTGTCCACAGCTCAGAGCCACTCAGCACCATACCCAGAGTATTACAGAATACACTGAGATGCTTTAAAAAAAAGAAAAACTGGGGGCAGGGGGAAGAAAAATGCACATCAGGTAGTACGGCCTAGAGTTACAGCCTAAAGCCCGTGAGGGAGATTTTAGATAACATGAAACTTGCTGCAAGAAGGGAATTTGTTTCTAATGGCACATGGAAATACAGTAAAAGCCTGTTCTCCAACACTCTGCTGCCAAAGGATACAGCTATTTTCTCAGAAGTTGCCAACTCATCTCCAGGAAGATGCGCTACCAAAAAAGTCCACCCATATCGTGGTGGGAGCTAAACCTGAACAATCAAGGTGATTTATAATATCGGTTAGAGAAAGTTATCCAGAGATGCTGTTTTCACTGCAATCACAGTGCTTCTCTATCCTTGTTCTCCAAAATATCCAAAATTCTAAAAACTAACCATGAAAATGCAAAAACTGGTTTACTTAACAACAGCACAAAAACTTCTGTCTGTTTTTTAATGGAAAAAAACATTTTCAGTGATCAGAACTGTTTCTAATATGCACTTACAGCTAAAAACAATTTAAAGGCCAGTACCTTTTACCGCAATGTTTTATAACTCTTCATATTTTATACTACCTTATTAATGTTGATACATAAAATATCACAACATTCTTCATATAGAATCTATCATCATGTCCAAGTTCAAAGCTTTCTTATAAAATAATCTGCAAACACCACTATCTGAAAAGTGAATAGCAAGAACATTGCACTTACAACTCAGACGGGAACAGAAAGGTACTACCTTAAAACAAGGAAAAAGACAAACACACTTACCCTTCCTTCCCTGCCTTACTGATCAGAATAACTTCCACAATCCTGCATTCATCCCTCTAACTTGTTTTCTTCTGTAACTGTTGAAGCACTGACAAATCAAAAATATATTTGTGAATTATGTAAGTAAATTAACTAAACTTAGGCTAGAACACTTGGACTACTATTTTCTAATGATGAAATAAACTTCAGTAGCTGAAGGGCAAGACTTCTGGCTAACATAGTCATTACAGCCTTTTGATAAGACAACCCCTGATAAATAGGGCATGGTTTTCCTAACTTCTGGGGAGGGGGAAATTCTGTTTCCGTTTTTTTCTGGGGTTTTTTGTTTTTGTTTTTGTTTTTTTTGTTGTTGTTTTTTTTTTGGTGGGTTGTTTTCTTTTTTTGGGAGTGTTTTGGGGTTGGTTTATTTGTTTTGGGATTTCTTTGAGAAAGAGTAGGAGTACATGTGCTATAGTTCTCATAATGCACAAAAATCTGCAAAAGATTAAAACAGTGATGCAGCTTATTCATTCAAACTTCTCTGTAAAACCCTGCAGTATTCACATTTTATATTATTTACTCCAACAGAAAATTCACAGTTAATGTAGATGAAGCAGGGTTTCACAGAAAGGCTTTTCATTCTACGGATGACCAGAAAACTTTTGCAACATGCTAAATATAGACACTATAGACCAGTGACCTGGGCAGAATAATTAGAGGATTGAAACTTCAGGAAGGGTCCAAATTTAAGTAAGGAAATATGTAACAGCTGTACTTCAACTGCACAATAACAAACTTTTTCAATGACAAAGACCCTTTTTGTGCATTTTGCCATTTCCTGAACAAGCCTTCAGAAGAGACAGGAAGACTGGCCATGCGGCTGCACAGTTGCTCTGGCACTGGAAAGAATAAAGAATCATGGTCATTATTATTTTAAGTTATACTACCAGAGCAGAATCTCAGTTCTTTTATTTATAATTCTTCAAACCAGCTTCTATAAACTCTTATTGAAAACACCTCTAATCTAAATCACATGATAAAATAAGATTCTGCTGGCAAACCTGCTTTCTCATGCTCTCACATGCACACACTCCCCAAAGAGACCAATGCAGCTCTTTAAACACTTGCTGTGTTGGAGGAGAAACAAGGGTAAGACATGGGTTATATCATAGACACACACTCTAAAACAGAAAACAGTATGAACAGTAGGAAGGCAGTTTCCATTCTTACAAAAATATGTCACAGTTCATTTCAAAAAGCATTAGTAAACCTCATTCTTTTACCCAATCATTTTCTAATATTAGCTAGGCCAATCTGAGGGTGTGTGTTACAGTATCAGCATTCAGAGACAGGAAAAAAAATAAGCAATTTATCCAGCTGTTTATTCATAACTGGTCCCTGAAGGACAGCTACTGAACAAGTGTTGGCAAGCCCCTCTGGAGGCGTGCCAGCCGCCAAAACCTCTCCACCAGGCCACAAGTTCAGAACACGCGTGTGCTCTGGCACTGCCCTGCCAGAAAGCAGTGACACACACACACACTCCTCGTGTGGCTCCTCGGCAGGCTCATGGCATGGCAGCCACACAAGGCACCCAAAAACCAGCAGCCTTGTGTGGGCAGACACTCCAGAGGAGGAGGGAAGCCTCCAAACATTCCCTCTGGGCTCAGACAAGAGCAGATGCAATGATCCTCCCTATCCCTCCCCTGCTGCCCGGGTGACTCACCAGCCATCCCACTCGCCCTGCCTTCAGCCTGGCGGGGTGGAATAAGCGACTGTGGCTGGCCCTGCTGCCTTTGTGTGACTGGCATTCACACAGTTAGCTCCTCATAGAGCAAGTATTAGTTTTTCATCCTATAAACCCCCTTCCACCAGGAAACAAAAGTTACCAAAAGGTCAAGTGACAAACCATTGACAAAAATCACTTCTGACACAGTTTGTTCTCATAAACCAGTCATCTTCAGACTCAAAATAGGAATTTCCTGTCGTATAAAATTACAAGAACTCAGTGTTGAGGGGGAAACACTGGCACTTCTGCTGGTCAGTTCTCCTCCCTATATCTACTGAAATCACTTTGTATATGTAATCAGCTTTAAATGGTTTGGGTGTCAAATATTTGACCCTCTAAACTTCCAGGATGGAGCATTATGTGATACATCTTTAAAGGCAAATTACTATAATCAAAGCACTTGCTTTTGTCACTAAATACTTTTTTTTTCCCTAAATAATTTTCCTTACCAACACTATTGCTGTTTGCATTTTTCACTTCAAAAGTGGAATCAGAGTTGGCAAGATATGCAAGAAAAGCCCCACAGATAGAAGCTTAATCAAGAACAACTGCATGTTTAACTCCCAAACACAGCAGCAGGATGAATCCTGCTATCTGCTTTTAGGAGGAGGAAAGGGTTATCTTCCCATTAATACTCCCTTGCAAAGACAACAAGAAAAGTGCCAAATAATACTAAGTGTTCTGGTATCAGGCTGTGAGGATAGATACTTGCCCATGGGCAATTCCACACAAGAAATTTGCCCCATGTCAGGTATTTGCTGGGTGACCTAAATTACCTCATTAAGAACAGGATCCTGCTTGTCTCAACTTCATCTGCCCAGAAATGAGGTATCTCCCCCGCAATGACAGATGAGCAGCACAGCCTGTCTGGTGCTGGTGACCAGCTGAAAACACCTCTTCAGGGAGAGCAGAGATCCCCCTGCCTGCAGCTTCACCAGGAATACTCCATCCTTCTTCGTCCAGCTGCAGCAGGTTCGAAGCATTCAGCATACTGCACCCAAGAGCCTGATCTATTCATCCACCTAATTTCCATAACAGTGTTCTTTCATTTTTCTTAAGGCATATGATGATGCACATTCAGTTGGCTTAATGTATAAAATTTTTATTTTGTAGCCATAGAGCTGTGAAATAAATAACTACCGAAATGCATTCCAAGAGATACCATGACAGTGTTATCAAGGAGGTGTTCTGTTTTCTTAATTGTTTTGTTAGTTCATTCCACCTTCTATTCCAAAACACCTGATGTATATGTCCACAATGAAGGCTGAAACGTAAGTAAATTAAGTATTTTTTCAATATCAATAGTGTTGCCTGTCTAATCATTAGACTAATGGTTTTTATCACATTCCTTTGGGCTGAAAGTTACTTTCGGAGCGGGGAGGGGGAGTTTGCTCCAGGCTTAGTCCTTGTTTGCCAAGTTTCAGTCAGCACTGAATTTTAATGGCAGTTATAAACCCTTGAAAGCCAAAATTTATAATGGAAATGCTGACACAGTAACAGCTATAGCTAACAGCACAGGTGACACCGCTCTAATATATCGATTCTTTGCAGTTAAACTATTCCTAGGGGCTTAAGATTTCATGCATTTAGAAGTCCAACAAAAAAGATTTCTGTAATTGTATTCACTCAGGTTTGAAGTCAAAGACTCTACATATGCACAGCTCACGTTCTCAAGAACCTGAAGTACCTGATCAGTAGGACTTGCCCCAGGTTTGGGTGTTGTTTTGGGTTTTTTTTTCAGCAGGTTAAATATTTTGGAAAAGTACAGTGAAGAGAAAACCTAACCAAGGAATATGAGCAGAGGAGAGAAACTAGAATGAATATACAGCTTGAAGACTGTAAGAAATAGCAGACGAAGAGAAACAAGGAAAAGAAAAAGGAATTGTAAACTAGCTATGAATTGTAATTCTGAGCAGGAAGTGGAAAAGAAAATCCATATTAATTAAAGAACAGGAAAAAGTGCACAAGGGAACAAGAGCACTCCTGGGAGACAGCAGAACGAGCAGACAACCACAGACAGCTGGAAAAGAGAAAGGAGAAAAAAGTATTTTTAACATAAACCTAACAAAATCATTGCTTAGATAAAAGGAAGAGGACAGACAACATAAAGAGCAAATAATCATAAAAGCCTACTTTGGTTTTGCTGAGCTTTTTTTTTTGTTTGGCTGGTTGAGTTTTCTCTTTATCTTCCTTCATACATTCAAATTGTACACAATTTCTCTGGCAGAAGTCCAAACATTCTGTCAATGCCAGGAAAGAGGTGACCAAGACATTTTGCACTTTCAGCTGAAGTCAAACAGCTGCTTGTTCTCGGGTAAATCCTGACATTAATAAAGGACTTTTTTGATCTACCTGCCTCAACTGAAAGAAAATATTGCTTGTATTTCAGATTCCATGTTAATAAATGTCACTGCCATCCAAAGTGACCATATAAATGATGCTAGGGTGCTTTCAAAGCAAGATGGAGAGATTCACAAATAATCAAAACACTCTGCAGGAGTCATTTCTGAACATATGCTGACAAAAAATACAGCATATGAAACTGAAGCTCCAGATGCTTACAGGTAAGCATAGTATTTTATGCAGCACAGGAAGAGGGGTATTTTTTTTTATTTTTTTATAAACAGCATATGTACAAAAGAACAATACATACATTGGAATCATGAAAGGAAAAAAAAAAAAAAGGCAAAAACAGTATGATCTGGAGAATTACAGACCAGGGACATGGCTACAAAGGCCAGCACAAGGCAAGCTCCTTCTGCAGCAGTATGAGGCTTTGAGAACTTCAAGAAACTGAAAGTGGGTTCCGAGGTTCCCCTCGATGCTCCACATTCACAGCTATTTTTATACATCACCCAGAATAGTGGAAGTACTATATTTCAAGAAGAAGCCTTTTCTCTTTCCATAGGTTAAGATAGTGAGCCATTATTTTAAGGAATGGAAAAAAAAAGCCCCTTCCCTCCCCTCCTCTCTACCTCCTGCATTTTATTTAAGGACATGTTATTCTGAAGTTAATAGCTCTGACAGTCTGCCAGGCCAAACAGTCGTAAGCAGCAGTAATTCTTGAGCAGCTCTGAAGCTCAGTCTTAAATACTGCTGGAGTCCTGTGTGCTGAGCTCTCCCTCTTAGTCAGGCTTATCCTGTGCTCTCACCACTATTACTCTTCTACTTAAGAGCAAAGGGCTGCAGGATAGAGGGTCAGGACATATATAAAGCCTGAATTAAGTTTTCAGTCTATACTGTGGAATGGCTATGCTGTTTCCTCTTAAAAAAACCAAAACACTGGTGAATCTCGAGTGCACTGGGCCTACTACTTGTCAGGAAAATGATCTTATTTAATCACTGGGGGAAAAAAATGACATGCAGGTTTCAGCTGGTGTGCTACTGTAACATTTGGCACAATCTCATTGGAAGGATTGTGTCATGCTGACAGATAAATGGGCTCTAAGAGAAATGAACAGATAAATACAGAATAAGCAAGCAACCTGCACTGACAGAGTTGCTGCAAGTAAAGGCTCTGTGTCTCGCCTGTATTTGTCTGTGCTCAGCAGACTCAACAGATGAGAAAACATAAATGGAACAAAGCCAGAATATAACTTTAAAAAACAGAGATGATAATTTTATAAAAATTATGCTTCACGCTTCACCCCACCAATTAAACAGGTTTCATATATACTGAGAGAGAATGAAAGAAATTCCCAAAACACAAGAAGAAACCAAAACTGACCTAATGAATGATATAAGGGAAAGATAAATCCTCTCTTTCCCTTCTTTCCATTCCTTAAACAGTAACTTTTTAAATCAACAGAACTTTCTATTACTTCTATTAGTGATTTAACCTATCAAATTACTGTAACATACACTTTCTTTTCTATAAGAAACTAAAAAACAAATAGTTTAATGTTCTCCTGTAAGATTAAAAAGTAAATTGCTCTCTAACACTTTGCCTATGCAAATAAAAAGCACTGAATTAAATAGAGTAAGCAGGAAATGCTGGTACCAATGGGATGCCTTGTGTTTATGATCTATTCCTGAATTGTGTTCTCTGACCAAAAATAACCTATTCTAAAGCCAAATAAGGAAATCTATAGTTCACAAAACTTTATAAAGTAGTTAAAACCAGAACAATCTGAACTACTTCTGACTACGCCAGAAAATTGGAACAAACCATCAAGCTCAAAACTAATGAGAAATAAGAAATAAAAGCAAAATGTTGAAGTTGAAAGAATGAGAAAGAAAATATCAATTCCCATATCAAGCTATTCAAAGACAACAAACCCCAAAAGCATAAATCTCATGGTCAGCTCAAAAAATGTGAAAAGCATTGGTTACTTCTTATTTCAGTCAAACCTGTTTGCTCACCCCTAAATCAATATTTTCTAGAATGTTTTAGAAAAAAAAAATAGAACAAAAAAATTTACAGTGTTGGGGCATCCATGATTTTCCAAACATACTGTGCAACTGTGATTTGTTTGTGTTCTCTTAGGACAGCTAACAAGTCTCAGAATATTGGATTCCTGTGATGAACTGCTGGAGACAGCCAGAACTGAACCCAGCAGTACCAATGCAGGAGAGCGCCGTCGTTATTCCCCTGGCACTGCCCATCCTTGCTCCCACCCCAGGTTATTCCCCTGGCAACTATCCACCCCACACAGCAGGAGGCTGGGTGAGCCTCAGCAGAATGCTGTTCTCCACTTAAAAACACCCGCCTGGGTTTACTGCTCCGACCTGGGAGCAACGGAAATGAAGGAGAGGTGTCACAGGGTATTTTCCAGCTGAAAAGAAAGGGGAAGGGAAGGGCAAACAACATCAGAATTTTACCCTTTTGGTAACCTGAGTTTAACTCTGTTCTGATCCTGAGCTGACATGAGGCACACAGTGAAGGCAGAGCTTACTGTAATGATAACAGCATTGAAAAGGTAACAGCACTTATGCCAACCACGAGCTTAACTAATTATTTATCCAACAAGATGAAGCAGGAAGGCAGAAGTTAGAGACTACTACTACTGAACACTGCTACACATCATCAGCATCTTCCTGCAATTTTAAGGAAAAATTTAAGGATATTTGGATGCAGAAGTTCAGACTCAATCATTTAGGTTTAAATGATATGAACTTTAATACCACAGAGTCCAACCATTAGTCAGGGACTGCCAAGTCTGCCCCTAAATTACATCCCTAAGTGCCACATCTACACATCTTTTAAATATTTCCATGAAGGTATTTCTGGTAAGCAAGTTTTGTGAGGAAGAAGCTCTTTCACATCCTGCAATCCTCAGTTTTTTACCTCCTCTAGCAACAGAGGCACCTGACGCTGGAGATCAACCGTGTCACCTTTGCATTTGGTGCTATTAAACATAAAGGAAATGAGGTAAGTTCAAAGACTGAATTCAAGCAAGAGCAATGGACAATGAAGCAGTGTTGGCTTACATAAAGCAGCCTTCCACTTCTGCAGAGCTGCACATAAGCATCTCTAAAATAATGAACTAAGGCAAAATAAAAACATACCACCACAGCCACAAGAGCTCTAAAATAGGAGCCTCAGTAATAATTGTAATTAGACATTGGTTATTTCTTAGATTATGCAGTCAGAAGATTTCTATTTCAGATTTCTTTCTGTTTATAGTCTATGCTCTAAGAGATCATTAATATCACCAAGCTATTCTCAGTTTAGGTAGCAGCAGCAACTTCTTTCTCACTGACAGAATGTACTGATAATTGAGAAATGAAAAATTCAGGCAAGATTGCCTCAGCAGTTCTTGAGTGCTTAGCAACTATTCTAACACACTCCTTCCATAATACCATTACAATGATAAGAGATTGTGATTCTTAAATAAACACACAGAACATTCAACATAAATATAACAATAAGACACAGCTGATAACCATTGTGAAGTTACTTGCTTTTGCTCAAAAATCTTGGGGGTGGTGATGTGCTGTGTGTACAGCAGGTGATGATGCAACAATAGGTAAAGAAGGTAAAGGCAAAACATGGCAATGAAACCTTTGAGACTGAGGATCTATGAGTTGCATTTAATGGTAACAACTTCAATATTGCAACAGATTATCCCAAAATTTTCATCATACTTTCACAGCAATGGCAGATCAGCATTTCAAGGCTTCAGGGGAAGGAAGGAGAAGAAAGAAGAGTGCTTATAATATATTTTTTTAATTCTGTGATGGCATTTCAAGTTCTATGGCTATTAAATGGCGAGGCTGTAGGAACTTCACAGTGTATGCTATTACAGAAAAAAAGTTTAGCAAATCACCCAAGTCACATGATATATTTGGCAACTGAAAATTCAGGATCCTTTGGCCTAAAATATGGGAAGGAGTCACCCCCGCTTACCATATAATCAGGGGTATTCCCTGCAAGGAACAGCCAAGGTTTGGGACGTTTGAAAACAGCACAAGTTTATTGGCAGAAGTCAAAACATCAAGCTAGCAGATTCTTTCTTTCTGTGTCTCCTATTGCTTTAAAGTTTCTGGTCTCTTCATTTTTTATGGGGACATTGACTGCAGAATGTTTATCTGGGAGGAGTGTGTTTTTCTTTAATGGTATTTGATGATTCCTTTGAGTCCTCTCTGGGCAACAATTTGTTTCTAGTTAGTTTCAAAAATAACATGGGTTTTGTTTGTTGGCTTTTGGAGAGAACTGGCTTTAAAATTATTGTTAGGTATATTCTCTTCTCTGATCTGTGCGTTGTTGAGGGTTCTGCCTGAGGCTATTGTAGTATTACAGTGGCTTTCAGTTTCCGGGGGCTGCACTAAGACAGTCTATTAAGAATGTAGGCATTAGAGTAAGAAAAGGCAGGTGACTTTTGCTATTAGACCTAGGAACTAGCTTTAAGCCAAAGATGTGTTTTAGACCCAGAGAGTTATTATAATGTTTTCTACTGTCACTGTCTATCTTTAACAAATAGCATCTCCCGAAGTAGTACAGACTTCCAGATTTCTAAATCTCCATCATCTAAGTGAACTCAATGTTCCCAAGACACAAAACAAAAATGGAAGCTAACATCCAGCATTTCCTTGGTTTCACAATTAAACAAATTATGGAAAGTTAATCAGCGGTCTCTATTTTGACCGAGCGTCTCCACAAAACAAGGGCTAGAACCCCCAGCAAACCAAATTAATCTTCCCTATTTCACAGAGCAGAGTCTCCTCTTGGCATTGTGAATCACGTGAGAGAAGTTTGCTGTCACTTACATGCAGCTAAAGACAAGTAAAATGTTTTAGCAACTGTGGCAGACAGTATCTAGTGGTAACATGACTACATTTTGACTGATGGTTTTAAAGACATGGCAGAACAATGACTGCTGTCATGGTGGTGCTACCTACGGCTACTAAAATCCTCAGAAGGGGAAGTCAAAAAATTCATCTTTGTCACTTTATTCCTACTTTAACAAGTACATAATGGGATAAAAGATGCATTGAAGGACAGCACTGCCATGTACTCAGGACTTTGTCAGAAGTCTCTTGGTATTTTGGGAGATTTTCTTACATACTTAAACACCTAGCATGGCAATTGTAAGAAGTAATTAAATGAGAAACTCAGCTTTCTTGAGCCTGTTATTTGAGGAGAAGAGTTCTCAAAATAAAGATTTCCAGGACTACATCACTGAGCAAAAGTTTTTCAGAAGACATATAAAATGTAATACTTTTAACATGCCCACACAAAACTTGGCCCAACTCCTCTTCAGAGAGACCATCCTGAAACCAGTGGTGGAGCCAATCCTCTGACAAAACTCAATATCCCGCTAAAACCATGTAGCCTCAGATTCCGGCTCACAGCAAGATAAGTTGTTTGGGAAGAGATGATTATCCTTGTGTATAGGAGAAAATACAACCTTCATTAGAAGAGAGATCAGAGATTGTCACCACTCTGCATGCTACATCTCTGCATCAAACCATATTAAAATATGATGGGCACTGCCTATGATATCATTCCCTAACCTTTTATATTGTCACTGCCATCTGTTTCTGAGTTTGAGAGAATTTTTTTATTATTTTTGCCAGTTTTCAATTTCAGTGTAACAACTTTCACAAAAAAAAATCAATTAAACTGCTATTTTAAGTAAGATTTCACAAGAAAATATTATGTTACTCCCCCAAAATAACAGTTCATGAACAGTTACAGTTCACGAACTTCAGTCTCCTCCTCCTATCAATGTGACAATTGTGATCAAATAAGGCTTTGCAATTTTTCTGGCCCAATTTCCACATTTTTGTAACTAAACTATTTAAGACCCCTTATTTTGTTACCCATATAAACAGGTTTTCATTCGCGTTTCTCTTATTCACATACGCACAGAATCACAGAACATGCTGAGTTGGAAGGGACCCACAAGGATCATCAAGTCCAACTCCTGGCCCTGCACAGCACCATCCCAAGAGTCACACCATGTGCCTGAGAGTGCTGCCCAAACACTTGAACTCTGTCAGGCTGGGTGCTGTGACCACTTCCCTGACAAGCCTGTTCCAGTGGCCAACCACCCTCTGGGTGAACTTCAACAAGTGAAAACAGTGGATTCTGAGGAGATGCTGGAAAGCAGTGCCACTGAGAGGGCTCTGGGGGCAGGCTGAATATGAGTCAGCAGTACCCTGGCAGCCAGGAGGGCTACACGTGTCCTGGGGGCATCAGGCACAGCATGGCCAGCTGGGACAGCCTCATCTCCAGTGCTGGGGGAAGTTATGGGCACAATGTAAGAAAGACATGAAACTGTTAGAGAGTGTCCAAAGGAGAGAAATGAGGATGGTGAAGGGCCTTGAGATGAAGCCATGCGAGGAGCAGCTGAAGTCACTTGGTCTGTTCAGCCTGGAGAAGACTGAGGGGAGACCTCATCACAGTCTGTAACTTCTTTATGAGGGAAAGAGGAAGAGCAGACAATGATCTCTTTTCTGTGGTGACCAGTGACAAGACTTGAGGAAATGGCCTGAAGTTGTTTCAGGGCAGGTTTAGGTTAGATACTATACAAAAACTGGTGTATGTGTTTACATGTAGACTAAAAAATGAGGCTTACTGAGTTTGATGTTTGGTTGCCCTCTCTTCTCCTGCTTGAGCTGAAGGACAACAGAAGACCTTTTTTTTCCTGCTTCTCCTGCTCAACTCACTATTTGTTTCACAATTCATTCAATGTAATGGCCAGTTGTGTTTGAAATTCATTCAGGTAATCTTCCCAAATCCTTTGGATCTAGGTGGTTTGAACCTGCTAATTTACATGGCAGCTCTAACTTTTTTTAATGGCACTCAAAATCCTTCCCATGAGCAGCCAGGTTTGCCTGACTGCCAGTCTATCCATTTCCTGGAACTTGCACTCTCTCATCAGAAGCATTTAGAACTCACTCTTTACTGGCACATGACACCCACAGCCATTGAACAGTACAGAATATGTGAACAAACTCTTCACACACACATAAGGCCCCTTTCTCATTTGGAACAGGATATTAAGTGAAAAAACTTTGCTTATCTCATTTATAAGCAACGAGCTCTGGAATAGGTTGAGAAGTACTACTCTCCATACCTACTGTGGGCACTTTAGAAAAAAAATACCATGAACATGATATTATATTTTGATGTCTGACTTACATATTTGCACTATGAACAGCTTATCGTATAATAATACAGTTACATTAAAACCAAAAGTGTGTTGGGTTTTTTGTTAAATTATCCCCCAGCGGCAGCTGCATATATACAGAGAACATGTGGTTCTGGACAGCAGGCCCTGTGACAGGCTAACCAAACATCTCAGAAAGGAAGTTTTCACTTATCACAGTCCAAGTACATCATTTCTGCTGAAAGGATATTGCAATCTGCAGATTAACCATGAATTAAATTTATATTAAAAAATAATATCCTGAATTTTACATGCTAAATTAAAACAGATGTAATTAAAGCCTTTGAAAGTCATTTTGGCTGGTACTCCATTTATATCTACAGCTAAAACAGACACTTTCTCAGGCATTTGTGCCAAATTTGACTAATTCTTCTGCTCTGTGTTTTAATTACTGTATATGCTTTCCTGTTGCAGTTAGAAATATCCATTACACACTTGAACAGCCCGTGCTGTGAGAAAGCATGTGCTTTTTCTAAGCTTAGTGGTATTTCAAATCGTTATGTGATAATGGCAAAGCTCACAGATGCTTCTGCTGCACACTGCTACAGACCGTCTGCACACGAACATAAGTCAGAATGACCCACATCTGACCTTGGCTGCAGCAACACAGCACACCCAGAGCAACCCCACAGATGGAAAGAGAAGCTTCTCAGCATTGTGCTCCACGTTAGGCTGAAATGCCACTGCACTTCTCCTGCTATGGCACCTACATTAAAGCCAACTTCAAAAAACATTTTCTTCTCAAAGAAGACTGATTTGTTTCCTTGCATCCCCATCCCTCCTGTGCAAACACACAAAAGGCATTCCAACCAAGAACCCAGTTCCTACAGCATAGCCCTGTACCAGCATCCCCAGGGAATGCCAGCCTCCTAATGAACGGGTTGAATTTCAGGGTCTTAATAAAACCTATTCCTTAAGCTCAAGAATCTATGTCAGACAACATGTTTCGGAGATCACCCCTTCCAGTGCAAGTTCAAGGTTTCAGTCCATTTGCAAAGTTAAACAGGGGGAATTTCAAGTGCAATTTCAACTGCTGCGATCCATTCCTTGTTTTGCTTGGCTTAACTGCTGAGTTACCTCCCCAGGCAGCCAGCTTACAAGCTGTTAGTAGAGTTGGAGTTTTAGATAATTTGGTGAGATCTTCCTGCAAAAACAGCCTTGTTCTCCTCCTTGGCTTTGTAGACCAAACCACATGATGAAGTCACTTCTAAGTGTGTATACCACATACCATAGGTATGTGTGTACTTACACATTGTCTATGGTTAACATTGACAGACTAGTGAGCAACTTCCCCCTGAATTAAACAAATGATGGCTACACCGAATGCTTCAATGAGTCTACATTTCAAGAAAATGGGAACAGCTGCAAGCAGGAGAAGGCAATCACAGCTGTCTTAAAGTGAATTTTGTGGAAGGATTTGCAGATTAAACAAAATGAACTGGATTTAGAACAGCAATTTCTGAAAGTTTGAGATATTTTAAATAAGAATAAGATATATACTTTGTAGAAAGTTATGAGTCAGACTCGCCACACACTTGTATAAGCAAAAATTTTAATTTATGACAGAGACATCAACAGAGCAGTTTTTTACACCTCTGTGGATTTGAAAAAGTAGAACTTGGCCAATTTTTTTTTTCCTAGCAGGAAATATGCTTTTGTGTGTTGACTGGTAAAAATAAGGAAAGCTATATATGTAAAATATTCATTCCCATTCTACCATTTTTTCATAATAAATATTCTCTTAATCTCAGTAAAATTCAAAATATGTGATAATGTAAATTATTTCCTTAATGTGGAGAATATGCAAAGGACCTAATGCAATCTATTTTTTTTCCTCTGAAAGTGTCCAGATTCAGGTTGTGCAGGGTTTTCTGCAAGCTGATCCAGTGAAAGATGATGCTGCCCATGGCAGGCAAACTGGACTAAATGGTATCTTTACATGTCCCTTCTAAAACCAAACCATTCTGCAGTTCCATGAACAAGCAGAAGAATGCATTTCTGTTCTCACAGTAGATGTTTCAAAATTACAGTGCTCCTTATGAACAGTGTCTCCTTATGAACTGCAAAAAAAGCCAACACTTTATGCCACATTAGGGGGATTTTTCAGTAAGAATGTTTAAACAGGGAAATAAGAGTGAACCAAAATATGAAAGCTACTCAAAGGAAGTCTGAAATTATGAGACATTTTCCTAATGAACATAGGTACATTTGTCCCACACTAAGCTTTACCATGAAAATCTCTACACCCCTGCTGTGGAGATTCAGGCACACCTAGGTCTGGATCCTGGCCTGGAGCATAAAACCAGGGGAGTACCCAGCACTGTGCCAGGAGACCTGCACTGCAGGATGGACCCATGCACCCAAGTACTGGAACTAATTCCAGATACAGGACCTGGAGCGTGGCCTTTTTCTTTATGGTGGCAGTGTTTACCTGCACTGAAATTCAGTGTTTACCATTACAATGCAGTGGAACTGGGCTGTGGTCCCCTTTGAACAAACAAAAGCTTGCATGCTGTTTTTTGTACACCTTTTCTAAAGCTTCACAAAATTCTAGACTGCCAAAGCATCAAAACCCATTTTTTTGCTTATTTTCAGGCTCTTCCTCAGGAAGTACAGCATGTGAATCAAAAGCTCTCAGCTTTGCCTGCCATTTGTGGACTTTTAATAGATCTTGGGGTAGTAAATACTCAACTTTTCCGTATGACAAAGGCTCTGTTTTGAAACATGGAATGCTCAAAACTTGCAATACAATCCCCAAAGAAAATAAGATGAAAGTTTCAAACTAGTATGCAATTGGAAAGCTCTGAGTAGTTAGCACTTTCCATCTGTGATGCATATTCCTATTTTTATTGCATTCATTCCATAGAAGAAACACCTACCTTCACTGCATTTCTTTCCCCCAGCTTATCAGTGCACGCCCTTGACCAAAGTACAAAAAACAGGATTTACAGACACTCTGCAAGTGAAAAAATATTCCTCTGTATAAATTATACATCTTGGGAGCTCAACATTTCTTTCATGCTGAAAACCTATTCAAGCCTTCTCACATCTGTGGGCTAAGTGGTTTTCTCCAGCCAGGGGGGCTGACAATTGCTGATATTTCAAGAAACCTAATCTCTTAATGTTTAGGATCAGATGAAGGGTATGGCCATACAAGAGACAGTTTGAAACAGGCCTAATCTCCAGCATATCTGAACCTACAGGTGGCAGAGACTCTGAGCTGCCACCAACATAGATTCAGCTGACTGGAATCTGCCTGCCCAAGGGTGGTCCAAGCAGAGCGATTCAATTGCACACAGAAATCCCTGACGCTGATATTTCTGTCCTGGGCAAGCAAAGAAAGGATTGGTGCTGGCTTGAATCAAGCATGCACCACTTCCATCAGACAGCAGCAATGCTAGACTGCCAACCTGACAGTATTCCTGCTCAGTCCTGCTCTGACTGTGCCTAAATTCCTACTTCTTCGCTTCCAGACTGCCAGTTTCCTTAGGTTTGCCACCTCAGTGGTGACTCTAGGCCTGAAGATTTCCTGACCAAACAACACCGTGCTGCCTTTCCCAGTTTACAGTCACAGACACATTGTTACTTTTTACAGGCAAATGCAGCCCTGATTAGTGCTGGGACACAGCAGAGGCTCAGCTTTTCCATTCAGCCCACTCCATACCATGATCCATAGGGTACATACCCTTGTCTCTCCTCTACCAGAGCAATAAGCACTACACTCTTTCATTCCTTGCAAAATATGAGCATTTCCCCTCAGCTTGTCTCTACTCTGTGCTAATTCTAAACATTCTAAAACAGGTTTAAATTTTAAGTTGAATTTTCAGCATACAAAGACTAAAAACAATTGTATACAATGTGCAACACAGCCCTCCTGCAGTGGTCCCTGGAATAAGAAAAGAGACCGCCCTGACTGTTTGCAGAGCGGCTGCATAACCAGAATTAATAATTTCCAAGAGGGCTAATCTGAGGAGCTCAGAGCCCAAGAGAGGGTCATCCTCCTTGGAACATAGCACATCTGCAAAGCAGGATGTTTTCCAAGCTAAGAGCTGATATGTTTTTCTGGTGAGGAAGCAGGAGGCATAAGGATTATGGTTACTTTTGAGGGCCCTGGGAAGGTGGGGGAGGGAGGTCAGGCACATGGGGCACATTCACACAATTATCTAGGAACAAAAAAAAAAAAAAAAAGCTATTCTGATCCCTCCTTCAGCAGAACAGCAGCACTGCTCAGCAAGTCATGAATTTACTGCGTGGGAGTTGTTTCAGCTCTCTCAGGGAGCTTTTTCTGCCTGTACTGGGTTACGTGTCTGGTGTGTCTTTCATTAACTTATAGAGCCCAAATATAAGAGAAGGCATATGTGAGCTGTGAGGAAGTGACAAAGCAAAGCTGATTTCCAGATTGGCATTTCAAGAGTTAAAATGAATTTTTCAAAAGTACTCATCACCACAAACTATATAATAATAAATTAACTGAAAGAAAAAAAAAAAAGTTAAGGCTATCACTCCCCATTTGACTTGATTTAACAGGTCAAAGGTCAGTTTTTAAATACCCCAAGACGAAAAGACTTTTGTTACTAAAGTTTCAAACACCAGAGCCCATTCTGACTTGCTGAATACTCATACCTATAATTACAGTGTAGATTACAAAGGAAAAAGCAATACAGAAACCACTGAACAGAAAGTCAACATGATAAAATTAGTTCTATGCTCCTATTAGAAATCCCCTCTAAATATCCCGCAGACGGCTAAAGAACCAACACCTAGCTGTATACCTGAAAGAACACATCCATCCAAGTGCAGTGTTTAGACAAAAAAAGGCCAAAAATGTCAAAAGAACTAATTTTTGTATTTGCCAATAACTGATATTTCATTCTAATATCTGTGGTAGAAATATATGCTTATTCTCCAAAAATTTGTCATTTAAGAATGTAATTGAAAGTATAAGCCCAAAGACAACACAGAAAAGAGCAGACCTAAATCAGCAACTTTAATTAAGAGACTGAAATGACAAGGAAATCCTCACCACAGAAAAATAAGTTCATCATTTTCAAGGAAGTTTTATTACTTCATTTCACCTAAAGCTTCTTGCACGTTGACTGTCATGTACCCACAACAACTACAGTGGTTCTCACTACCTGCTGCCAATACCAAAGGATGTGTTATTATTCCTGATTAGGACCATCAAAGCCAGCTTTAAGGACAAGGCTGTACTTTAATTGCTGAATTTGAAATTTACTACTGTACGTCTCCCAAGCAATTCCATTTTAATAGTTTGCCACATGTTAGGATGCCTGCAAGAATTTAGAATCCAAGACTGTCATCAAAAGAACAGTAGGTTGGACCAAAATTTAGTGGCTGATTTAAAGTGTCTATTCTGAAGAACACAGAACAGGTTTTGTTCAAGTTCTGGTACTAGACTCTGCTTTTTATGGCAGATCAATGCAACTTTAAGATAGTTGTTTCACACTGTGGTGCAGAGGATACATTATGATTAATTTTTTAAAGGTGAAAGTGGTTGTGATAGAACTTTTTTACTTATTGATCAAACCCTAAATCCTAAGATGTTTAAATCTTAAAAATCCATGTAGCACTATTCTCCAACAAGGACTAAGCATTCTTTAGCAACATGAAAAGCTGAGCTTATGCCATGGGCACCTGACTTTTACCTAGCAGCATTACACTTTACTTTTACCTCACTTTTACCTTGTGCTGTTGAAGCAGTGGCTGAACTGCACTCCTGAGCTCCTGCAAGGGACAAGCTTGCAAGTGACCAATATAAGTTTATAATAAGAAGTGAACAAAGTTTCTACAGTCCTCTATAAGATCAGAGAGGTGTGATATCACACAGGAGGTTCAGAGTTAGGGAATTCACTTAAAACATGAGTTAGAGGGAGAGCACTGGGAACCTCTGCCAGATCTACTGGCAGTTCAGTTCTCTCTCTCTGCTGCTGCCCTGCAGCTCGTAGAGGAGGCACTTGTCTGCATCACTGGGAATACGCAACCATTTAGCAACAGAAACAGAGATGATTCATGAATGCACATGAAGTGATATTTCCCATGGAACACCAGAGACCATGAGAAGCCAATTCTAGAAATGAGAATATATTTCTTTTTAGACATACTCACAATGATTGTCCTTGGCAAAAACCACAGTCTTTAAGGCAAAGCGAGCCTGTGACCAAGCCAACAGGCAAGCACGTGACTTTTTTTCTTGAAACACATATTACAAGTCAAGAAGTTAAACACCATAATTTGAAGTTTAGCAGCATCACCACCATGACCAGTGGCCTCCAGGTAAGTTAATAAATAGACGTGATATTAGCATTAATTTAAAGGAAAACTCTTGACAATTTATTTCCATCATTTCCATCCCAGGTTTAAATTCCATCCCCTAAGACATTTGGGTTCTGATTTAAACTACTACGGCCGACAGGTTGAGTAGAGCTGATCAAAAAGTTCATTTAAGATTTGTGTTAAACAAACAATTTTCTTGTGAGTTTCTGAAAACTTGAGCATTTTCAGCCCGAGCTGTGGGACAGAAGGAATGCCCCAGAGGACTCCCAATGCACAGCGCTTGCCTGAATTTCCAATGCCCTGTCTTGCCAGGGTCATGGCAAACAGCGAGAAACAGATGTGCTTTTTCACCAAGGACTACTTCTTCATTCAGCTGATCACTGATTAGGCAAAATAACTGCATGTTATAATTGTGACAGAGTGTAATGACTGTACGTGATGGAGAAAAAAAAAAGTTCAAGACCTCAAGTTGATATTTAAGTGCCCACTCTCACAGATTTTCGTAAGATTTTTTAAAAAGTACTTTTGAGGATTTTCACCATTTTTTCAACAGCTGCACTGCCTGAGCTTCTCAGAGTTTTAATGTAATAACTATAATGTATTTTGCTGCTACTTTCTTCTCATTATGAATGGAACACCCAAGCCATATTCATTCAATACCACAGAGAAAAGAGAAACGAAGAAGAAAAGAGAAGAAAGGTCACTGTCAGGCCAAGATCAAGTCTGGAAAATTTCAGCTTGAGACACAAGCATTTCAGGAAGTTATAAGCAACTGAAACAATAAAGGAATTATAATTGAAACACTACAAGAATTTTAACTATAGGTCTTTCTACGCTAACCAAGCATTATTTAATGTATTTCAGCAGCATTCAGAAACTTTATTTGACATGAATGATCTTTGCTTTCAAGATCACTCCCAATCTCCTTGGAAAGGCAGAAAAAAGGGATGATTTGTATTGGTCACAGCTGCAGCTGATGGAGATCAGCACAGCTCCCTCACTTTCAGTTATATCAGTGAGTGACAGGAAAAGCAACAAAAAGGAAACAAACCAAAACTTGTAACAGCTGATCTAGTTTGCTTCTGCATTTCATCCCCCCAGCACAGAAGTGGTGTCTACCATCCTCTCACCAGAGCAGCTAACTGCAATGTGGCCTGTTGAGATGCCTCCTGCAAGACCATGTTTCTCCAGCAGAAGAGAACTGGATGTGCAAATCCCAAGTTCAGTGCTTTTCTTCCCACCTCCTCTGAGCACATTCCCATCATGTCCTTGCCCTGCTCCTCACAGGAGTGCCATGAATGGAATAAAGCCTAATCAAAATTAATTATCCCTGTCCCTCCAGAACAGATTTATAATTTTCAACTGAATAAATGCACCATTATTTTTCCCTTCACTGCTCCAAACACAAAATCTAGAGAGGTATCCTATAATTGCTGAATTCCTGTGGAGATAATCCTAGAACGATCATCTTTCCAAACAGTGCTCTGCTAAAAATTTCAGACATAAATGAAAATTCTGCATGCCACCTCAGGCATTTAACTGTCTACACCTACTAAAAAAAAAAAAAAAAAATTTAAACATTTGAATGTTTCTAATTCACTCTATTTGACTCCAATTAAGCGGTGTTTGCAAAAGGCAATACATTGAGTTTCTAACGTGATATGCTAGAGGCACTGCCACCAGCATCTTCACTTCACTTCAGTTCTTCCCAAACACTGTGATCCTGTGTTTCTGTCAGAAACTAGGTCATAAACTTCTCTATTGGAAAGCATTTATAGCTGTTTGGAAGGGATTATTCTGTTCAAGAGGTTATAATAATAAAGGAAGCTTGCAAGCATAGTTTTTCCAAACTCTTAGTAGGTCAATGCCAGTTTGAGAAACTGGCTCATTATTTATCCCTGTTTGGCTCTTCCAATCTCAATTTCTTGTTTCTTTTGACCCCATTCTGGACAAATATAAAACTTATTGTTTCATCTAATTAACAGGAGGGAGACTATAACAAAAGTCTCTCATTTATTCCAGTTCCAGGATCAGTTTTACAAAAACATTGTCAGAGTTTCAAGAAGCATTCAGATGTTAAGAGTCCTGCCAAAGTTTACAATCTAGTTATATCCTGCAACAGAAGAAAAAATAGAATATATTAAAAAAAAACCCCAAACTGCTCTGTTTTTACAATTTTATACAAATCTCTGGCAAGAAACAATCCACCTCCACATATTCACATGCATCCAGAGGATCTGTGGATAAGCCTTATTCTCCTTAGTCTAATCAAATTGTCCAATTTACTTTCACCATTTCCAAACTCTCTCAACACATTTTTCTCAGCCAGTCCATCCTGCACAGGAAAACAAAACAGATTTGCCCTTCTCCCCACAACATCTCCCTTTCGAAGGCTTAAAACAGCAAGCAAACAGTTCACCCACAGTTCTAGTATTGCAAAGCTTTTTCATTTGAGGTTCCTTCTTTTGGTTCTCCATTAAATACCTGGTCATTTTGTACTGCAAGCAAGTTCAGCATCCATCAACCTCACAAAATGGATTCAGGGGAAAACCTCTGCCCATTTTCTGGGGATTTGAGGAACCAGGTGCCGAACATTTTCCTCTAAGTGAGCAAGCTGGCTTCACAGTCTCTTATCTGTTTTTCCATGAGTCATCAAAATGCACTCAGTGGAGTCATCCTCAAGTGACATAGTTTTAAATTATATGCTACATCAAATTTGTTCTGTATCTCATAAGGATTTATCCTCAAATATGGACACAGAAGTCAAAATAAGGGTACTTGGGATAGAAAAAAGTGTACAACATTCATCTGGTTCTGTAAGCAGTTAGTAAGTCCAAGATCTCCACTGTTTAAAAAAAAAAAATAAAAATCAAGAGCAAAAATAAACCAAACTTCTATCCAGCTGCATAAATTCTGTCTCCCAAATATTCTCTGTCAATGAGAGTCAGTATAATTAAATTATTCTCCTTCAACTGGCTCTAAGATTTTAGCTAAGAGCTGTTTTAGTTTCTGCTTGCTTTTACAGAATTTGAAGTGCCTTTACACTGAAAAGTGTTGTATTCTGAATTCTGTAGTTAGCACATTCACAGTCTCAAATTTTACATTTCCAGAGAGGTCCACCTTCAGCCTTTTCCTGTTCAGCAGAACTACCAAAATAGTTAACATCATATATACTGCATAGTGTTTTTCTGAGACTCCATCTAAGCAAGTCAGGTAGATTTATGCAATATTCACACTTCCTTCCATAGTCTCGACACGTCAGGTGCAATATGTATGGTCAGGTACCCAGTGCAATGATTTTGCTGCAAAAGCATCATTGGGCAATTCCTTTTCTTATTTTCTTTTAGTCCATCTAAAGTTTCTGTGAACCCGAAAGCAATTATTTTAATGTACAAAAAAAAAAAAAAAAGAAACAAGAAAAAATATAGTTTACTTCGGATTAATGGTCCTATATTTTAATGTTTTGCTGGGAGGCTCAACCCATTCAGTATGTATCCCCAGGATATTTTAAATTTATGGTAGTTTCTTCCACACAATCTGACAGGAAAAAAAAAAGTCAGGATGACTACTTAACAGATGACATAGCATCTTCTCTGTTGCTTTCTGTAACTCTAGGAGGTACAGAACATAAACCCCAAATTACTATTAAAATAATGGGGAAAAAAACCTAAACTATGAAAGCAAGACAGGTCTGAGCATCTGCCTCAAACCTGTTCATTAGGAAGGCACTAGCAGTGGGAGGGCCACAGAAGGCCTGCAGTTTCATTTCACTTCAAGGAGATTTTAGTCTAGCTGCATTTTAAATTCTCTTTAAAGCTTTGCACCCATCATCCTTTCCTACCACTCCATTGGAGCAGAAAAGGCTCAGCTCAACTCCTGCGTTTCCTGGCATGTCAACCCAGTCCCCAGGTTAAATGAAATCAGCAAGCATGAGGTTCAAAACTAACTTCAGGGACTACTTGCTTCCTCCCTCCTGGGCTGTCCGGAACAGTACAAAGTGGCAGAGCCTAAAAATTCACTTGGAATCAAAACATAACCTCACAAATCCACAGAAAAGAAAAGCATAGCCAAGGCTACTCAACAAAGAAGCCAGCACTGACTCAGCTGTCCATTTGTGGAGCACGAGAGGTTGATCTGGGAAGCAATCACATACTCCTCTCTCCTGTCTCGGCACTAGCTGTCAGGCACTCCACGGGACAGGAGGCTGCTATGCCTTCCCTAAACCTCTAGGCCTAACCTGGTCCTTGACCCACAGACACTGACATTTTGATGTGTTCTCTATATTTATGCTCTTGTACCCTGCCAGTTGGAGAATAAACTAAACTCCAGGGTCATTCCTTTGTATATTTCTGTCCTTGCCTTAAGACAGCTCTTTAGCACTGTACCTACACATCTGGCTTCAACCCAAACACAAAGCAGCCTCCACTACATCTATCTCACAATACTCTGGAAAAGGAAGAGGAGAAGAGCGCAATTGGAAGGCCAAAGATACTAAAGCCCACGTGTGACTTGAAAAAGCGCTTACACATAAGCCAATACTTTTCACTGTAGCCCAAATGTGCACTCAGCAGTACCCACCTTCACTTTGAAGCACTGGCTGCCTGGCAGCTCTACCCTGCCAGCACAACAAGGTGATCCTCAGGCACACAGAAAGCTCAATATAGACCTGGGCATATCACAGTTGTGCAAAAAAAAGTACTCTGGACACACTGTTTTCTCTAAGAGAAATGAAAGCATATTGGTAAGTAGGCACTTAGCTCCCACTGATATGGAAATGAAAGATTTTGTCCATGTTTTCCCAGGAAGCTTGTGGCAAAGCAAGCATTAAATCAATACCAACTTTTGCTTGCCTTTGTGCAGGCTTTAACAAGCTTGCATTAACTTCCAAGGATATAAAAAATTGACAACTATATCCTGAGTTGGCACAACCTTAAAGAACCAGTTAAGTTACCAAAACCACTAAAGAAATGCTGAAATTATATTCAGACCTGTAGTTGTAACTGCTAATATGAAATAAAATTCCTATGGAAATTTATACAGTAGCAGGGGTAAAGACTGTCATAGCAGCAGCAGCAGCATCTGTTACCAGGGTTACCAAATCTAGAAGGAAAACGAAAAACCTGCTGACACTGATTTACAGAGAGATAGATGTAAACATTCATGTAGACAAGAGATTTATATTTTATATTCAGTGAATTTTAGTGATGCAAACATTAAAGACTGCTACTATTGAAGCTGAACCTAAACAATGTGAGCAAAGTTAATGAACAGCCACTCCAAACAGCATGTATCTGATTTCTCACCTGAAGTGTGTTCTGTTCATCCATCCATCATTACTGCTGTCCCAGGACAATGCTTCAGCAACCACATTAAAAGACTGGTAAACTCCTAAGTGTTTAAAAATAAATAGCACATTACACAATATAAAAGCCATTAAATCCATTGCAAATAGAACAATAATACTTCAGAATTCAGTGTGATAGTGAATTTGCAAGGTTTTTTTTTTTTTTTTTAGTTCCAATGATTTAGGCTTTCTCCATGCATACAAAGTTATGATATGTTCTGCTGAGGCAGAATCAGAACCACAAGTAATACAATTACTAACAAGACTAATTATAGATGGAAAAATCAACACGACATGTAAAAATAGAAGAATGAAATGAGAAACAGTAAACCACAGTCAGTTTGATGATTTGGCACCTGTGCTCCATCTACATTTTCACTTGTTGATATTAAGTCACAGTAGTGCTAGAGAAGTTTTTCAGTTCTCACAGAAAAAGAAACAACATTTCCACACTATAGTTGCATTTTATACAATGACTTACGCTAAATGTGAAATGCATCTTTCCTTACTATTTTTCCTTTTTTTTCAGTTAGAAAGCTCTGTGTATAAGTGTCCAGGTACAAAGAATACTTCAAAATTCCGGACACAGCTATGTTTAGTGCTGTATTTTGACTTTGGAGCCACAACATGAATACATTAAAAAGCTCTGAAACTTACATCAGTTACATGGTATCTCTGCAAAATTTTTATAAATCAAATACCATATTAGAAAAACGTACACTGCTAGTGTTACATGCATTTGCTTGATTAACAGTAATGATACAGTCGGGAAATTAACCTTTCAGATTTCATGTACTGCAGTTAACTCCCATGTCTGCAAGCATAGCACCATGAACTTCATGGACAAAGCATGCTTTTTACAGCACAGGAGAAGTCCTTCTTCATAACAGCACACAGATGGGTCTCCTCTTACAAAGGACGGCATATTTTATTGTGAACTACATCTATAATACATATCTCCTCTCTGTTGCACATTACAAAACAATCTGCATCAGATCTAAGTTATACAAGGCAATCACCACATAGGTCCCTTTCAATTTCCAGCAATCTGCAGCCCATGGAAGAACATTCTGATCTCTGCTGCAGTTCCTTCTCATGGACAGTCCAGCTGCCTACTCCAGTAGGTGAGGCTTAGCTAAGCATCACTCAGGATAGGGCTACAACTGTGTTTGCCTATAGTTCATTTACAAAGAGATGAAGCTCACAAAACCCAGATGCATATACCCATCTCATCATCTACAGAACTTGGAATGTTTTATCTAATGTTAGCTTTTCTGTTTTATGTCTCTTCACATCACCCCAATTTTACATAACTCTCTAAAAGCCTAGCGAACCTCACCCCCAGTTACGCAGCAGAGGCTTCAGTGTTATCTCTGTGTTAAGAATTAACTTAAAATACAGCAGGATCAGGTAATATTTCATCATTGACTCCTCTCATATTTGTTCTGCTTACAAATGAAATCAATAAATGTATCAGATAAATGTAAGTTTGCCTTATCCAGAATGCATCTCATAAACTTGGTATACATTCAAGCTATTACATAGCGGCAGGAGACGCCTGTTTAAATCGCACTACTGTGAATTCAACAATGAGCCAATGAAGACCTAACATACATAGAGACACCTAACAGTTGTACCACTACCTGCAGTGGCTTCGATCTATAATTTTCATCTTATAACTCTAAAGTCCTGAAAAGCCAGCCAAAATATCAGCCAATTTTTCCCACAAAATGTGCTGTTAAAACTTGAGTCTTTTCCAACAGAATCTCTGCAATTTCTGCAAGGATACCCAACATCACTGAAGAATGTAGGAAAAACTGTAACATCTCAAAAGCACAAACTGCATACCTGAACATAGAGCCATTAAAAACAAAAATAGTTGATAGAAGAGCATGCCCAATTTATTTAAATGCAATTCCTAACTTTAGAGGATAATTGCCATTTGTGACTAATTAAAGCCATACTGAGTATTGAACAAGAACACATCAAAAATGTTTGGCTCAAAGAGTGCTGGAGAAAGGGTATAGTGAAGAACAAAAATTCATGTGTAATTCTATTCAAACTGTAGCTCCTAGGCCATCCCTATGGACAATTGGTAGTATTTACAGTTTCAGAAGGTGCTCCAGAAAAAAATCATGAAGAGGGGAAGAGGGGAAAAAACCAAAAACACATTCCTAAGCCTGCAAGCAATAGAAATAAAAAGAGTAGGTCACCAATCAAAGTTTTGAATGTGATTCTCATCTGGTCACAAATGAGAAACATTGTTGAAAAAAGCACAATGTTATCCATACATTTTTCTTTTCTCTGAAAAACAGAAAAAAGTACTAGGTTACCTACTGACAGAAGACAGATTGATTAATATTTTACAAGTTATATTTCTTTGAAAATATGTCGTAGGTGCATAAACACGCCTCATAGGGGCAAAATTTAAAGCAAAAATAACAAACACAAAAGCACAAGACAGAACCCAAAATGCTTTCAAGCTCTTGGTGCTAAGTGTGGGCCCAAGCAGACCGTCAGACCATTTTTGGGGAGACCAGCCTTCATGCCTTGGCTTCAATATCAGGAGCTCCCAGCAGGTAACCCAGATGGGCACTGTAGCATTTTTTAGACAGGGGCTCATGATGGTCACCAGCCTACCAACCAGGACTTGTTCACCACCTCCAAAGCCTAAATGAAGCAAAAGACAAAGCTAATATCAAGATTCACACGTTAAAATTAGACAAATTTCATCTGTTTGATTTCTTAAGCAGTCAAATTAGTCAATTTTAAGTACCTGACTTCCTTCCCAAGGAAATAGATACAACTATTGCTTTGTCTACTCAGACAGTTGTTGTGCCTGAGGCTGGCAGTCCTAAAATGCTGGGGAGAGAGTCAAGCTGTCCTTGCATCTGCATCAGACACAGGAGAGCCCTGAAGGATCAGACTTATTGCCCTGAGCAGTGGCTTGGCCCTTTACAGCACTTGCTAGAGTGGAAAGCAGCTGTATCACAGTCATCAACAGCCAACTGAGATATTACTGAGTGGGGAAGCCCCTGCCAGCAGCTCCTCTACTCTCCCCCATTCCTGAGCAGAGGTGCTGCTTGGAGATGAGACAATGAGGTCTATATGTGCAACTGGAGAGAGCTGCTCACCACAGAAACCCTCCTTTTCTGCCAGGGATCATTAAAAGCTGTTTGTGCTAGCTGTGGAGATCAGTCATGCTCTTCTGGAGCAATCAGGTGTATCCTGTGGGTATTGCTGGCTGCCAGGCTCCATTCCAGCACCACCTGATGCCCCTTCTTCCTCCACACCAAGTAAAGTTTTTGGACAGAAGATTGTGTGAAATGCATCAGAAAACGTTGTTTCTTTCATAAATAATATCAATGCTTCTCAAAAGAACTAGACTAGGAATTATTTTACAAGAAAAAGATCATTTATAGGCCAGGGACTAAAGCACTACCATGAACTAGGTCAATCCCATCATTTGTTACTGCTCAAAAGTACAACAACAGCGGGAAGAGAGGGTCAGGGTGGAATAATCATTTGTTAACAATTTTAATAGTAAAGCTTTATTGGTTTTCCCTATGGATTCTTATAGTTATTATAGTGAAATTAAGTGTTTTTTCTCCAAGCGAACTCTTGTTAATCCTTTTATTTAGGTTCAGAGCTACAGTACATGACCCTGCAAGAACATTGATCTATAGTCACAGCTGGAGCTGCAGACTCACTGGCTTGAAGGAATTAATTTCTTTGCAAGGCAGAAGCAACTGAAAAGCCAAAGGCTTATCTACAGGAAAAATCTGAATTTCACCAACTTGTACAAACAACACGACAAACCAAAAATCTATAATCAGACACCTCATCAAAAAGCAGATGCAAAAAAACCTCTGTCAAATTAGAGGGATACAATTAGAGGGAGAGGAATATTCTGATGGTTTGTCATAATAATTTTTATGTTAAAAAAAAAATCTGAATTTTATAACCAGATTAAATTTTACTCCAATGAACTGCCACCAAGAAGTCATTCAGATTTCACAGTGTTTAAACCCAGCTACCCAGATTTTCTATTATCTCATACCTTTGACAGTAACTTAATCATTTACAAGACTTATCTGAAGCCACTTCTTACATTACCAAGTGAAAAGCCTGTTTTTCTTCACCTTGATTGTCAACTTCTCAGTCCATTTTCTCACATGTAAGTAAGTAACAACAGAAGTGTGAAGAATTCTGGAAAGTCAGACTGTTTGACTGGGCATAATGGAAAAGATTGTCAACCAAAAAAAAAATTACAAAGTAGAACCTTGGCCATCAGGTTACCAAGTGTAGATACTGAAAGATGTCATGAGCAGGCAGAACTTAAAACATTAAGTGACAACGTGCATTTGGAATCTAAAAATCTGTATTTTCTGCTTTTGATGGTACCACAAAAGCAGTTTTTAATAGTTTAATTTTCTCAATATAAAAAAAAGGGAAAAAATTGTAAAATAGTGTTCAGATTCAATACTTCTTACAAGAAGCCTTAGATAAGCATTCACCAGATGCATCACACTTTTATTTTATAGAGAATGCAATGAGACATTATTAACTCAATCATGCATGAGTACAGTCAGCATCTTTCTAATTATACGAAAATTTGACCCATTAAAATGATCAGAAATATTTGTATATCCACAAGCATTCACAGCAATTTATTTTGCGTGCATTGCACAGAAATATTTACTTATGCTTTCTGAAGCTGAGCATCCCTGACACTTTTGAGACCTCATTATCTTGAATTTTTTCAAATCATTGCTTTCCTAATCAAGGAATAAAGAAACATAAAAGCTTCATTTAATGAAAATAATTTAGAAGCAGATTTTTTTGAGGCAAATCTAAGCACAGAAAACCCAGAGTACTTTTAATTCTTGCCCATATTTTAATTTAAGTATTGAACTTGGTTAAATTTACTATAGGTTTTCCAGCACATTCTCTCTGAGAAAATATTACAGTCCCACTGAAATTCTTAAAAGCCTCTGACACAGCCTGAACAAGTCTTTACTAGAATTGTTAAATAAGTAGTAACTGCCAATTAAAAGAAAAAAAAAAGCCAAATAAATTTTAAAGCCAAATTAATTTGATTTAGATATAGGATTTTTATCAGTATGAAGTGAAAATATAATTAAATCACATCAATGATGGAACATTCTCATTGGACATTTATTTTATCCTACAAGTGCATTTAGCATGGCTGCCCTCAATAGTGTGTTCTCAAAGAGACACTACCTAGATGATTCAGGTCAGACTTCACTGATTAAAATCATCACATTGACATAGGGTATCCACTAAGGAATCCACCTACAGGAAAGAGCAAGCGCTGTGCAGCCTTTGGAGGTTTCCCTGCTGCTCTCTTCTTGGATGAGGAGGAAAAGATTTCAGCAGTAAAGGCCAAAAAGAACACCGAGCCCCTCCACATCAGTGCTGGAGGGTGGGCTGGACACAGATTCTTCCTCCCACTCTATGAAGAGGTTCCTTTCTAAGCACTATCTGCTAAACAGCTTATTTGTTAAGAGATATCTACCAATATAAATTCATCTTGCACTAACATTGCTATGCACATTGCAATTATCAGCTGACAAAGAATGATGCAGTAACACTGTTCTGATGTTTTTCCTCTTCTGGTGTTTCTTAATAGCGCTGCTTCCCCCAAAGGAAGAAAATCCCTGAGCAGGAGCCATCGAGTTACACAGATTAGAGTGGCCTTTGAAGATGAGCTGTGCCAAAAGCGCTCACAAGTTAATAAGGATGTGAGCAACGAAACCACAGCTTGACACAGAAATATTAAGGACCGCCAGCAGTAACCTGGCTGACCTAGTGGCAGCACATTGCCAAACAGCCAGAAAACTCAATAGTTGTTTCTTTCCTAAGTAACAAAATAGCAAGTAGCCTTCATGTTAAAAGCTGACTTAATTCACTTACAAAAGTCATCATGAGCTATAATGGCACCACCTCCCCCTCTTTTTTAATTTTGTTCTTTTCATTATCATTATCCCAGGTGGCTTCTAGGAAGTCCCTTGCAAACTAGTCACTATTATGAAGTTGGCCTATTTTAATCACAGTCCCTTGACAAGAACAGCTAATTATCTAACTTTTCTGTCTGAACTACCAGATGGCTTTAGTTCTATACTTAACTTTTAGTTTTCAGTAACTAGTGACACTTGCACTTTAGAAAATGTCAGGGATTACACAGAACAGAAATAATACCAGTTCCAACACCAGTACCTCAGACACAGGCAGGATAGAAACATATACATCTACTGCATTCTTTGACTAAAATAATGAAGTTACTTAAGATGGCAAGCATCTGTAACATTTTCTTTTCTTATGGGACTTCCCAAAGGTGTGCCAGTAGGTTTTTGTAGTTATTGCATTATTTGTTTTTTTGTCTTTAAATAACATTAGCATCCATTTCAAGGAAAGCAAGGGGGAGCGCCCATGTTGCTCCCACCAATCCCTTTTGCACTTTCCCAGTTGTCCTCCTCCTGAGAGCCCCCTTTTGGCTGCACCTACTTGCCTGAGACAGTAGGATGCATGCCTATGCTGCATGCCATGGCCCAGCACACCTTGGGACTGAGCTTCTGGAAAGCATCTAAGCATGGTGTCCCATGGGACTACACAAATACTCAAGTTCGGGGGGATAGGATTGCAAGATTGTCATTGCTGATAGTGCAGCTAGCTTCCACGTGCTTTCCAAAATGTCTACCAAAGCAGGCAGATTTCTGCTGTTTCCAAAAACTGGAGTTCAGGTAGGGTTTGAGAGCATCCCTGTCCATGACATGGTGCAGACATAAAACGGGAGGAAATCTGGCCTGAGTACATTGAGACGGTATTTACTCCTGGTGTGCACAAGGACTGACTCTGACTAAAGACAGTGAAGATCAACGAACAACAAGACAAGGCCAAACATCAGGCAAGTGAAGGAGTTTCGTGCATAGGACACTTTATCACAGGAGGGCAAAACCCACTGGATATCAACCATAGCAAACATACCCCTTATGAGTCATGCTCATAAAAATAAAAGCAATTTCCTTTCATACTCTTCTCACTATACTTAAAATCTAGAGCTTATTACATACACCTACCCTTCACTGCCAAACATTTCTTTCCAAAATACAGTAGCAATGCAAACATTGATTTGGCTTTTTCCTATTGGTTACAATTCATATGAATACATGTAGCCACTCAGTGATGTTACAACATCCACTACAAAATAATTGAAGAACCCAGACTTGAGAAAATTCCTATGACTGACAACACAGAGAAGTTTTAACTTCTTTTTAACAAAAGTGTAGAAATGGGGGCTAGTGAATGGATGCAAAAACAAATGAAAAAGCATTGATGGGTAAGAAAACACTGTATTCAAGTTTCTAAAGAGGCACTACAAGAAATAGTAAATAAAATTTCAAACAGTATTTTTTATTATTTTTATGTCGGTGTATCTTTAGACAGTCACTCACTTTTAACCACCTACTCTAAAAGGTTTAGGATGTATTTCTGGAACAAAGAAAATAGCTTCACATTCAGAAAGCAATTTTTTTGTCATATTAGATCTAAGAATATATATATACTTAATCTAATTATACTGATAACAAATTCAGAAGGGAGAATCACTGGGGGTTTTTTAAGATAGCAATCAGTTACTTCTGTGAATAACAAGAAACAGCAGCATGACCATACTACCATAGTTTATAATATAGCAAACACAAGTGCCCTTACATACCATCACAGCAACATTAGGATGCCTAAGCATAAATAACAATCAGAGTTTTGTCAGGTTTACAGCAGTGGCTCTGAGGCAGGACAGCAGGAAAGAAAGGCTGTTTGAACACCTGCCACTCCAATGACAAAACTGATTTTTGCTGGTGTAATGGTTGTTACAGCTTCCATTTGAAAGGCTGCTCATCTCTGAACTCATTGTGGCAAGGATGTTCATTAAATTAATAGAATACCTCTAGACTGATGAACGTGGGACAGCTCTCAGATTTTGGTCTGGATTCTAAAACCAGTTTGATCTTCTCAACCTTAAATGGAAATTATATCAGTTTTCATTTTCTGCCACTAGAGTCCAACTAAAGTCAGTTATTGGAACAAGTACTCCAAAAGAAACCCAAAACAGAAGATCCTCCACCCCTTTAATATTTGCTTGAAGGTATTTATGAGAGATTTATACATGCATACCTTCCAAACTGAAAAATAATTTACATCTGTAGACTCCATAACATCAATCTTGCAACATTCACACTGTAATATCTATTTTTAGAGTTTTTGGAGCTAATTTAAGAGTCAGTGCTGAGCATAGGAGGTCTTGGGAAACTGACTTGTAACGACAATCCCGCTTATACTCCACAGAGCCCTAAATCCTCCAAAAATGGGAAACAAGGGTAACTATTGCCAAGAAAATTAAGTTTGCTTGATTTTTCCCATGTAGTGCTGTTCAGTGTTCAGTTAACCACAGAATCACAGAATCAGTGCCACAGCAAGTCTTAAACACCTTCAGGGACAGTGGTTCTGCCACCTTCCTGGGCAGCCCATTCCAATGCCCAGCCACCCTTTCTGCGAAGACATTCTCCCTAATCTCCAACTCAAACCTTCCCTGGCACAGCTTTATACTGTGTCCTCTTGTCCAGTCACTTGTTACTTAGGAGAAGAGACTGACCCCCAACTGGCTACACCTTCCTTTCAGACAGTTGTAGAAGTGATAAGGTCCCCCTTGAGTGTATTTTTTTCCAGGCTAAACACCCCCAGCTCCCTCAGCTGCTCTTCATCAGACTTGTGCTCCAGACCTTTTACCAGCCTTATTCTGGTAAAGTTCTGTCCTCTTTTCTGGACACACTCCAGCATCTCAACGTCCTTCCCAAACTGAGGGGCCCAGAACTGGACACAGCACTCAAGGTGCGGCCTCACCAGTGCCGAGTACAGGGGAACAATGAACTGCTTCTGCTGGCCACACTGATCCTGATACAGGCCAAGATGCCATGGGGGCCTTCTTGGCCACGTGGGCACAGCTGGCTCATGTTCAGCCTGCTGTCAATCAGTACCCAAGGTCCCTTTCTCTTTGGCCACTGTCCAGCCACTCTGCCCCAATCTGTAGTGCTGCAGGGGGTTGTTGTGGCCAAAGTGCAGGACCGGTTTGGGCTCTGAGCAGTTTGTAACACTGCAGTGTCTGCTGCCACTCCTCAGTTTCAGCATGATTAAATCAATGGGGGAGTGACTTCAAGTTATGATTTTAAATGAACATGTCCTGGGATTGGTTAGTTTCGGTCACATTTGTCCAAGCAGCAGCAGCAGCATGGGAGAGATCTCACCTGCCTGCCCTGTTCCTGCCTGCCCAGACAGCCTTGGCCAAGTCAGTTTTAGGCTGCATCCCATTACTGAGCTCAGCTGCACATCATCTCCTTACCTAGAAGAACCCCTAGCTATGTCCTCTCCTAGTGTTGGGATAAGACTCCTCTCTTTTCCCTACATCTTGGTTCACACAGACCCAGAGGGAGCTCAAAAACAGCCATAACATCTCTGCAGCATGCTCCCAAACTGAAACACTGCTTGAGTGTTTGGTAACTTCAGTTCCCCACTAAAACAAAGAGGTACCTCACCACAAAAGTGATATAAAGTTTAACCTACTAATGAACATAAATAACCCAATCAATAAGGCCGACATCGGCAAATATTGACAAAGGGCAGTAATTTCAAGGAAGCAACTCAAGTACACAGAGTCTTCTTGAGTCATTCCTCTGTGGGATCACTGCTCCATGGTCACTTTCCTTCAGAGCCCTGAGCATCTCACAGCATCTTCTCATGCATATGCATGTTGTCAGTGTCCATTCTACAATCTGCATTGCCTCCTGTCTGCAGCTTCATAAGTGGAAGCCTCCTAAAAGAAAAGTGAGGGGCCGGAAGGATGGGAACCTCAGGGGAAAAAACATTTACAGCTAGAAAACACAAGGACAAAACTTTTTTTCTTTACCAAGAGTATTAGATATTTAAAATATAGCAGATAACACCTCTGAGAGCACATAGAACCAACTGCATACTAATACTAAGCATTTCCTTCCTTTCTTCATGAAAGGAGTTAATTAACTAGGACAAGAAATTCTTCCTTCTATTTTCATCCATCCTTGCTACGTATTTGTGCACCATCATTTAAGCATTAAGAGTCTGACATGGTGTATAAAGACCTGTGTTTCTGCAGACATCCATAATGTCATGTTAGAACTCTGATTAACAGCTATATCTTAACATCAGCTAATAAAATTACTAACATGGGTGATACACAGCAATATGAGAAGGCCTCCAGATATAGACCAGCTTGGGCAAGCCACATGAGTGAGTTATCTTTAGTACTGGAAGGAACAGACGAGGTAATTCCTTCAGTAACTTACCAAAGGAAAAAAAAAAAAAGGCATACAGCTTTAAATCCTAACTCACACTTTATCCCACATAGCAGCAGGAGGGTTTTACTAATTGCAATCTGCAGAACATATGGACTGGAATACGTCCCATCATCCAGCACCTCAAAACTATAGGCATTAAGTCACTAAGCTTTAGCACACTGTTTACAATTTGCCTTATGAATATGTCACCGCATTTTACATTACTAAGGCATATACATAAAGAAAAGAAAGAAGCTTTAGTGGCTGCAACTAACACAAACATCAAAGACTTATAGTGCAAAGAAATCCATGACTACAATGCCTTTCCACTGAGGCTAAGCAAGGACAGTGGCTTTACGACCCCCTTTTTACATAAAACAGATTCAGAATCTTTTTTTTCCTGCCTTCACATTTCCTGACTGCATCCTTGTGTAAGGAAGCCTGTGAGCCTTTGAAGCCTCCGCCCAAAACAAACATGAATCTTTATAACTTCTGTAATCTGCTTTTTGGCCACCCAGTGAGAATCTAACAGGATCCCTTGTTTAAAGGCCACCACACAATAATACTAGCAGGGGAAAAGAAAAAGCAGATGAGATCCAAATATATAATCATTGCATAATATTTTCCTAATGGAATATAAAGCTGTTTTAATCTAAACAGTAAGTTAAGATCTTTATTAATCAACTTCAAATGAGGGACTATATTCATCAATTTAGCAGAGTGAAACCAAAACAAGCAGAAAAATAATTTTGGTGTTTAGACAGGCATTCTAAAAATGACACATCTCTCAGATAAAGAAGCAGTACTATCCTAAATTTTAAAACCCCTCCTAAATAGGCATTCCCTGGAGACATATCAACCTGTGACTGACATGAGTCCTTCTAAGAGTGATCAAGCTGTGTTATCAAGAGCACATGCTATGCAGGACTGTGGTATGAAACCCCAGACCAAGCACTGAGGAGAAGCTGTCTCAAGTTTCTGGAATCCCAGACACTTGTTTTGGGAAGACTCTCTCACTCCAACCACCATCCCCAGTGCAAATGGAACAGAACAGCAAGTGCTGCTGCACAGGTGACAATTCAGTGCAAGAGGGATGCTTCCTTCCATCCTGAAACAGGTTATGCCTGCCTCCCCACAACTTTGAACATGTTCACTCTAAATAAAGGGATAGATTGAGCAGTACAGCTAAAGAGGCATTAGCTCTCCCGTTATCATGATCCAATGCTGTATTTGGCTCCTATTTAATCCACGCTGTCACAATTTACAACTTTACAGCCCCTTTTTATCTCCCCTGCAATCACACTTCTGAAAGCATTTTAATTTCCAGTTTGCAAGGAAGTATTCATTCTGAAGTATTCTGAAGTTACTTCTATATAGTATAGGATACTTCTAAAGAAAACCCAGATGTAATTCCAGTTTAGTGTCTTTTTACTACTAAGTTATGCAACCCTAGGAAATGCTTTAAACACCAAAAATCATACTCTCAGGATTTTTCTTATCAAAAACAACCTGTAACTTTAGATATTTAAAACTCTCCCATGTAGTCTGCCTTACACTCATTTATTAGCATTTTTATCAACCCATAGCTATATTTCAAAAAAATTTAAAAGAACACTCAGAAGTGCACTGCTATGATATAATGTAACAGTTAATTATTCATTATAATCATTAACTGCAAAGGCAGAGATATTGAAATAACCCTCTTAGTGAAGCATTCTAATAAAAGAAACAGGAAGAAGCACTGATCAAGACATATGGACATATACCTGTCTCATATTGGCTGCTTTTTTTTCCTTCACATTCCTATGAAAGTCACAAAGTACGTTTCTGTCATTACTCTTAAGGAAAAACACAAAGAAAGAGCAGAAAGACAGATCAATATGTAGAAGCTCTGTGGCTCACCTAGAGCACCCCTTCCCAGCTCACAAACTGTCAACACAGGAAATATTAGGAAAAAATTGCACTGTTAGAGTGTTCTGAGAGTTTTCAGAAGATTAAATTATATGTCCTGAAGAAAAAAAGTACCCTAAATTGAGGCCTCTTAAAAATATTCTCCCTTTCTTATACCATCTAATTGGACAGCATACCTTCACAATACGAAATCCTTTGATCTCCACTTACTTGCTGTGGAACCTGCATCTTAGAGCTGGGTTTTCCTTATTTGTGGTTTTAGAAAACCTACAAAAACCTAGGAATACACAAACAGAAGTGTCCATAAGGTCTCTTAAAGTGCTAAAAACCGAGGTTCTTGAAGAGAGGAGGACAAGTAGGCTGCTAGATGCAGCATTTCTGCAGTAGAACAGAGCCATATGCACACACACTACAGGTCACACCAAAAGTGAGAGAAAGCGGCGATGTGAAATAGCTCCGCAGAAATGAATGCTGCAGTCAAAGAACATATCTTGCAGATCAGAGCAATGAATATTTGATCCAACCCGTTATTTCTTTAAAGTGCAAGAAGAACTTTATGATACAGTAAATATATCACAGCTCACATGTTACCTCATGCAAGAAGGTTCTAGGTGCTGAATGAGCCAAAGGTAGGAAATTGCCTAAAGGTTTATGTACTGCAATGCCCGACTCAAGTAGCCAACAATGGCAGGGCCCGGACTCCTGAAATCCACTGACAGCAGGCAAAAATGCAGCTGCAGAATAAACCTGGGACCACTCAAACCTACAAGCTCAAAATACCATCAAGAGAAAGTTTGCTATGGGGTGCATTTAGGTCTGCAAAAAGGCAAATTGATACAGTATTTTCTGTCTTCAGCTGCCTTCACTCAGTGCTACAGATCATCTGACAGGACTTATTCACATGTTTAGCAATGATATTCAAAGAATTGTTAGAAAAATATATGAAACATATATATAATATTACCAATGTCTTAAGCATAAACATATTTTGAACTTTATTTTTATATATAAATTTATATTCATGTGAACACGATGTTCAGGATTTTTTTGACAATCAATTGGGTTTTTTTAAGCAGGTCATTGTAACATACAGTAAGAACCACCCTGTGTGAGCAAACAGTACTGTGTGAGTACTGGGGAAATACTACTGTCACCTTTTTTCCCCTACAATGTCTGTCACTGCCATTCTGAAACCAGGCATTTCTCTCCCTTTAAGGCAGCACTGCTCACAGCTCCCTACTTAGCATATGGAAAGAGGAAACCTTTCCTGAAGGAAACATCTTGAATACATGTTAACTGCTGAGAATTTAAGGAAGATACACTACAGAATTTCCAGTTTTATTAAAACCTGAAAATACAGGATGTGCACACAGCAAGAAGAGGATAAACTTGTAGATTTCTCACTGTATTTCCATTTTTTCAAATTCTATACAAAGGAATGAGGGATTCAGCATGACCCACTTTGATGCTGCCTCATCTTCCCTCCATCACAAGAACAGTTCAAGTGAAAATAATCTCTTCTCTCTCACTACATATTCTGTGTAAAGCAATACATCAGCTGAATAACCCACATCATCTCAATGAAGGCGCTGAATGGTTATCTCTCAAATGGAATCTTTTTTTCTGCTAGACTTACATAGTGCATACCAGTTGCATAGAAAATTCTAAAATGTATGTATGTATATACATACACACACACTCCCCATGAATAAGAAAGGCCCTCTGTGAGATTCTGGCTATGCACAAGGATTCCTTCCCTTGCCAGTAACCAGAATGTAAAATAACTCTCCTTCCCTGAAAATTTCCTTTTATTGGGGTATTTGTTTCAAATTCACCTAAAAAAGTAAATCAACTGACAAATCTGAAATAGCTAAACTGCCATTTAGAACTGCAATCTAGCTATGGTCAAACATTTGTTATTTTTATTTGCAAACTATCAAAATGACTTTCAGAGTAAAGCAGTTTTTCAAAGGCCCTTGGTGCAAATTCAATTTATGAAAACTCATCACTGACAACATTAATATATTCCTTTTCTGTGAGATCCAGTTCTGCATTCCCTATAGAAAGTACATTAACCTCTTAAATAAGCAACCCATATAGGCTTGCTTCCAGCTGCTTGTAAGCAGATGAGACTGAAAATACTTCAAACCTGGAGGCTGGAACCAGCTGCTGTCTTTTAAAGAAGCATTTGTTTCACCCCAACATCCCTGGCGATAAGATAAAAATAAATATTCTCACAATCCAAAAATCTCCTTTTCTGAGTCACGTTAAAGAATTAACCTTTTATTTAAAAAAAAACACTCTTCAATCTCAAGAGACTAGAACATTAATAAGAAAATTCATAAGATGCCAACAAAATTAATTAATTAAATATGCAGCTAAAAAAAAAAATTGTCTTTGGTACTTCCACAAACCTTCCTGAAATAGAAGTTGGCCAGAACTTGGCGTTTGAGTTACTTAATGTTGTGATTTTGAAAGGAAAAAAAAAATAAATAAATAGAAAAAACAAAAAAAAAGAAAACAAAACAAAAACCTAAACAAAGCAACAACTCTCAAACCTGAGATCCTGAGAGTCATAAACCAGTAAATTTTTCATGAGGTAAAACCATTCATCATCTGTATCTCAAAGCAAGGATTCTGTATATAGAGCATTACATGTATTTTTACCCCCAGAAATGTTTATTTGTATACCAGAAGTCACATAGCTATCAATCCTTGGTAGGTAAGAGTATTAATCCAACACCAATGCATATAAATCATCATTTATTTTAAAAAATCATAAGGAAAGAAGTGGCAATGGCTACTCCAGAAAGAGCTACCAGAGACCACTTAGACCACTTCTCCAGAGGGCTGATGACCTTGGGAGTTCCTCCTCCCACTTACAAACAAGTAGCAGGAATGAGAGAGCACTTGCTTACTTGAGGGAGGGATGGGGGTGCCAGGAGAGAGGGGAAAGTGGTGGGGGAAGCATTCAGAGTGATTTCAGCTGCTTTTTTGCATGATTTGATCTCTGGCAAGAAGCCTGAGAGCAGCTGCCATGGCGTGTCAGCTCCCTGCAGACCTGAAGTGAGTTGTGGTATCGTGGTTTGGGAATCTTCAGACCAGGTCACTGGGAAAAGCCATTAATAACGGAGTTGCAAACCCCAGACAGCGATGGCATACAGCTTTAAGCAAAAACATCCTTTCTAGTTACAGCTGTGCTTGCACTTCAGTTAAATACTAACATTTAATAAGTCTCACACAAGAGGGTCCTAAAGAAACACACTCACTAAATATTTATTTTAATTTAAATACAGTGTGACTCAGTTTAGGGTAGGTCTCATCACATCCAGCTGGAATTCCCCACCGGTCAGGGACTGGTGATAGAAGCAGCAGAGCTCAGAGAAATGTCCCACGGCAGATCCAGCCCAGCGCCTCCTTCCCACATGGACTCCCTGTGAGAACGGCTTGGGCTGGGCTGGGCTGGGCTGGCTCTGCACTAGCTCAGGCTCAAATCTGCATGAAATCACGCCTGAAGAGGCTGCAGGGTACTGGGGGAGGAATTCCACCTCTCCCCCCAGCCCCTAGGAAGACGCCTCTGCCCTCTCTGTATTCTTCACAGCACAGCGACATGCTGCAAGTATGAAACCTTCTAGATTAATAATGAGAACAGGGCAATGATCTCCCTGGACTGCATCCATTTCATGTGAACTGTGAGAACTTGGATTTATTTCAGTAATGGAAAGGAATTTGCAAGGAGCAAGAGGAGGCTTTCCATACAGGCGTTCTACATCTCCAAGGAAAGCAAGGGGACAAAACCCACACAAAGACATTTCTGGTGCATGCTGTGGGCCAAATTCCTAAACTTTCTAAATTTTCAACCTTTTTGCATTTTCAGCTTTGTGCACCTAACACTATTCCTCTTACAGATTTTACAGAGTACTTTCATTGTGCTCTTTTATTATGCTGAGATAAATCTGCGTGATTGACACAGAGCAAGCATCTTCACCAAGGAGAGGTGCACTCAGGTTTAAATGAATACACAGTGCAAGAAAAACAGACACTGGGGAAAAGTTGGCATGGTTTTTTGTCACGGTTTTATTTACAGGCCACTATGTCCCAGATGCAAGCTGTATGTATCCTATTTCCTGTGGTGTCAGTGTATCAAGCTTAGCCCTAAAATTACTAGGTTAAAATATGGCATATTTGCTTTCCTAAAAAATAATGCACTTATTTAAGGCATGGATAATGCTCACAGACATGAGAAAGAGGGAGGTACTACCAAGAAAGCACAGAAACTATTCCACAGGTCCTATCTCTATCCCTATATGTCTTTCCTCTTTTTCCTCTGACTCTTCAGCCTAGAAATTGCCAAGGGTATTTGTTACTCCTCAGGCAGGCTACCAGGCAAAAGCCTGATGGAGATTGTTTGGAAGATCCCTATAATGCACCAAAAGGCCACGGACCAAGTGCACAGAGGTCTTGGCTAAACTGTGGAGTCTTTTAATAATGAGTGACTCCAGGCCAGCTCCAACTAGTAAGATCAGTGGATACACACAAACAGAATTTCACCAATGACAACTTCTACATGGAACAATTTTTTTCCCTTTCTAACTACAATATGCTGCTTCTTTCACCTTGTTTGATAAACATTGCCCAAAAAAGAAAAAAGTTTGAAAGCTGTTCCCCCCCTATTATTGAGGAGACTATTTTTATAAAAAAAAAGATAAATCTATTCTAGCTGCTGCTTTAATGAAAAGCGGACTGAATAGAGAAGTTGCGTGTCAAAAGTCACCGCATATGTCAATTTAGTGAGAAGGATGAAACAGACAAAAGTAAATGCAATGCGGACTTTGGGATTGCAGAAGGTAAATTTTGAGAAACCAAGGAAATTACTGAGGCTGTCTTCAAACACTTCAGTTCAAACACAGAAATACCTCACTTGAAAAAGGCGAATGTTATTCACGCTTCCATTCCAAGCAGGAAGGGAAAAAATGGTAAGGAAGGATTGGAAGCTTGCCCAGATGGATAAACATGTCAAACAGGATATTGAGAGGAAATCCAGACTCTAGAAAGAATGAAAAGATTAATTAGGAAGACAATGTCTCAGGCCTACGAAGTGTTGAAACTGTACAAGAGGACAGAAGCTCAGCCAAAGGGAATCCAGCCCAGGCAACCCAAAATGAGTTTGCCACGCATACGAGATCAACTTCTAGAATTTCACCACAGCAGCTGACTGATTTGGGAGCGCTGGCAGCCAGGCACAGGGATAGCATGAGTGGGTGGGAGGGATCCCCTCTTCTGCTGCTCCCAGCATCTACACAGCCTACCAATTCAGCTACAGCAATTACTCTGGATGCACCTTTTCTCTCATCAGGTGAAGAGAAAGGGAAATCCAGTTGCACTGAACTAAAGTCTCCCACAGAGCCAAGTGAAGCAGACTAAAGTGCTGTAAATGACACAGACAATTTTAGAAGCAGAGAGGAAAGGTGAAAGACAACCACTGCCTGGCCATTTCAGTCATCACACAAATGACACAGGCCGAGGCACTGGAGGTGAAAGCCTCAACAGGTCACAGGCCCAGTGTGGCGACTGCCAGAGTATTTCTGATGCTCACAGTAGGCTCTGGCTACTCCTCTGAGCAAAACAATCTGCTGCATCTTCTCCCACGCATTTCCTGCCAAGCATGAGGCCACAGGGCCCAGAGAAAGTTACTCTAGATAGATTTTTCCATAAACATAAGTTATAATGTCTCTTCTTCACAGTGTGCTATGAAACAAGGGAAATAAAGATGCACTAGTAGCCCCTTTGGAGCAATAGCTTTTTCTACTTTTCTCTCTATATTTTATTATAGTTGCAGTACCCATAGTATTTCTCTTCACACTTCACTCCCATCACACCCAAAAAATAATCATTTGCTAGACAAAGCAGATTTAGAGCCACACTCATTTCATCCTCTACCTATCCCCCCACCTGTGTACAAATCACCTTCCACAGAAAATTTTGCTTTACTAAGCTCTCTAAATATGTACATATATATATATTTATTGAGGGGAGGCCTGATGATGTTGGTGATGTGAATTATTGATAGGAACAGTTCCTAACTAACTAACCAAACCATTTCTGTAATCCTTACCCAACCATAGATGACACAGAACACAATACAAAACTGACTGCCTGCTGGCAAAAGTTAACACAGAATATCATTTTTGGCAAAAGAAGAGTACTAGTGCTAGTTTGGTCAGGTCAGGTCAAAAGGTCCCAAAAATAGAGATACATTTACATATTCAGTATCTATGGCAACTCAAACTTCCCAAGTATTAAAATTGAAAGTGTGGCTGAACTTGAAGATATATGGAAGCAGGAGAAACAATATCCTAATTGAAAACAAGAATGCATCTCATTTCTTTAATGCATTTGAATGTTTTTGTGTGAATACAAAACTGACATTAAAGTCCAATGTTGCTGTGGTGTCAGTCAACTTTCCAGGTTTGCGATTTCTCATTAAATCATATCTCATTCTATTAATTTCTCATTTTAAGGTTTTCCTAGAATAATAACTTAGCAATCAGTCCATCAAAAATATTTTGAAGGACAGTCATCCACAGAGCTTTGTTCCTTCAGGGCCTAGGAGCATACCTGCCATGACCAAGGTGTACATATAAAAATTACTGCAAAGACACATACATGCATCAACTGAACCAATGTGACTGGTGCTCCCAGAAACTCAAAGCCTCAGACACACTCCATTCCCTCCAGGCAGCAGGCTTTTAAACAGGCCATGAAGGCCAATAAATATCTGGTCCCCCAAGCCTAAGGAAAATAAAAAAGTAAATTCAAGGATATGACATCCACAAAGCCATACTACTCCCAGCTGAAATGGGCTCTCTGACACTGAAACCATCTTGCAGTAAGAGTAGCAAAGGAAAGAGAACAATTTCAAAACCTATCTTGAATGGCACTCAGAAGTAGACAGTCAAAGAAAACCCCAAAACCAAAACCAACAAAAAAATCCTACAAAAATAAGAACACACATACACTTGTAAATAAACAGCATGTTTTACACTAGCATCAGCTCCTGTGGAAATTGTGCTAAGCAGCCCCAGATGGAGCATGTTAATGCAATATCAAATGGCAGGAGCTGACAACTGTGTCAAGGCTTGTAAGGAAGCAAAATCAGTTCAACCTCTTCACCGAGGAAGAGCCAGAAAGACACAGTAATGGGCCCTCTGCCTTTGAAGCACTTCACAGGACAATGCTCCAAGAAGTGCACCTATAGATGGAAAACCCGTGGGGTGGGAGAAAAAATGCAAAACAAATCAGAAGAAACTTGTCATTTCTCTGCCTAATAATTTCCTGTGATCCAGCGGGTATCATCTCAACCAAACGAAGTTCAGCTACTATGTTCTGATAAACTCTAGCCCTGCCAGGGGTGCAAGATAGACCAAGCAGCTGCAAAAGCAGCTGCTCTTGTGTAAGAAACACAAGGACAGGTGGCATGGAGCCACAAACAGCCTTGGTGCTCTGCTGAGTACTATGGGCAAATTGCAAAGATGGTCTTACCAGTTCTGAACCTTGCTACCTCAGAAATTACCTATTTCCCTGAGCAGTCAAAATTAAGGTCAAGCAAAGTGATGAAGGCAGGAGAACTTGTAAAGAGATAAGAATAGACCTGGAATTTTCCATACAGAGCACCAGTTCTGAACCCTTCTTCCAGCCTTGGTACACAACAGCATATATTTGTCAGAATCTCAAATAACTGGAAAGCTGATATTGATTTCTATATGTTTCACTGGAAACCTGAGTGAAGGTTAATGATTTGCTTTTATTGTTTCCTTCTAAAATTTTAGTCCTGAACATCTGGAAGGAGTTATCGGTTTTCCTTTTATTTTCTCATCCTCTTGTATTTCCTCTAAAAACTAGTGGTGTACAACTTATCTACAGAAATATTTAACAAAAAAATTAAATTCTTCAAAAAGCAGTCCTGCAGAAATACGAACAGAGGAACAAATCTTCTTCAGTAGATCTTCAGAAAATCATCTTCAGGAAAAGATTCTTCAGGAGTTTTTCCAGAATTCCTTTGAGTTAGAGGAACACAACCCAAGTTTTTCTACTGTGAGGAGCAGCACCCTTCCGTAGACATGTTCTGCTCTCCCTGTAATATTACTTCATCAAAACAGAAAAAAAGGTACTCTCAGTCTGTGTAGCAGCTCTGTACTAGTCCATTGGTAGCAGGATTTAGTCATGAAACCTGTATAAAATCCAACAGAGAATTAGATTTAAAATTTCCAAAGACTCAAGCCTATGCATTTAAAGTATTAAACTAGAACTAAGAGAGATGATGATAAAGAGTCACATCTAAATAATCCTCAGATATTTCAGCCACTCGAGCAAATATTTGCTGTTTCTATAAATCTCATCTCAGCACCTGTCAAGAGTACAGCCAGCAACATGGGGGAATAAATACATTCAGCAGGCACAGATTTCCAATAAATCCAGTGAATTTGGGAGCTCACTAATTCCCCTCTACAAGCAAGAAAAAAATCTACTAAAAACTTTAATCTCCCTTGTGCTGATACAGCACTTCCCAAGTCCAAATCACACGGAATTTTCCCCAGCTGTCAGCACTGAGCTCAGCAGGGGCGTCAGCAGGAGAGCAAGGGCAGGAGCAGGACATACAGAGCACAACATTCACTACACTGAGACAGGAAGCTAATGTTGAAAGACAACAAGTCATAATGGCAGGAGGGAAGGGAAGCAATGCATCAAATCAAAGCTACACATTTTAACTGGCTTGGTTTTCCCCTCCTACCCATCCTTTCAACCTGCTTTTTTCCTGGGTTGCATCTTTCACCATGTGAAGGGGGGGTGGGGTTGTTTGTTTTCTTCAATATTTACTTACTTATTCTACCGGCATTTTACTCTCCTCAAAACCCTTGTTATTAGATAATATATTTCTTCAGCTGAGCACCAGTGTCAAAACTCACACAGGGGATCTGAACTGCTATTTTAAAGCAAGCCATATTCAAGAAAAATCATTAAAAGGAGACACAGATAAAGCCCTGTTGATGTTTACAATCATGTTGCATTAATGCTACTGTATCTCCTGCACCTCTAAAGCCTGATACCATTTGTGTCAACAAGCCACTATACTGACACAGCCAGAAAGCTTCACAGGACTGCTAAACCCTGGGAGGAAAAGAAAACAACATTGAGTAAGCAGGTCTTTGTGTAACAGATAAAAGAGAACCTGAAGGCTGCAAATTTTTTTACTTTTTCCTTAATGCCATAGAGGAGGGAAATTATTTTCTTGGTTGAACTGGACACTCATTTCTTCTCTTATTCTGAGTTCTCTAATCTTTGTAGAATCATATAATCCTTTAGGTTGGAAAGGATACTTGAGATCATCAAACACAAGTGTTAACTTAACACTGCCAAGTTCCCCATTAAACCATGTCCCCAAGCGCTACATCTATATATGTTTTAAATACCTCCAGGAGTAGTGACTCAAACACTACCCTGGGCAGTCTGGTTCAAATGTGACTATCCTTTCTATGAAGAATTCTTTCCCAATATTCAATCTAAATCTTCCCTGACACAACTTGAGGCCATTTCTTCTTGTCCTGTCACTTGTCCCTTGAGAGAAGAGACCAATCCCCACCTCTCTACAACCTTTTTTTCAGGCAGTTGTAGAGAATGATGAGATTCCACCTGACCTTCCTTTTCTCCAGGTTAAACAAACACAGCTCCCTCAGTTTTCATCACATAATTTCTGATTCAGACTCTTCACCAGCTCTGTTGCCTTTCTCTGGACAGCTCCAGCCCCTTAATGTCTTTCATGAAGTGACTGGCCCAAAATTAAACACAGAATTCAAGGTGTGGTCTCACCAGTGCCAAGTACAGGGGGACATAGTAGGGAATACTTCTGCTGGCCACACTATTCCTGATGCAGGCCAGAATGCCACTGGCCTGCTTCACACCCTGGCTCATGTTCAGCAGCTACTGACCAGCACCCCCAGGTCCTTTCCAGCTGGGCACCTCTCCAGCCACATTCCATCAGCCTTTAGCACTGCAAGGGCTTCTTCTGAGCCAAGTGCAGGACTCAGCACTTCACCTTACTGAGCTTCATACAACTGGCCTTGAGCCATCAAGCCAGCCTCTCCAGATTCCTCAGGAGAGCTTTCCTATCCTCCAAGATCAACATTCCTGTCTAGCTTGTTGCCATGTGCAAACTGGCTAAGGGTGCCCTCAGTCCCCTTGTCAAGATCATCAACAAAGATATTAAACAGAACTGGCCCCAGTACTGAGCCCTGGGGAACAGCACTATGGCACAGAACACAGGCACTGATGATATTTCTCTGCAAAAATTACTGGCAAATGGTTGCAGTGTACAGTAATACCAGAAGTTATGAGCTACCTCAGAGGAAGGAAGGAAAAAAAAATTAGTGTGGCCTGAAAAAGCCAGTCAGTGCTACATGCTATGAATACAAAACAAATAGAGTGCAGTATGTATCAGGTTTTGACCTCTGTCACTTGTGTATTTGCATCCTTTCCAGTCAACCTTCCTCATTTCACTGTCATCCCACTAGAAATACCCTCTGTGTCTGTTCAACATCTCTGCCAAGCTGAGCTCATGCTCTTATCAAAGAAAAACATTTCAAGAGGTTTTAGCTGTTGATTATTCACCTCCGGATCCCAGGAAAGGCTATGGTCAAATTCTCTGTCTGACTCATAGTATTGCTTGAATGTTTTGCACAAGTTTCTCCAGTCATGGCACTGAAAAAAACACTTCGGAAATTCCCAAAGGGTAGGCCTGTGCACCTCAAATGAAGTATGGCAGAATTACAAGGCCTGGTGCGTCCCATGTGCCTGCCACTTACCATGCCTGGAAGCCCATGGACATGTGTACTTTCACCATTAACTTCCACACACCAAGACGACCTCCTTTGTTGCTTGTTCACACATGTCATACCACAAGGTGGCCAGGAGAGAGCATGAGGAGCTCCAGGCAAAGGGAAGCTGTGGGAGCCTCTGGCCAGGGTTAGCAAGGGTTAAAATAGAATCTCACCAGTGGCAAGATGTTAAACCATTCAACACATGCTGGCAGGCCATACCTGGAGCTCCAGGTAAAATATGGCAGCAACTTGAATAATTTTCACTAAAAAAAATCCCAAAACAAAAACAAACAAACAAAACCCCAAACAAACAAACAAAAACAAACCACAAACAGTCCTACTGACAAAGAGAAATGCTAAGTGTGCTCCATGGGCCACTTGTGGCTCACAGATGCCCCATCAGTGTCTTAAGCCTACAGTCCTACCCTGAGGAGGACATCAGGCCCTGAGGGACACCAGGCCCACAAAATACATCAGAACAGCACTTTTTTTGTATTGTGCCACTTCACAGAATAGCACCCCAGATTAACTCACCCAGAGAAAAAAACAGTGTAGTTTATCAGGTCAGGACAGTCCCTAGGAAGACAACAACATGGTTTCCACTATTAAACTACTTTTGGCTTTTAATCCTGTGAGAGTTAAAAGTCAAAATAGATAAACTAATAAAACTGATATGAGGGAAGGAATATAGTCTTTGGGACAGGTGCCTCACTACATGTCTGGGCTAAATGTAAATCTGGCACCCCAGCAACATCCACTTCACAACCAAGCACCATGACAACCAACCCACATGTGGTAGGAAACAAGCCTCATATGAAATCCTCACATTGTGTCGGGACACAGGATGTTAAAAGAGTTAAAAATGAAGCCATGCGTGATATTACTCAGTGTGTCACCAGTAGCCTGTTAGAGAGCAAAGGATGGAAATCAATGAACACAAGCATCCTGTTTTCAACTAAAAAAAAAAATATACATAAATTCTTTTAATGTGTATGCATAAAAACCCACACTTCTTTTAACAGTTCAGATTTTTCATTAAAAAGTCCTGTTTCATCAAGCATAAGAGTATGCAAATTATGCATTTTGATTGCATAATTTTACTATAATTTACACCACCATACCCTCCCCACAAAAAAAAAGAAAAAAAAAAACAACCAAAAACTCACAAAATCAAGACCAAAACAGCCCATAACTTCAGTTGAGATAATGATATACATTACAATCCCTAAGACTGAAAGCATTCAATGTGAATTTGGCAATAGCTTTCCCAGTGCATCTCATTTATAAGCTTCGATAGGCCAAATTCTGCAAGTGAGAGATTTGATGAAATTTTACTCTTCTAGTGTTCTTTCCAGCTGACAACATGGCTACAGGAATGTATTCTTTCTCACGTTTATCAGGCCTGCTTTACTTTTAAAGGAGCCAGGTATTGGGAAGCAAATCAATAGGAGCATCAGCTGGCTTCCTCTGGGCATTCCCAACTGCTCTCCAGGATTTCCCATGGAGATGTCAGGAGTTTATGCCTGACAATACATGGCAGAGGAGGAACACAACCTCAAAAAGCCAACTTCCTCTCACCTGTGTATGCTAAACACAGAGCAAACAAACCAAGAGCTTCAAGCAGAAGTATTTCTGCTAAAACTACTTTCACTCACCTCGAGTAAGATCTCCATGGAATCTTCTACTCTGCATATACCGACCATATGTCACCAGTAATAGGGCCTTTTTCCTGATACAACCAACAGGACAGCACAAAAATTTAGCAAAGAATATATATATTAAGATTTGTATACCATCACTTTACTATTATTAAAATTGAATGGTTCAGGAAACTGTTCTCACTGCAAAACCCTCCTTCATGGATCTTTGATGGAATCCCACCTCTTTTGGAAAAATACTGGAGTTAATATTCAACCATCGTTTACGTAGAACATCAGAACAGCATCCTTTTTTTTTCCCGGGTAATAAACAACACAAATTCTAATCTGGGGAGCAATTTCAGATTGTCAATACAAAAACAGACAGCACAGCAAGAGGGATGAAATATACAGAGGAAGGAAGAGGAAATATGAGTACATTTTTACAAGTGAGGAATTAGGCACAAAAAGTCACAATAAAGGATGAAAGCATCATAAAACATACCCTAAATGGAATTTGAATAAGAAGCAGGGAAAAAACAACAAGCAGCCAGGAAGTGGACAAAGGCAATTTAAAAAATATTAATCTCCTATATTTGAAGAGCTCTTTTGCATATGTCACCAGTCAAAACAAATGCAGTGCAACAGAGAATAACACCTTCAAGCTAAGCTAATTATCTCTACCTGTAGCATGCCATGGATAAATTATGTGCTACTGATTATAAAATAGCATAAATTTAAAAAGAACAGCACTGTTATGGTAAGCTTCACTATGCTGCAACACTACACTGAATTCAATGCTATACTAAACTCCAAAGTGGTTCAAAGGGGGAAGGGAGGTGTCACCAGTAAGGAAAAATAATATCTGAAACAGACTTTTTTGATCATGCAGATTTCAATGCATTGCCTAGAGGCAACTAGGCAACTCTGCATCACAGAATTAGTAAACTATGCAAAAGAAATATTGCAACCAAAGTTTACTTAAAAAGAAAGCCTTTTTTTTTTCCCCCAAAGTACTAGGCCATTTTAGAGGTTTCACCTTTTCCCTCCCTCCACTGGCCTGCAGATTCTTCAGAGTAATGCAAATTTCAAGCCTTATTAGCAGTAACTCTTCTGACCATGTTTTTTTGTTATTAGTCTATATTAACTTTAGAAAAATTGTTGAAGGTTCATTTTCTCTTCTGAAGCCGCTTTGAATGCAGCACAGGTCTCAAAGAAGATAAGCTGCTTTATCTCACTTTTCCAGGCACTGAAAAGAGTAAGGGCAGAAAAGCTGACAGGACATATCTGGGTAAATTATGTACACTCCCACCATATACCACTTGGAAGCAAGCAGAATCTGGCCATAGAAACATTCATCAGTACTTCATTTAATAGCACTAAAACATCATTCCTTAAAAAAAGGGAAGGAAAAGAGACAGTGCTCAGTGATAACACAGTTAATATATGAAGCTGCATAATCTTACCACAGTCACAGTCAACACAGATGCCTAAACACTGCACATTCATATGCAGGGGTGCTCCATTTACTATATAATCTGTCTTTTGCCTAGAGATTCAAAGCTTCACTTAGAAATAAATGAAGAGTAATGACTCCTTGTGAACTTTCCCTAATTTGTAGCCAGTCAATTTCCTCCTCCTGGTGAAAGTCTGTTGTATGCCACACATCCTGCTTCAGGTTATCGCTGAGATGGGGAAACTATGATTCCTTTATTCCTATTACAGACTTCAAAACCAGGAAATACATCCGTTATGAATTTTTTAAGAATAAAACAAATATTAAAGGCATTAGCAGAATGCTGGAAGAAAATTCCCAAGATTATAATTACACACATGAGGAAAGGAACATTTAAAAATATATTAACAAATACAATGCTTTCAAACTTATCAGGAAACAGTGATAGAATTAACACCACAGACAGCTGAACAACATTCCTAAAAAAAAAAAAAAAGTCAATTCAGAATGGGAAGAAAGAGTTGGTGCAAGAAAAATACACTCAAAATTAAGTTTTTAATTGCAGACTGCATGAAGGAAAGAATGCTGTAGTCCCAAAGGAGACCTGACCCCATTCTCCCTCTTCCATCCTTCCCTTTGTGGGTGGGAGAGTTCCTCATTAATACACAATTCTACAAAAGGTCTTTAAAGGTCCTGCAATTTAAAAGTAGCTTCTAGAAACTATCTTGTAATTAGGACAGTTCATTAACTACCCTGATACATGTAACTTCTTCATAGTTACTCACACAAAAAATAGTAAGAGAAAAGTTCTTCACAAGCCCATTGAGAAAAACCAGAACAACTTGGAATTTAAGCCCCACGGTCTCAGCCTGGGAAGCTTGGCAAGAGCAGGCATAACAGTGATTCACACTTCAGCTTCTCACTTCTTGATACAGAGCTTCTCACTGGGAAGACTCCCAAAGCATTTTACAAGCAAACTAGCAGTACCGACCCCATTGATCATTGAAACATGGTCCTTTGCATCAAGTCAGAAGATTCTCAGCAGTACAGGGGAGCAGAAGTTCAGCAGAAGAAGAAAGATGACTACAACACCACACAGGTGAGATTCAAAGGAGAGTTAAGGGGGGCAACACTTCCTTCCTCACACTGAGACTGACCCCATCAGATGAGATTTGTGCAGGATAACTGCTGCTGGAAGCTTCAGGCAATATTTTATTGACATGTGGTCATAAGCACATGTGGAGAGGCTCCACAGAGAGCCATTCTCAGCATCCTACTGGGCTCTGGAGTCTGAAGTGATTACACAGAACAGCCTCCCACTGAACTGACTATACCTCTCAAGAAAACAGAGTACACATTCCTCTAAAGGACAGGTTACTACAACTATGCTTTACTCCACACACTATGGCACAGACTCTGCAAGGGAAGGACAGACACCTACCCTGATGTGCTACAAAATTAGCTTCCTCCTACACAAAGAGCTAAAGCAATTTATCTTCTACATATAGAGTTACAACACACACTTCAAAATTCAAGAGGTGAGCTAAATGGTTGAGGACAACCCTCCCAATGCACATTATTCAGGACCACAGACCTGTTAATGCCAGAAGGAACCTTCAGAAGTTAGGTTCAGCCTCCTGCTGAAAGCAGTGTCAACTGTTGGATAAGTTTGCTCAGGTCTTTATCCAGCTGGATCTTGAAAACCTCAAGGGGTAGAGATGGCACAGTCTCCCTGGGCTTGCTGAGCTCTCAAGTAATCCATGACACTCCTTGGCCCTCCCTGAACTCCTTCACTAAGTACTGAGGCTTGTGAGATTTCATTGGTGAAAACTGAAGTGCACAAAGCACAGGTACCTCAGCCTTACCTGCGTCCACTGCTACCTGTCCCACTCAGCAGCAGATCCACACCTTCCTCATTCAACCTTTTCCTGTGAGTGTGAATGGTACAAACTCTTCTGCAGCCTTTTTTATCACTTGTACACACCAACACCAGCTGAGCTTTCGTAACCCCAGCCCAGGGTCAATGTTTCCAAGTTACTCTTTCACTGTTTCATCCTTCTTTTAGCGTTGGAGCTCTATCATACGCTTCCTGCCCAGCAAGTCTGGTTCTTCCAATACGTCCTTTTGTTTTCTAAGCAAGGACTGCTCCTGCACTTCAAAGGGATAGTTCTTCAATACCTGTCTGGCTTTCATGAACTCTTATGTGTTCTAAAGCTTCAATGTTCCCTGGTACTAGTTGCCTGAATAAGCTGAATCCTGCCTTCCTGAAGCCCAGAGTCTGTCACTCCGCTTCCTTGTGTTTCTGATGTCCCTGATGACCTTGAATTCCTCTATTTCATGGTGGCTAGAGCCAAGGCTGCCATTATCACTCTCCCAATCACATCTGCCCACATATCTTTGTGAATAGCAGATGCAATCAGATGTTACATCTGTTTAACTCCTCCAAGGCCTGTATCAAGAAGCTAAAGCTGATATCCTCAAAAAAAGCTCGGCTAATTTGTATCCAACCATATCACTTCCAGCTGATGTCAAAGACCTTCAAGTCACTCAAGGGAGCCACAGGTTGTGAGTCAGAGACTTCCTCAAATTTACTAAAGACTTGGTTCTGTTTCTTCCTCACCATCAGGTGATCTGTAGGAAACTCCCAGCATGATACCCCTTTTATTCACCTATGACAGGTCATGACCCACAAGCTCCCTACCTGCTTGCCAGCTGTTCCATAGAACTCCACACATTCAAGCAGCTCCTTCACTTGCAGTTAAACTCCCTCAATCCCCCCTTTACTCCCTGTCCTCAAGAACCTGCATGTGTTCTCCACAGCACCACAGTCCCAGCATGCTGTCCCGTCCCACTGCTGTTACTGGCAGTGTCACAGCTGTCACCACACATGCAGTGCTTGCTTCCCAGGCTGCGTGTGTTTCCACAGGTGACACTTCCCCTTCTTACACAAATACTCTCCTTACCAGGCTCACCATCTGGCTAGATAGCACACTTTTGCTCCATGGTGTCAGGTGGGAATATAACACCGAGTGGTCACAAGAGCCCTGTTGTACTACAGACAGGGCACACAACATTCCCTGCCCCAGAGAGCTGGCAAAACAGGCTAGGAAGGGGAAAGGCATGATCACCTCTGCTCCACAAGGGGACACAGAAGAAGAGGGGATCAAGACAAACAGGAAGTTTATAGCAGTGTGGCTTAACCACAAAACTGTTCTTTCTGCCTCTGGCATAACTGTCTAACAATTTGTGAATGCACAAGGTATCTAGGAGCAGGCTGAGGAGCATTTATAATTCCACTTTCTAAATGAGCTTTGCTCTATCTGCTTTAGCTCCCTCTGGTCACCCATTAACTATCCAGCCCTTTATGCTGACAAAGAAGTGACAGAACAGCTACAGGGCACATCATATACTTCAGGCTTCAGCTTTGCTCCTAGGAAGCCCTCCATACAGAGGGCATTTCTCCTGATCGCTGTAGGGCGAGAGCTATGGGAAAACCACCGGCACACCACTGCAGTGGCTCACATTTTTAACTTCAAGAGCTTTTGACATGCACTCACTTAAACAGCTGCAGTGGGTTAGGCTTTAATATCTCTCCCACCCTCCCCCTCCTTCCTTGCCTGTTACCACTTGCCAGAAGAGCAAGCCAAGACCTGGAAGCAGCTGCATGTGTCCATCAACACCAACTGCACTTCAAGCTCAAGACACTGGACACTGAAGCAACTCAGACACATTCCCAAGCCCTGATCTCTCTGCAGTGATCCTGGGAGAGGGGTGTAACAACTAGCAGCACCTAGCAGCCTCTAAATCAACATTAGTTGGTTGGCATTTCCAGGCAGGATACTATCACTCAAGCCACTGTGTCAGCTTGGGGCAGGGTGACAACTTCACCAAAGAAAAAAGCACAAAAATATTATGCTTAACGGCTGACTGTCTTCACAGCTCTTATTGTACACAGTCAACAACCATTTAGGAAGTCACTTCCACTAGTACATTAAAAAAAAAAAAACAAAAAAAACCACTCAATTCTGCAATACATTTCCCATTTTTAGAGTGTGTGTTGACATTGCTACCTTGTTAAGCACATCTGAAAAATGTTCTTTCACTGGCTACGGAAGTCTAGAGTATACCAAAAAAAAAAGAATCACTTTTTACTGTTTTAATTTAACACAGGAATGCACCAAACCAACATTCACTCCAGTACAACAACTAAATACATGTAATTACTTGTTAAGAAAAAATGCTTAGCTGAGTAGCACAAAGACTGAAATGGACTCTTCACATACTGGTTACTGATGTCACTGCTGACTAGAGTTAAGTTCTTGTTCAGACATGTTTGATTTCTGGGGTGCTGTGAGGTTTCTTTTTTAAACCCAAACTTGTCTACATCACCTTAGGAACAGATTTGCAACCCAATTTTCCGAGTTGGTACTATTTAATGTGGGGAAACATTAAATAGTAATATAAGAGAAAACAGTTATATGGTTATTTTTAGCAATCAACATTTACCTTAAAACAATCATACGTATAAATTTAAAAAAAACCCCATGACATTTTAGTTAATACACAGAAACCCAAGTGGTGAAATCAGTTGTGGATATATATCACTGAACACAGACTGACATCCCTACAGCTAACAGAAGCACTGTGACTATCACTTCTTTTGTCATTGCAATGGAATGAACTCTTACAGCTAAGATTCTTGCTTCGATACCACACTGCACAAGTTGTACAAAAGGACATTCCAATTTTGCATTAGTCTTTCTTATTAAAGAAGGTCCAGTGTGTCCTTCCACAAATCACAATAATTATTCAACAGTATTCAAATGAGCTGTAACAGAAAAGTAAATTTTTTTCTTACCTAATTGTATAATTTTATATTAAAAACTTGGCTATTCCTTTGCTAATGCTGCAATATTTTTATCCAAACCAAGTTCATCAACAGAAAATTGGTTTGTCATTGAATGATATGGACTGACTACTAACTTCTGCAAGCTAAAAGCCTCAAACAATAAAACCCCAATATCTTACTTGTCTGCTCTGTATTTACATCATAAACACACATAAGCTGATTCCATGACTGTGATTAAATTTGACCAGCAAGGTCATATTCATGCTCTTCTAGTCTAAGGAAAGAAATTCAGGATCTCCACTACTATAAGGATGACAAAGCTTTTATCAAGTTTTAAGAGTTCCTGAGAAAGTGCCATTTGCCCAGATTTCTGTGGGTGACACTTCCAAATCTTGTTCAGTAAGGGCTTTTGGAGCTTTAAAGTACATGACAGCTTAGAGCTGCAGGTACATCAACCCTTACAAGCCTTTTCCCTCTTGTTCCATTAATTTTTCACTCCTGTGACCCTGAGCACTCATCTATTCCCAACAACACCTTAGTTACCTCAAATGGAGGCAAAAAAAAACCCCAAACCCTAACCTACACACCACAGCATCTAACAAGATATTTGGAGAAAGAATAAAACCAGAGAAGAGCTGTCAACCCTATGTTCCAAAATTAATGTATGGGAGGGAGGAGGAGATGGGGAAGTGATGTAAAAAAATCTTCAAAAACATATTAAAAAAAAGAGAAAAGAAAAAAAGAACCAATTAAAAAAAAGAAAGAAAAAGGAAAAAACACATCCGCATACAACCCACCAAACACCGCCAGCTGCTGCTTTGCAGAAAAAGGGCAGAGAGAAGGAGAAGCCTTTGATACTCCACTCCACCCTTAGATTTCTGGATGCTATTGTGCAGCTGCTGGATGTCACATCTGGTAGCAATATACTAACACACACCACCCAGCTTTATCTCTCCCTGTTAGCAAGCACACCCAACCCATCATGAAAATGTCAACGGAACAGCAAGAGATCTGTGTCCACGTGGAAAGGAACTGGCATGAGAGAAGCCACAGTGATAAGAACAGAGGAAACATTTGGAAAACCAAGCCCAAAAATCAACCTTCCCCCTCAATCTAAGCCACATGTACCGCATCCATCACATCAGTAGGAAACCTTGAACCTTATTTGATTACAGTTCCTGGCAACGCTAACTATGTCCTGGCAACAATTGTAAGTCTCTCCTGTCTCCAGCTCGCCAGGAAATGAGGTGCCATTGGGGTTGCTATTGTGTAGGACACAGTTAAAACAGCAGAAGCTCCAGTGTGCATGTGAATACTGACAAAGTAGGAATCCCCACAAAGAGTATGTCAGTAGGTACCGCATAGACTCCACTTCCTCCCAGACTAGCTCAAGAATCCCGCTCTTAGCCTTCAGGGCTTTCCAGAGGTTTAGCTCTAAATACATCCATGGACCACTCAGGTACTCCTGGGAAAATGCAGCTATCACCACTGAAGGCCTACAAGAGTCAACAAATGAATAGTTCATTCTCCCTACAGCAACATAGCAAAGAGAAACAAAACTGGGACTGAAAAACAAAAGCTGTGGAATGGACTGTCCTTGGAGCCTCTTATCTGCTATATTTAATTTTAAGATTCTGGAAAGGCAATATCTTTTCCCATAATACCACATAAATGCAATTGCCATGACTGGGCATAGACTAGACCTTGTCCTGCAACCTAAAATATTTGTGAAGAGAAAAAGTGCTCAAACACATTTATCACTTCAATCTCTAGCTTTTTTGGAAATACAAGAAAAACATCTATCTCCATTTTTTTATTACTTTAGTATCTCTACAACATTTTATTTTGACGAGACAAGTAATGGTAGGAAGGAAGAAGTTTTGAGCCTATTTCTATCTCAAGTTACATCAGCTCTCTAAAATTCCATTAATAGCATTACTTAAACCAAGGACAAGTTTTTATCAAAATCAAAGGCCATGTGCTTCCTTTCTCACTCTCCAGACAGTAATTTCTCTCAGAAGACAGACTATGAACCTAAGTCCATAAAGTAATTTTTTCATCCTCTTAAAACTCTGCCAGGAGAGACTTACAGAGGCCAACAGAGGAAACACCAACAGATTCTACAGGCAATTTTATATTCAGCTGTCATATTTAAAATCACACTCACCATTATTTTTTTTTCAACTGCTGTTACTTTAGAGAAAGTAATAACTACCTCTTCACATGCAGGCAGTGTAATCAACACATACTATCACCTTGTTCCATTGACGGAAATTGTCTAAGTTGTCATTATAGCCTCAGATAAAATTCGTTTCAGTAGACACTCTGACTCTCCATGTGAATGAGAGTAAATGTTACCCAGTATTTAATTAGGCTATAAGGAGCACCTCTTTCGACAACCACGTACGCAGATCATTTACCAGAACCTGCAAAAAAAGAAGTAAAAATAAACTGTATATTTTTTCACTTCCAGAAGGCCTATATGAATGCCAGAAAAACCTTAGAGTTCTTAAAATTTTTCAGAGGGCTACCTATTTAAATTGCTTTGCAGACCTAACAACCATGAACACCTATCAGAAGGCCAAACGAACTTGGGCTAAGCAAAGTGTTTCTTAAGTACCTTCAAGAACTCTGCAATCTTTATAGTCCCAAAAGTCTACTCAGAAGCTTAGTGCACCATGAAAACAACTGCCTAGAAATCATGTAGATAATATTAAATAAATAAATAATGCAGTTTCTTCCCAAAATCAGAATTCTAAGGTTTCCTGTCAACACATGGGCATTGCATTTGTGTGCCAAGATGCAACATTTATAGTCTTCCAGAACTGCAAGAAACTAACATCTTGAATTTCTCATCAGTACAATATACTGCTTTACTACAGCTCTTGTTTTGCTTCTATCACAGACACCTACCCCTACAAGCCAGTGCAATTATGTATTAAAGTACCTATGAGACTCACATGAGGAAGGGTTTTTGCCCCTTCAGTAGGTCTCTCTCAAAAGGGAGGCTTTTGGTACAAAGAGCTATTTTACTCCAAGCACAGAAATATGAGTAAAACACTTGCCAAGGCATAAAAATATTTGGTTAAATATTTTCTGCTTGATGAAAGAAGAGAAATAAGAATTATGCTTCCAAGGATAACATTTGTCATAAATCCAAGGCAAAACCAGTAAGGCCAGTGCTGCATCACAGCAGGCTTGTTCCCTCTCCTCTAACCATGATCAGCTCCATTTGACAGCCAAAGTATTTACTGCAGAATCACTAGAGTAATGATATTAGCAGGACTGCATCAGGAGATAGGCATCATAATAACACGTTATTTTTTAGCCCCCCACAGCTATAACTGTCCTCTAATTTCAACAGGTATCACTGAAAATGATTAGAGGTTTGCAAAGGCAGTCTAAATTCAGATTTAGATTAGAACATGTTACGAAATCAGACAAGCAAGCACCAAGATAAAGCATCCAATACATAGGAAGACATTCAGTAAACAGTATCCTAAGCTCTATGTATTGCACAACAGACACTTAGTAATGGCCAAGACTGGAAGCCCTGAAGTGCTAATATTTTTCCTAGGAGACATTTTAACTACTCTAGAGTCCTATAAACCTGATGGTTTTGGACCTGTCAAAATCTCAACTCAACTGCCAGTCAGTGGATCTCTGTAATGAGACTACAGACACAAAAGGGCATGCACACTACAGCAGTTGGCTTGGAAATGACTAACAAGTTATAAAAGCATGAATGAGATGTCTCATATGACAGAGTAACAAGCACAAAGGAAACCCTCAATACTTGCCATCTATCACTGATTCTTTTGAGAAACTGAACAGAAACTACAGCAATGCAACAAATTACTTTCAGGGGTGATCTTCAAAAGAGTTAAAAGATACTGGCCTTGCATCCATCCTATCTCATCATCCATATTATCCCTTCATACAGTCAGAGACCAAAGAATCACAAATGGTTTGGGTTGGAAGGGATCTTAAAGATCATCTGATTTCAAAACCACAACCATGAGCAGGGACATCTTTAACTAGACCAGGTCGCTCAGTCTCATCCAACCTGGCCTTGAACACTTACAGAGACAGAGTATCCACAGCTTCTCTGACCAACATATTTCAGTGTTTCACCACCATCACAGTAAAGAACTTTTTCCTAACATTTAATCTAAACCTACTCTCTTACAGTTTGAATCCATTCCTCCTTGTCCTGTTGCCACATACTCTTGTAAAGTCCCTCTCCATCTCTTTTATAGGCTCCCTTCAGATACTGGAAAGCCACAATTAGGTCACCCCAAAGTCGTCTCTTCTCCAGGCTGTACAATCCCAATCCTTTCAGCCTTTCCTTGTACAAGAAGTTTTTCATCCCTCTGATCATCTGGACTCACTCCAATAGATCCATGTCCTTCCTGTGCTGGGGACCCCAGAGCTGGATGCAGCACTGCACCCACATACCAAGAAAGACGTACTTATTGAATCTTTACCATAGTATGAAAATGATGGCAGAAATTAGATGCTGGAACAATAGACTCAAGTTTATGCCTTCAAAAAAAGAAAAAAACTTACACTCATGACATTAAAAAGGCAGTGTCATCACTATCTTCATTCCAAATCACTAGACAAAGGAATCTAAAACAAGTCTTTTCAGGCTGAACTTTGATACAAGTTCCCAACATGAGACAGAATTCCTATTTTTGAAAGGCTAGTGAATTTGGGCAAGAGTGAGGGGAAACAGCTTGTGTACATGATGTTAATTATAAAATGTTTATTTTATTTTCCAAAGGAAAAAAAAAGCATTTGCATGAAATTACAGCTGGTTGATTTTTATGTATTTTCATAAATGTGTTTACAATGTGTGGATTCCTGGTATTTTATTCTTAAACAAAAGGTAGATAATCCATGGGGAGTGGAAGAAAATTTATTTCTAAGACACTGAACATGCAGAAGCCATTGCTATTTTTGCAGCCCTCTACATGATTAATCTGTTTCACTGCTTTCTTGACAGTTACTTGCATTTTCCCCTCAATGCATTTGCATAGGACAGCTCTTTGAGATTATTCAAACACAGCTAATCCCAAATGCGGGGTCGTGACCCCCACGCAGGGTCATGGCAGTTATGACTGGGGTCATAAACCCAACAGAAGTACACTTGTTTCTAAGGGTATCTGGACTCACAAAACCAACAAAAAGCAAAGCTCATATCCAGAAGGCTTTGGAACAGCTGATGTAAGAATGCACTGAAGGCAGGCTTTGCGTGACAGTCCTACCTGATATCAAAGCAAGAGAAATGCTAACTATGCTTAAGTGGTTATTAATAATGAATATTTGGTGTTTTATCTGCATTACTGTAGCAGCAATGGTGTTAAATTTTAAACTACTCAATTCAGAATGAACTTCAAAAAGTCAGAAGTAAAACACATTATGTCCACCATCACAGAAGAGAAGCCAGCTGGCAACTGCCAAATTTCACTGAGAGGGGCTCCAGAAACCTCACAATCTAGTAATTTCAAATTAAAAGAAGTCTTGTTTAATTTAAATATTGTTACTCAACGCTAAAGGAGTGTTCCAAGTGAGGCACTGTTACAACTTTACAAAAATCTCCATAAAGTGCATAAAAAACAAATTTTGCCAGAGATTTCACCCAAGCTAGAGAAGAAATTTCAATCTATATTGCTTCTCTCACTCTATTTCTAGGCCATTCAGGCAGCCTCCTGGCTACTCCTACGTTATCTCATCAGGCTGCTCACTGGAAGAGGGTGAGTAGAGCAACATGGCTGATATTAAGGGCTCGACATTTGGCACACAGCATGTTTCAGGAGTTTTATTTCAGATCAGCTCCACAATGTCCCCTTGGTGGAGCAGGGAGGTAAAGTGCAGAAAAGTACTCTGGATGTGAGTCTTTTGACTTGATGTTTTCTGAAACTATTTCAAATTGGGCTCTCAGGCTTTCTCCATAGCCCAGACTAACTCTCGGTGCCCTGACTTCACTCCAAAACTGAGCTCCTGAACCAAACCAAAATGTTAACATGACAAAGAATGGCTATAACTTGTAACTTCAACTGTAAGGCATTACAGATCCCTTCAGATCATTATGAGATGAATGAAAGATACATTGATGAACTGTGACACCTATTTTAACCAAACAAGAAGGAAAACTCAGTAACTCAACTGAAATGGAATACATAAATCCAGATCCTTTCTCCACTCCTTCCCTCAAACAGCAATTCCCTGGGAATTACTTTCCTACTATGGAAAATACACTTCATACTAATATCCACAAGCATATGAAAAGTGTGCATTGCTAGAAAACAAAGAAAAGCCTACGCCTTCTGTCACACGTTCTTAAATAAAATATGTTCACACTTAGAATTTAAAGATGCTAAAAAAAATTTGGTAAAAGCATGAGCAAACTATTGGGAGCTGGTCTAATTTTTACTCTGCCTGCATTTTCCTCATTAAGGAGCAACAGCCTACGCAATACTTTTTGCTTTGGGGCTGAGAAGAACATATGACTATATTTTTTCTTTTTTAACTACAAATCACATATTATAGGCTTATATCTTTATTTTTATGAATTGTAAGTACCCCCTATTGTGCAACATGGCTACAGGAAAACTTAGCAAACAAAAATATCATGCAGCTTCTTTTGGGACCTCTGCAAAGATGATCGCCAGTGTTCAAACTCAAATTTTCAGATAGGATTGACAAGCTGTCCCTTATTGTCACAGTCTACTAAGCATACCGACCCGATACCAGAATATCAGAGGTATTTAGCAGTTATTTTAGTGGGAAAAAATGTGTTTCCTTCATTAACTAGACCAAAAATGGAAATGTTTCTTTATAGAAGTGAGAAAAAAATAGGAATAATTATTTTTTTTTTTAGCAGCAAGATATGGAAAATACAGAAGTGGCAGAAGGTGTTACCAGTGGGATGGTCATACACTAAGTTCTCATGACATGTATCACACCCATTAGTCAACTACTCTTCCCTAAATGCAACTAATTTTAAAATATCAATAATACAAAAATTGTGACAGAAATAGTGTACCTGAAGAGAAAAAAAAGTCTAACTATGGTGCCTGTGTTCAGACTCAATATGCACAGACACACAATATGCTTCAGACTTACAATCTAGGAAGACCACAAAATTAAACAAAAAAATCAAAGTTATGCATTCAACTTTAGGGTGACAAAACTGGAATTTGGAAAGTATCTACTTCTACTTCCTGTGGTAGAAAATCCCAATTTGCACACAGCACTCAGAGTTGCAGAAGGAGCTTCAAAACAACAGATAACTGCAAACTAATAAAGGTGCACTTGCAGGGCTGCAGGTATGGAATCTGAAGTAATCAGCTAAGCTATAAGCTGCCTTAGCCATCTCATTCATTAAAATTCACCATGTTCCAAAGCATCTTTCAAAGTCTGTACAACTGTCAAAACACAATTTACCTTTCTCTGACTTGCCAAAGTATGTAGGTTTCCCCTGCTAATTTATACAAAACAGTGAGCTGTCAATATGAAAGGCTGCAAAACACCACAGTTAAGATACGGAAACACCATCAAATATTTGGAAATTAAAGATGTATCTTGTCCTGCACTGAAACTGTAGTGCCAACAGTCTGGGAAAAGAGAATAGGAAAAAAAAAAAAAAAAAAAAAAGGATGTTTGGAGAAAAAACTTTCATGTGTGTGGAGGCCTTTGTACCACAGGTCCAGCCTTCCACAGTAGTGGGAGTCCACATTATCTGTTGAGCATAACTATTATTTTTCAATAAATATAGTTTTGCACTGATTAAATTTGAAATGGTTGCAAAGGGATTTAAAAGGTAGAAATTATATTGACAAATGGAATATGTAAGAATTCAGACTCACACTGGTGATGTGCTTGGTCCAGAAATCTAAAGCAGAGGTAGGAAAAAAGCTGAATAAAGCACAGTCAAGTCTCAAAGAATAAAACAAAAGCCACCCATACAACTTCTGCCCACCAAGTGTAAAATTCAGACTCAAATCTGCAGAAGGGACACAAAACCTCTATGGGAATATAACATGCTCATTACTCAGCTCTAACCTTTGCATCTGCATGAGAATTCTTTCAAGACATGCCTAGAGGACATTAAAAAAAAAAAATCTATGATCCTAAATGATAGAAGTCTTAATGAACTTATCCTAAGAGAAAAAGAGATGAAACAGAACTGAATGCTTAGTGTCCCCACTTATGACCTATATTATACAAAGATATGGGTCATCCACACCCCTCACATGAGGCTGAAGGGTTTCTTAATCCAGAAATTTATCACCTTAAAATGACACCTCATATTGCCTCCTCCTTGATCACATAGCCTCTTCCTGCCCCATTACCTTTGACATTTTAGCTCATGGTCTCTAATAAATAGGCAAAAAGTAAAAAGTGTTTCATGCCACATGAAAATTTTGTTATCATATTTCCAGAAGAAAAAGATGAAGCTCTTATTTTATAGCAACCATTCAAGCAGCTAAGTCTTTTAAAAATGGGTCAAGAAACAAGCTGAGTAGCAGCAAGCAAAGCAATGGCATAATCAACCTAACATTATTCTATATGCTCTTTGTTCTTCTCCATGTGCTACATAAATACAAAGCTTTATTTACCTACTAATGGTGATGATCAGTTTAAAGATGTATCACACAAAAAGAAATACATTCTCTACATCTGTGAAAAGGAATTTTCAGTTGTACAAACAGCCATGGCTTAAAACATCTCTATTGTGCAGTTCCTCATTCTGCAGGCCTTTCTCAACATGTAATTAGAATATACATCAGGAAACAAGTGCCCTGAAGCAAATACTAATTCTTGGACTAGTACAGTCTACTTCACCTTACAGAATCATAGAATATCCTGAGTTGGAAGGGACCCAGCAGGATCATCAAGTCCAACTCCTGGCCCTGCACAGGACACCCCAAGAATTACAACATGTGCCTGAGAGCATGGTCCAAAGGCTTCTTGAACTCTATTAGCCTTGGTGGTCTGAACACTTCCCTGGGAAGCCTGTTCCAGGGCCCAACCACCCTCCAGGTGAAGAACCTTTTCCTGATATCCAATCTAAACCTCCCCTGAACTCAGCTTCATGCTTTTTCTTTCCTTCGTCAAGTAATCAGAGTGAAGAGAGCAATGCCTGCCCCTCCTCTTCCCCCCACAAGAAAATTGTAACTGCAATGAGGTCTCCCCTCAGTATCCTCCCCTCCAGGCTCAACAGCCCAAGTGACCTCAGCTGCTCCTCACACGGCTTCCCCTCAAGGCCCTTCACCATCCTCATAGCCCTCCTTTGAACACCCTCTAAAAGCTTTATGTCTTTTTTATGTTGTGTTTGTATAGGGCTCTGTTTTCCCACCACCATCTCCAAAATTCTCTTACTCTATTTTTAAAGATAAAATCACAAAAACAGTGTTCCACAGAACACTGTTATCCCCTAACACTATGAGGAACACTGCTGCTAGTGATGAACTGGAATTACTGCTGAGTTCCTGTGACAGATGAGCTCCCACCTCCTTAAAGAACACAGCTTTCCCTTTGAAAGTCTATAGCATATAAATATCATCATCAGTTATGAATATTATCTGATGGTATTTTCAAATGAAAGTTTTGTAACTGTAGGTCATCCACTCAGATGACCAAGCACAGAACAGATACATCTTCTAGGCAACAAACTAGTATTTTGGTCTCTGTTTCTAGCTTAAGAGAGAAGTTTAACAGTGTCATAAATATCCAATACACATGCCTCACAGCAGCAACTGTGTAAGACACAAAACCTGTACTGTTGCTGCTACCCTGCAAACTTCTGCCAGCTCTCCCTGACCCTGAAACTGAGACACTCTCCTCCTGAAGCTGCAGAAAGACAGCACAGAAACTCAAAAGGACAAGGGACTACAAATCCCATAGATGCTACAAGTCAGAGAAAGTGAACAGTTAAGAAATAAGTCTTGTCAGCCCATTCTGATGTGTACAGCAGGTACAGCTGGCTTGGCAGTACAGTCGCCCTGGGAACTGGGAAACTGTGTCACCCATGGCTTAGGAAGTGGCAAAGCTTTATGCTTGATTGCAGATTTTTGAGTGCACTGCTTCAGGACAAGTTATTTCCTGGGCCTTGTAACAAACAGAAAGAGACAGAAACAAGCAAGAAAACACAGCAGAAAGTTAAAGTAACTGCTAATTTTGATTAGGTTTTTTACATTATTCATTGTGTGCTGGTTGTTTTTGTTGGGGGATGGGGGCAAATAGAATCATTGTCTTGCACAGAAGTGTTTTTGAGCGGAGTATGGAATTTGCAAGAGACTGGACTCTGCAAGAAGCCCCTCTTCACAAACACAAAATAGCCCCTTTCTGGCAAGCTCCAAAGCAGTTACAAATGAATCAACAATTCTTACACTGTAAATTCTGTGGGGCATTACCCTTAAGCTTGTAAAGTTCTATCAAAACTGCATCTCTGCCCATGACAAAGACTCCCAATACCTAAAAATACCAACAGACACGATCACAAAACGTTTGGGTGAACCAATCTAAAAAAAGTAAGTTCACAAACAGAGCATTTCCATAGAAGTAAACCTGAATACATGCAGTGCTAAAAACTAAGCATAAAAATCAAGATCAGGGCCCTATCATTTTGTCCAGAACAGGTCAGTCATCACAGCCTTAAGGTAGCATAAAACACAGAAACAAACCTGGCACTCATGTCAGTCTCTTGCATTGCTGTGGATCACCACCCCTTGCCACTTAAGAGTGAAAACTATAGTTTCACTTGTACTGGAAACTCTGCCCTGTGATTAAACCAAGCTCAAAAGGAGGCTGCAATACTACTAATACATCTTCTCTACACATATTCTCCATGTACAAACAAGTACTTCAGACGTGTTTTAAAAATTCAGGAAACAGCTTATGCTAAATGTGACATCAGCTAAAGAGTTTTATTTAGACTGGAAAATGCTTTGTGACAGAAAATCAGTTTTAGTCAATTTAACTGGTAATGGACAATTTAAGCAAGACTTATTAACAGTGTAAGCACTCCCGTATCATGAAGTGCTGTATTTTGTGATGTTGCACTAGAAATCAAGGGAAACTGAAGTGATTAGTATCATCTGGATATGCAATTGTGATAAGAGCATTAGCTAGATGCAGACTAAGTTACTTATTGTATTTCATAAACTTCTGAAAACAGCTTGGCTTTTCTGGCCATTGAATCTTTTTCTGCCGTTTCCTAGATTTTACTTCATGTTTTTATTCAGTTTCATGTTTTGTAGTTATTTGGCAAGTACATCTCAATTTTTCATAAACTGAGGGCACCTTCTTCATAACCTTAAGCATATTTCTGGGTTTTTTTGAGAAAGCAAATGAAAAAGTCTTCTCTAAACTGTCCACGTGATTCAGTCTGGTTTAACAGTCTTGGTTCCAGCCAGGACAAGGTTAATGTTTGCAGAAGCCAGGAGGGAAGATGCCTAGGACCTGGTGGTTTTTCTGTACCAAGTCACATCAGTGCTGAGGGCTGGAGGGAGGGAGAGAGGGACTTAGGGAGTCTCTCCGGGCAAGGAGGGGCTCCTTCTGCTCCAATAACCTTGGCAGCAGGAGCTGTGGGATGGCCCCTCCCAGCCAGAGGGACCAGTCAGGGTAGCATGGCTGCTGTCAGGTCAGGTTGGGCTTGGGGAGCATTTTGCCTGTGAATCACTATCCCTCTTCCGTACACTTTTGTTATTAATATTGTTGCCACTACCTTTCCTCATCTCGTTGCTGTTTCCACTAAACTGGTCTTAACTCATGATCTTCACCTTTTGTGCCTCCAGTTCTCCTCTCGAACTTGCCAGAGAGGATGGGCGAAGGGGAGGGAGGAGCAAGCAGAGCATGGTCTCAGTGGGAGCATTAAATTGGGGAATACCATTTCTGGAACATGACAACAGATTATTAATGTGAACTTCAGAACAATTTTAGAGAAAAATTCTTTTACAGCCATTAGGTGAATGCTAATCAGTCATATTCACTCTGTTTAAAGTGGGTTTTGGTGTTTTCTGGAGTTATTTTTCTATTCTTAGGCTATGACAGTGTTTGTGACACTGAATCATTTCTGAATCACTTACAGTAAAAAATAAATAACAATGTTCAAAATATTCTGAAAAAGAAAAAATATTAGAAATCATTGGAAAACAGAAGGGAAACTACAGTCCAAATAGCGAGACGCACATGCCATCACATCCACCAGTCACTCCACTGACTGAAAAAAAGGAAAAACTTTCAGCTTTAGAAATGAAGAGTAGTAGTATCACCTTACAGCATGTTTTGAAAGGTCCCGGAATATACCATCATTTCAAAATTCAAGTTTTATAAACCAAACTGGTTTATGTTTTATCTGATAAAAAGAAGGAGGCATACAAAAGCAGAAATAAAGTGAAAACACATTAAAGACTTGGGGTAAATAAAGCTAAGTTTATGTATCGGAAAAAACAGAAGAATAGTAGAATTTCTAGAAATACACTGCAGTAAAACAGGAAGATAGGAGTGACTGAAATAACATTATATGAATTACCATAATTAACTGGAAGAAAAAAAGAAGATAAAACCAAAAGTCATGCTTTAAAATCCTTGAAAATTAATGAAGGGCTTAAAAAAAATCACTGATCAGTCAGTCACAAGCAATTTGCCCATGTTGGACTCGCCACCTTTTTGGGAACTTGCAGCATCAGGAAGATGCAAAATTACGACTTTGGCTCCTCTCCACACACACAGACACAAAAACATTGTTGTAGGTGTTCTGTTTCAGAGGACTGACATGTAAATTAAAAATAAATACCTGCTGGAAATAACACACATGATTTAAGTTTCAATCCCAAAGTATGTCTCAAAACCATGAAATATTCTTGAAGCTTCTGAATATTCTGGTGGCTTTTATATTGACAATTTGAAGGCATTACTTATGAAAAGTTGTACCACTTCTTTTTTGACTCTGACAAAGAGGTAAGAAACTTAGATAGGCAAGACATTAAATAAATGTTCACCAACTCCTACAAACACTCAAGCAGCATTAAGGCTACTGAAGGGATAGAATAAATCACTAACAAACAGGCAAAAAGCAGAGTTTTCTGGGGCAAGTTTGAGCCCCAAGATGAATATTCAGCCTGTGGTACCTCACCTTCTCCCTTCTAGGGGGCGTTTCAGTTGGACATAACGTTCATGAGGTAATTCCCATATACACAGCCATATAAGCACAGAGATGCTCTTACTTTGGTAGTGACATAAGGCCAGCAGAAAAGCCACATGATGGTATGTAGAATCCACAGGATTATTTTTGGAATAAAGATCATTTAGACTCTACTTCTGAAGCTGATAAATTTGATTGTTTTCCACAATACACAAAATTCAGTACATGATACAGAAAAATATCTCAAATCCACTTCAGTGTCTTCAGAAGGAACAAAGTTAGTATGACATATCTTTTAGTTATTCGTAATTCCTGAAAAACTATCACAATCTTACTTGACTCCTAGTCTGACTACACAGGAAAAAAAATTTGTGTAAAGAATCAATAAAAGCATTTCAATCACATGAGTGCAAAACCACATGACATCCTATTCAGCATATTACTAAACAAGAACATCTTACAGCCAACAAAAAAATCCTTCAAGTTTAGCTTTGGAGGCAGCACAATAAACAAAGATGTGCCTGTGCACTATATTCTTATGATTATGTTTTTTATCTTATGCCCCCTACAGGTTGAAAATTCAGTGCATTCTGCCATAATGGTAGAATTTGAACAGAAATGCCTACAGGAAGTAGTAGAGGGGCAACATCTCCGGGCAGTTTTTGTCAAGGTTTGGAAAGAAGGGCCATGTGAAAGGCTTTCATTTCTCTTCCTTGCACAACATTTCTTGCTCTTCCTGTAGTTAAACTCACAGGTAAGGGCCATCAACACCTTCAGGACAAGAGCAGCACTTCTCAGCTAATGAGCTTGTGCAGGGACAAAAAAAAAAAATTACAAAAAAAAAGTTGCAGACAAAGAAGAATACTGGCAGAGGAACCTGAGCTGAAATAAACGCCTGTGGGGGAGGGGGAGTACTTGCCACAGCATCACCGTCTTGCTTCTGCTACAACAGCATCATCTAGCTGATCTCAACACCGAGCTGAATTGAACAAACTGAACAGGAAGTATAAAGGAAAAAATAGACAAGATATGATTTATTATGTGCTATACAAGAACCACCAGTTTAACTGTCTGCATTTCAGTATATCCTGACAGAAAGGGGAAAAAAAAAAATCAATATTTATTTTAAAAGCAACAGTTCACACAAGGAAGGAAAAAAAAAAAGAGAGAACTAAAAGCCCAGCTGCACTCAGCTGCACTTACTGCTCAATTAAAAAGTAAATGAAAGCACAATTTGGGAGAAGTTTTGGGAGAAATAACAAAGTAATATTAATGCACTGATAGATCTTAAAAAGTTACAAGTTTGTTGCTAACAGATTAAGGTAAGACAGAACATCTTTTGAATGCTGTGAGAACAGCACGTGTCCCCCTCTAATGAGTGGCAAAACTCATAAATCATGAATAGCAAAATCATGAGCTCCAAGGCAGGTCTACCTCTTCATCTGTGACAATTAATGTGTCACCCTCACAGCAACCCAGAGGCAAATTCCTTATGCTATTTTTTATGCATGTATTGTCTTAAAACATATCTCTTCCAAAATTACACTTGACATTTCTTTAATGGACTGACTTGCACTCCAGCCAACCAGCATCATAGATTTACAGACATCAGACACAATAAAGATCTTGTAAAATTCATCCAATGTCCTATTCCATCCATCCCCCAAAATAAAGGCACAAAAGGCATTGAAGTATATCTTTTTTTTACTTATTGCCAACAACACTTTGTTATACAGGCAGACAGTCTTCTCAAGGTTTGTCATGAGTTTTTCATGATTAAAAACAGTGTAAAATATTATATGGTTTTGACCTATATTCACAAAACAAGAGAACGCAAATGTAAATAAGAAATAACAAGGGAACAACAAAATGTAAATACCCATTCCACAGTATGCAGAGAAATCAAAAGGCTTACCTTAGGGTAAGCTTATACTATGCCTAATTTTTAGGTTAGTCCCTGATAAAGACTGATAAAAATCACAGCCTGCATCATCCGCCTAGCATTTTAAACTTGCTTCAGTGCAATTTTCTTTAATACCTTTGCACAGTGCTTATGTGCAAATAGACCTCAACTTGCGCTGTTTCCCAGGGTTTTTTCCTCTCTAACTTTCATCCTATATTTTGTGCCATCTGTAGACAAGCAGCACTACTCACATAAGTTGTCTTACTAAAAAAATCCTTTGGATCATTCAGCAGACAGAGTCTGAAATCTTCTCTCCATATAAAGGAGGGGAGAGGAAGAGGTTTATAGCAGTAAATGAGGGCTTTGACAAGGAAGCTGCAGCAGTTTTCTGCCAGAGGGTAGGAGGACACTGTCCTCTCCCATCCCGTTCCTGCCCAAGGACTGCCATCGGTAGAAGAAGAGAACAAATGCCCTTGCCACCCTCACCACTGTTCACCTTCAACATGTTCATTTGAACCGTTAATGCTATGAGCTAGGACAGAAAAGAATTGCCTGGATTTTATATTTATCCACCTTACAGGAATTTAACAGCATTTTTAAAGTAACAGAAGATGAATCCAACTTTGTTTGTTCAGTACCACACTTTAAAAGCTGACAATCTAAATTTTTTGTCCTAGAATCTACACTCATAAATGAGCATGTAGCAGTAGGCATGCTAGTAAAAAAAATAGTTCCCTTTCTGCAGGTGCTACTGTCCAAAGTGGGAGATAAAAATAAGTCTTCAACACCTGGCATTTGCAATATTGGCATCTTTGTCACACATCCAAGCATTGAGAGCAGATGAGCATCTACAGGGAAGCACTGAATGGGTCTTGGACCTTGGAGCCAGCATGCCCCTCCTGCTCATCCTCGGCTGCTATTAGAGGTCAGGAACAAAGATTAAACAAGGAATTCTCAACCTGGTTATGGTGTCCTACCCAAAGGCTTCAAAACTCCAGCTCTCTTGCAGCAGACGTCATTTTACTGCCTCACTGACATTCTCAATAGGCAGTGAGCACAGATGAAAAAAATCTGTGATAAAGAGCTACAAGACCTCAGGTATCACACAAATTATTTAGGACTTTAAATCAACATTTGAGATATATTCAGAAATTCTGAATCATAAGGAAAAAGAAAAAAAAGAAAACCCCCAGCTTTTAAAGACGGAGAAAGATGGAAAAGTGTCTCTTGCTAGTTTCAATATCTCACTACTATTTGTAATGTTAGAGAAAATTCACTAGAGCATCTCGTCTTGCCTCAGCTCTGTGGCTGTTTCTTTCACTACAGTGACTCTGGAAGTGACTAACACCATAAGCACGTGAATGTCACACTACAGCACAACCAGTGCCTACATGCTGGGACCTGAAAGACTTTGGCACCAATCAGAAAATGAGAAGGTGAGATTTGCATTTGCATGTCAGAGGCTGCTATCACCTCTCTGGGGGATGGTCACACATTTTTCGAAATCCTTACAAGACTGCTCGGAACTCAAACCATGCAGATCTGGCACTCACTGGAGAGGAGACAGCTGCCCTACAGAGACTGCAAGCCAGGAGGATAGATACTTGCCGTTGAAAACCAGGCCTATTTTTCACATCCCCTGCTACTCCAGCAGCAGGCCACCTGGCACCAGCTGGCCAGGCACTCTCAAGCAGCACAGAAAGAATATAATTCCACCAAATTGCCTGCTGCCGCCTCTAGTCCCCTGCCTGACATGCACGTCCTTGCTGCATAGCAGAGTTACATTCATAGGGTTCCTAAGAGCTTCCTATTACAGCCTAAAAGGAAAAAAAAAAAAAAAAAAAAAAAGTGACAGAAAACCCTGGTGAGGGTCCTGTAGAGCAGATGCAAGCCGAAGGAACAGAAGAGATCATTATGACTTTTATTTTTCTTCATACATACACTAGAGAACTCTAGTGGGCTACACAAAATTAATGAGGACTTGTATTAAGCATGTAGCCACTCCCTCTATATAATGAATTCGTGGGCATTAAAAACCCCTGCTGCTCTTCTCAAAGCAGATGGGGTAATGCTCGGCAGCCCTGGCTTTGAATGCCTCTGGTAGCCTACTGTCATCTTTCACAAAGCTCCTTCTCAGTCCCCAGGCAGGGGCTGCTGGCGTGGAACACAATGCAAGGCTCCGTGTAACCTCTGCAGAATGGAACTCTAACACGCTTCAAACCTCAGCGGCATAAAAAGGCTTCCTCACAACTACTACCTTGCAACAGAAAAACAGAAAACATACCTTGGACTGAATTTGCAGAATTGCTGAACAAACTTGCTCAAAGAAATTAGGTGATATGAACCACGTACGTGCAAATACACCAGAGATCAGTACAACAAACAGGAGTCGTGACCAGAAAAGCCTGCCTTTCATTGAAATGTTTGCTTCACCAGAGGACACTTTTGAGAATGCATAACTTCACAATGAATATTTTGTGTGACTCTCTCCACTCTGATTTATAGCTTCTCTATATGTTAACTAGTTATTAAATAAATAATAATTTTTATTTTAATTAAATATTAAGCTGTTTAACAATAACTAATATTAAATAAAAAATTTAAAGTACTCTTCTGGTATCGTTGAAACCACAGAAGTAGCCGTGACTAAGACCTCTGCACCAGAGATGTTTATGAAGCCACGCACGTTCATGAATACCCAGGGACTCTTCATTACAGGAATTGGTGACAATGGAGTAACGGCTGGAGCAAATGCAGATATACAGTCCCATTCATATGCATATGTCCGGGTCCAGGCAATCCCAGACTGGCTGCAGGGATCCTTTGTCCACCCGTGCCCATCCTTCAGGGAGCGAAGGGCTGCAGCATCACAGCGCTGTGACTCCTTTGGAGGACCAATCAAGGGCATTAAAGCACAGCCATAACACTTGGGCTAGGCCTGTGCAAGACTCAGATGCGCTGGGTACGTGTGCAACGGTGAGAAATCACTCATAAAACAAGGAGAAGGGGCTTCAGAGGCACATGGCAGGGAACAAGAGATCAGACAGCTGTGACGCTCCAAGAGCCTCAGGAGAACCAAAGGTGTATTTGTTACGTGCATGTGGCACCCACAGGGATGGAACCATGGCCACTGTGAGATGAGAAGCACAGCATTTCAAAATGGCAGTCTCAGCCCCCGCAAGGCTTGACACGCCAAGCGGCAACAGCGCAAGCCTGCGCTTCAAATTAAATGCATCCAAAACCAGAAGCATTTGTCACCAGGCTCCCACCCCCACAAAAAGGCCTCTCAGACAAAAAAAGCAAGTGACCACTGTGAGAACACAGCCGGGCACACCATGCAGAAAAGGCTGTCAAAGGTGCCTGTTCAACTAGCAAAACATTTAGAGCATTTTATTGTTCATCCTGCCTTGAGATAACACTACATTGCAAGTGTGAGGAAGTCAAAGTGGTTTTTAACACTTAAACCTACACAAAACTGTAATTTTAACTCAATTGCACTCCTTTAAAACACCGATTTCAGCACAGCACTCTGTAAGAAATTTGTTCAGACTAGGATCCAAATCCATACCACAAATGCTTCCTGTATGACCAAAACAGCATTAATCAAACATCAACAAATCCTTAAAAGAAAACATAATGGCTTCAGGGGATCAATGCAATTAAAAAATCCCTCCTTATAAATGTGTTGCCCTCACTGTGCATTTGCATGGCATTTCTGACTCAAAAATCTCCAAAACACAACACAATCCATCATTCGCCTAGCCATTATCAAGCTGGAACATGTAATACGTGCTTTAATTTCATGCCACCCTGCACTGAAAAAAAAATATTTGAAATATTAAACAATTAAAATATATTACTTGCCACTGAGGCCCAAATAAGATGTTTGTATCAAATCCTGCCAGTTTATTGCTTTAACCAGCTGCTTATGAACAGGGATAATGCTTTCAAAAAGGTTCTTTAAAGTCTTATATTATTCATCAGTTTTCTGAAACTATTAAGTTACACTCCCATTTCCCACCCCCATCACCAGTTGTAGGTCTTTGTTAAACATTCTTTTAGCTTTTACCATGGCAAAGAAAAAAAGCAGTGAATTGTGGGATACCTCTTACTCCAGGGGAAAGGTTTTGAATAGAACAGCTGTCCAGAGGTCAGGCAGAAACACATTCCCCTCTGACAATAAGGGGCTTATTGTGGGGAAGGAATAGGAATTCAGAAAAAGAATTTATGGAATTGGGTAGATCCAGTAAGAGGTTAAAGAGAGAACTTCAATCAAGAGGAAAGAGGGGAGCATAAGGAACCGCAAAAGAGAAGGGAGACATCACCAGCCACACCAGTAGGGAGCAAAATGCTGAAACAGTTGTTCTATAAGAAAGAAATATATATACACAGAGAGAGAAAGAGTGAGAAAGGGTTGCTGGAGTGGAACAGTTGACGATAGCTTGCCCTGGGAATGCAGGCCTGCACCATGGCAGGGGCTCCCTTTCCCTCTCCCTTTTGCAGACTGAAACACTCTCAGCAAAACGACACTCCTGTAAAAACAGACTATGGGAGTGGATGGATGAGGCACTCCCCAGGAAGGTGGGAAATGAGAACTTGACTTTTTCTGAAGTGAAAGCAGTGAACCCAGCATTTGCTTCAAAAGGATCTATTTCAGAGGAAAACTGAGGCCACAGCTCCGTTTACATGGTTCAGATTTGAAGACATCTGCTGGGCATACTCTGGGTCCTATTGGCTGCATGACATTAAAACAAAGCTTTTTTTACTAACATATCACACCTCTTATGTGCATCTTTCTTGCCTTAGAAAGAAGGAAAAAAAGGAAGGGTAGTTCTGACACGGCGAACACCTGCATTTCCAAGCTATATAACAAGCAGGTCTCACACTTGCCAGAGGCATTGTTAACAAACACCACCAAAAATCCTGTGTTGCAACGTTTTTGAGAGGGTATCCTTGTGTCACAGTTATTTAATGCTTATCAGCATAAGACACAGGACAGTGCTGAGGTGGAAGTTACTTCACTTGTTAACCCATTGTGTTGCCCAAGAGCCTGCCAGCTGCTTACATGACTTGGAGCAGGCACAGCATCCTGCTCAGAAGGATTGTGTGCCCCTACAGCTACAAGGCAACTACCATAAACACACACACATCTCATTTTCAGGAATCTACCCCAATGCAATGTGTCCCATCACATATTTATACAAATACTTTATATGTTGTAATAGAAATTACAAAATATTAATGCAGATGCAATTTTTACAGGCACAAGCCTGCAACATCACATGACTTTAAAACACAATTAAAAATATTGTTTTCAGTTAGACTTCTTGATACTTTTCAGTCAAAACAGAAGTGAAAGGAAGTGACAGGTATTGGAACTCATGGACTTCCTTAAATCTAAACTATGGGGCTGGCTAAGCACACAGCTCAAATGCCTGAATCTGGATTGGTTTTGGGATGGTGAAAGACTACCCAGCACTCGCTGCTTCAGAAGCTACCTTTTTCCTCACAGTAAGTAGGACTAAGAATGCAACAATCCAGAGAGAAAGTGGATGCTATCCCTACAAGAAAAGAAAACCAAACAAACCAACAAAAAAAACCACACTCAACCTGGGGCCCTGATTCACTAAAGCATTTTCACACCACTGAATTATGATGATGTTATTTGAGCACTTATTTTCCACACTTTGCTGAAATAAGGCTGGTACACACTCCATCCAAAATGGTGAGCAGCAGAAATGAAGCTTGTTAGCCCGTGCAGAACTGGAACTCCAGGACTTGACACATGAGGAGTGCTGTGAAGTGAACCCCTGTTCCTGACAACCACCCCAGTGCTGCTGGCACCTACAGCAAGACTCTGCAATCCAGTGGAGCAGGCAAACAGGCACCGGCCTGCGCAACACAGAATTATTTTCACTGCACCTGCAGCGCAGAGACAGGAGATAATTTACAATAATTTGTCAGGATTAACCTTTTGATAAGGCATAAATTTTTCCTAGGTTTAAAGCACTTTAGAGAGGTGCAAAGGTTCATTTATATTAAGCAAATGCTGCATCAGCAGTTTGACAGTAACAAAAACTGTGATGCTGAAACTGGTTACAACTCTGTTTGCCTTAATCTCTATCACAATAAAACTAAGCTTGGCATTTCAGTGTGGCAAGGTATGATTCATAACTAACCATCATTCTTCTTTAGCTTTGGAAATGTCAAACAGGATAATTAAGAGGAGATATTCGTGGGTTCACACATTCCAGATGTAGAGATTTATGTGGACTCTGCATCACCAAACACCGACAAGTTATTTGTAGCCACATGTTTTCAAACTGCCTTTGTAGTTTCCTCATACTCAGCACAGCCAAACAGAATGAGTCAGGTCTGAACAGTTCATGCTCCTGACCTTATCCAACATAATGAATAAAACACAGTGTTGGTTCACTACGTTTTTATATGCCAAATCCAACTATTTATAAACATATAAATAAAAAATAAAGTCTGTGGCCTGCTGTTCACATGAGAGGTTCATTCTTTCTCAAAAAACAGCCCCAAGGAGCCTACAGTGAATGTTACCCAGTTCTCAGCCATTCACACTACCTACGCTTATATTTACAGTGCTGTTCTTCACTCCACTAAGTAGGCAGGTATTTTTAGCCATGCCATGATGCATGTTTAAAAATTGATTAAAATAAATACTCCTACAGCACTTCCATTTGAAGACTACACATCCCACACGCTCTTCTGCTGGACCAAACCACACATAATAAGGTGCCAAAATATTTTCTTACAAGAGAGACACTTCCAAACACTATACCAGCAGAAGCTCCCCTGATACTTTGCCAAGAGCCCAAAGCAACAAAAAGTAACTATGAAATATAGTCATCTTCCTGGCTAATATAGAGAGGGAAACTCTTCCCACGCAGAAAACACAGGCTCTGGGTACAGCTCTGCACTGCATTTTGGATCCATACTGAGCACAGGCCTACCCATATAATAAAGATGCAAGAGGCAGGATTTCTCAGAAGATTATGGTGTGCTTCATTAAACCTAAAGTTTCTCACTTTTGGATAAAGGAAAAAAATATACTAAGGATCAGTTTGGTGCCTAAAAAAGCAACTTGAAGTTTTTGGTTTGACTCGCCATCAACAATTATTTTATCATTACATAACTGAACCATTTTAACAGTGTCTAGACAAACACATAAGAATATTACTGGTTACTAAAAGAGTTAGGTTTACAAGCCTAGACACTTACTGCTATGTTCATTCAAAGCAATATTATTTTCAGTACATTCTCTTTTGAATTACTACTATTTTCTTCTTTGGAAGGTGCAGAGTAGCTAAATATACACCAAACTGTGAGAATCACATTTGCAATTAGTAGAGCATCAGAAATACAATTTCTAGACAGAGAACACATGCATCTATCATCCATGACAATACCAGACACTTTACATCCCATACTCCAACTCAGTAAAGTACTTTCTATTCAGAACAAAATCTAGACCTCAGTACTGGCCTTAGTAGGACTAAATGTAACCACATATTCAAATATTTTGTTAAAAGTAGGTTCTTGACACTTATCTCAGCTTCATGGATAGGCCTACCAGCATGCACGAAGGCAACAGATTCCAAAATAAAGATGTATAGATTCTCTCTTTGTTTCGAATCAGAAAAGGAGAGAGCGTGTCTCTGTGTGTGTGATTTTGTTTCACCTTTTGCATTTTGAAGGAAAGAAAAAGAGAGCAAAGCAGATGACAGGGAAAAAAAAGACTATCTAGAGTTTTTGCTGGGAGAAACCAGTTTTTAAATGCTCTGTTTAAAACAAAAAGCTAAAAGTCTTCTTATGAACTGTTGCCTTCTGCTTACTGTTTCTGTTCTTGAACTGTGGAAAATTAAAGAGCTTTTAATAAAAGAAAACATATCATTACTTGAAAATCAAAAATAAAATGCTGCTATGCAAAAAGAAAGCTTTTGATTGACAGAGTGGAAATGAAGGAAAAACACACTCACAGAAAGCGTTCATGCCAAAGATGAAAACTTAGATGCCAGAAAAAGAAATTAGGTTTATAACTTCAAATATTTGTACAGATCTTTTATTCCTACCCTATTATTAATGCCACTAAGTTCACAAGCTTGCACAAAAAATTTCAAAATGTAGGTAAAATGTTCATCTCTGGACCCAGTGAAATAGGTCTCTAACTTCAAGGGGCAGATGATAAAATGCAGCTGAAGACAATGGAAGAAATAGTGCTTATGGCCTAATGTCTTTTTTTTCTAGTACGAAAAAAAAAATAAATAAAAAGTAAATACCCTTCACAGACTCTTATCTTCATCACATTATTTAAATGAAAAAACTTAAAAACAACGGTTTAACTCACAATTTGTGTCAATGTAAAAAAATAAATGCATTCAAGTTTGCTTTTTGTTTATGCTTAGTTATTTTCCTTAAGAAAAAAAAACCTGTGTTAGTAATCTTCAAGACCTTTCCATTTGAAATTAACTATTATCCTTACAATAGCTCTAGCATTTTGCCATGAATTCTATTTATATTTAATCAACGTGATTGACTCTCTTGGTGACCATGCACAGCAATGTTTAGAATTAGTATATCCTCACCTACTACATCCGCTGCTGTCTTATGCCAGAAGATGGAAAACAAGCTCTCCTGCCTTCTCTTCCAATTTTCTCTTAATTTTGAATGGAATAGCTACTCTACTGAGCTAAATGGAAAGAAAATATTTCCCCTATATGAACAGGCTGGCTTTGTCAAATGCTCACACCTCAGGCATAAATTCAGCAGCCTCCCACCACTCAGGGAACTGATTTTTCTCTCCAAGTTCAACAGAAAATTTGAATTTATTTTTTAACTTCAGTAATTTCCTCAAACCTAAATAAACTCATACCTCACTCTCCAGTCAGTTTTAAGCTCTATGTTATTTCAAGAAAACATTGAGCTGTTACATGCTTTTTCAAAATAAAATATTTTCATCAACTCAAGCCTTTCAGAAAGAGGCCTTTGCAAATAATAAATTTGGTTTTATCTCTAAATAAAAATGTAAGTATTGATTTTACAGCATTTATTTCCTCATTCACAGAATCAACTGTTGTGATTTTATTAGTGCATTTGGGTATTTAAAAGAAACAGGAAGAAATGAAGCCTACCCAACCATTTTGTACAATAATCACCAAACCTTGGAACTAACAATTCCTCATCCTGTTCCTCTGCTAAACATTTATTCCTACCCTTATAACAATTTAGACTTTGTGCTTTTTAAACATGGAAATATTTTCCTAATGTGGCAGCAATTGAAACAACACAGCCATTTCTCTGGTTTTGTACTGACAAACCAAAACCACTCGAACACAAAGCAAATGTAAGTAACAAGAAACACAGAGTAGCTGTATTTATATGCTAGACAAGGTGAAGCCAGAACAGATAAACCACTCCACCCAGATCTCCATGACAGCAGAAACACATTTAATATCTTGACTTCACTCATAGCACCTCAGTCCTCCACTGAGACCATTTGCACTACAGACAGGTATATGATCTGTAAGTGTCATTTGTCTGAGGACATGGCAAAACCAGGCTCCCAGTAACTCCATCACAGAACAAATTCCAAAGACCTGTGGCCAGCAGGCTGGAAGGGAACAAGGGAAGGTCTCAAGTGCTCTCTGCGGGATTTACATTTCAAGGTCTGCACAAATAAAAAACAGCAGATCAACAAAATGACAAGTTTTCTAGGTCCTACAGCTCGTGTTTCAGGAAGGAAACAAATGATGTGGAACTGGGATCTGCTCTTCTGCAGTCCACACAGGCACAGGCAATAGCCCATCTTTCATCTCCCCCAGAGGAGCCCCTCACTAAGCTCGTCACGTGCACTGGGGCACAGTGCAGCTGTCAAGGACAGCGCGGACACCAAACAAAAAGCTGACAGCTCCTCCCAGCCCCACTCCCACCACAAAGCAGAGCAGAGCCTGGCACAGGCCAGCCTGGAGGGCAGCAGCTGCTTTAAGGACCCCCGTGCTCCCAGGGGGACAGCCCTCAGGGGCACCCCCACAGCTCCCACAGCAGCCTGCCATCTCCTCTCCTTTACCAGTGCCAATCTGAACCGGTTTAAAAGCAGGTAGGAGATCCTCCAGTAGTACCACAACTCAAACCGTCACACCACACTTCTAAAAATAAAATAGACTCCTCCTTTTATGGCAGAGCAGGACGTGACAGCAAGATTACTGTGGCATGTGGAAAACATATGAAAGGACAGGTTTTTAAGAAAATAATTAATTCCTCCTTCAAATGCTAAGCTGAAACATTTTGTCACCTTCTAGAGAGGAATTTTTTCCATTGCACAATAACACAAGATTTTTTCCATTGCAGTAATAAATTAAGACCATTGCATTTAGAAGCTGTTTCTTAGTTTGAGCTAGGTAAGTTTGTTAGACAATACTTGGAACCAGAAGCCTGACCTATCTTCTAAACAGCTCTAATGACCTCTATTTAAAATTACATCTTTTTATCTCAAGTGAACAAATACATTTCTAAATTCTCCAGAAATACGGGGGTTTTTGCCTGATATACCAGAGGATCTGTTTTATCCTTCATATATCACAAAGAAAGATTTCAGTTTTAAGTGCCAGATCCAGCTATAAACTTAATTACACCATGTCACAATTTCTAATCTCAGACACATGTCAACATGTAAAGGTTCCACCTAGATACAGACTAATGCTGGAAACAGAGGACAGATTTCATTTCAATTTAAATAGGTTTGCTTGCAAAGCATATTGTTCTTCTTAGACAAGGGAAAGGAATGACAAATAGAAATACCCTACTGGATTATTTAAGCATTAACTGTAGAGTTGAGAAATAAAGCACTGTGTGAATAAAAAAAGACAGAGTTACTGATGAAAGTATGATCCCTTATGGGGATAGTACATTGATGCATGTGTTAAACACACCGGTCACACAGTATGGTAGAGCTATCAAAAATAAACTTCTAATCTGGACTCCTTTAAAAGTGCTTTTTTTTTTTACTTTTTTAAATGTTCACACAAAGGGTCACTGGGTATTTTTAACCATATGGAGAAATTAATTATAATTCTCTCAAAAATATATATTTTTTTTAAAAACGCTCAATGATATATCTGCATTTCTTCACTGAAGAGAAATTAGAAAAAAATTCTTTCATCTGATCTGTTTCCTAGGAAGCACCACCTTTCAAAAAGCAGTCCTGATATCTTTGGATTCAAAGAGACTTATCAACAGATTATCCTTTATTCAACCCAAGAGGTATCATTCTTTAATATTCACTGAACAAGAAAAGAGCTCTTAATAAATCTGATAGCTATGCAATATTCAACTCCCATTTGATACCATGGACAAGACATGATTCATCAGACATGCTTGGTTCTACCTTCATTTCAGCACGCTTAGCAGGTACTGTTTGAAAAGGCAGGTCTCTGGATTATTCCCATTTCATCCTTTCAGCATTGCTCCAGTGATCCAGCACACAGCTATAAAGTGCTGACAACTTCTCCGAAGCCCTGTCCTTCCCAGGCTCACCCTGAACGGGAGAGGGCAGCTTGCAACGAAGCCATCCATCACTTCTCCCTAACAAGAATTTTGAAAGCAGCCACTTCTCTCAGGCAGGCCCCCCAACACAGCCTGGAGAACACCATTTGCTCTTGGAGCCATGCACTATGGAAAAAGGGCCACATGCCTGGGACCTGCCCTTCGTTTTGGAATCATCAGTGAGGGGCAAAAAAAAAAAAAAAAAAAAGAACAAAAAAAATAAAAGAGGTAGCACAATAAAAAGGTAACTAAATGCCTGTGGAAATGATTCCTGGAACTCAACACATTTGTTTACAAATGAGCAGTTTTGCAGCTCGCACTAGCACCGAATAAACTGGGCTCATGGAACTTGCAAGGCAGGTGCACCAGGGGTTGATGTCTGTGGAGGCACTGCAAATTCATTCACTCAAAATAAAGGCTGCCCCACAGAGCACAAAGAGCTTGCAATTCAAAAATCTGATTAACAGAAAGTAAACATCAGGCATGCTAATCTCAAAATATAACGAATTCTGAGAAGCTCATGCCAAAGTCAGTATAGTCCCCTGCCTCAGTCTTAAGGCAAACACACATCGTCACTGACAGACAACTTCCAGCACTTATAACCAGATAATCAATGTTTGGTTTTGGGGTGCAATGTGCAATAAACAGACCCCTGCATCTCCTACAGGAAATCCCCATCACTGGTACTGCACAACAGAAATCAACCAGGACTCTCTTTTTCTTTCCTAATTTGTTACAGCTATTCCCTGAGGCCTCCATGGGCAAAAAAACTGATTGCTCTTTCTTTCCTGCTGTTTAGGGTTTGGAGAGATGATGCCTATTTTTCTAAACTGACACACACAATTAACAAGAGAGTCTTAAAAGATCCCCTGTGTTGCATCTTAGAAACCACAGTTTCCATTTATAGCCAAGCAAAGTATAATTTCCATAATGCAGTGGAAACACCCAAGAACAGGATTTCAGTTTTGTCTTACATTTCTCTTTACACATCTACAAGCCCCTGATGACTGAGATCAGTTTCTAACAGCACAGACAGTTTCTTCTGCCACTTCTTGCAGAGAGTGCCAGCAGATGATGGCCCATGCACTATCAATGCTGTTCAATAATTCAACATGGCTAATACAAGATCAACCAGATTCCACATTCTTTTTAAAAGGTACTTCTTAATTTTTACATAGATGCACCAACCTGTTAGACATAGCTACTGAAATCTAAACATTATGAATTTAAATCCACAGTGCCTGAAACTCAAGTTCACTGAACTTACAAGACAATTTGCACTCATTATAATCAGCTGTACCATCTCTACAGGGGAAAAACACTTATAGCAACAGCAATTTAATTAAGTCATGCCTGCTTTGCTCAAGGGCTCAAATTTTCCCTATACAACCAAGATGGGGTCTTTGACAAGATTTGTGTTTAGTTCAGCGTTTAGCCACACCATTCCTCTGAAATCAGTTCAGAAGAGCTCTGTCCTTCCTGTTACCTTTTTGATCCTAAGTGACTTTCATACCACTTCTTCAAAAAGTTTAAAATCTTAATCACAATTCAAATTTCTTTAATCAAAATACTGCCCAGAATGGAGATAATTAAATTGGTAATAAAGGACAGAGTACACTGGCTGAGTGGCTTCTTTATACCTCTCTGAAGCAGTTTTGGTGGCTGAAGTCCACATATAAACAAAACAAAAGTGTAATTTTTAGTTTTCATTTTAAACAGAGTAGAACACACAATCTGACTGACTTTTACATTTTTTTTTTCCAGGAATCAATAGAAACCATATCTGCAACTATCAGATATCACCTGGGTCTGGATGCAATTTACTAACCAAACACTGAAAGCTGACACAAAAGAATACTCCCAATAGCTGTAATATACATGGGAATGCACCCTGTTCCTAATGCCTCTCCTCTCAGCTGCTACATCACAGCTCCCATTAATCTCTGGACTCTTCCCTGCCTGTCGTGTTCGTATCCAGGCATGATGACAGCAGCCTCCATCTTAGTATGCTGTAGCTATACATCTTGCTCAGCTAACAAAGAAATAAGGTATTTTCATTGACTTTGGCATAGCTTAAGGACAGCACCACTAGCTCTTTCCAAATGCACTTGAAGCATCTAGTTGCTTTCCTTCTACATCCTCAGGATGTTTTATGTATATGAAAAAGTTAGGTGGATTTCATCAGAAGAATTATTTTACATTTTTTTACTGTGAAATTCTCAAGAGCCAAAAATATATGGTTGTAAGAGAAATAACTATTTTAAAATAAAAACATAGAAGAAAACATGCAAAAAACCACACACCAATTTTCTGCTACAAATACTTGTCAAAATAGTAATGACTCAACAATAAGATAATTTGTTTAAAATCCTTTGTTCCACCAATGCCTCTAAGTAGTAAAAAAATTCCTTTTTATTTAGTTATGCTAGATACAAAAATAAAAAAACAGTTTCTGTATTTTTAGCCAACGATGAGGACAGACTACCTCTACTCTGCAGATTCTTGTACTTGCCATCTGACTCCCAGAGGAATGAGCCCTTCCAACTCCTCTCTGGTCTGCCCTGTCAGCTGAGACAGCTCTGAAAGGGCTATGGCTTTTCAGCTTTATTCTGATGAGTGTTTCTTTAACCTCTGAAAAATGTTAACAGCATCTTCAGTGACTACAGCACTCAAGTTATAGGTGAAAATTAGTAAAAACCAACAAAACACAAATGTGGAGCGAGACGATGACATGGCACACCTAGTATTCTCTGTATATAGACAGCCATGAGTCCTACCAGTAAGGAATAAAATTTTGTGGCAACAACAGATTATTTTAACAGACAGTTTAACTCTTTGTAGCAGTCCAAAAGGAAACTGAGGATGTTATTAATTATCATTATTATGAAATGCATATGGAATATGACAACCAAAAAAAAAATCAAGCTGTATCCCTAGAAAAACCTCATTTCTTCTTCTGCAAGATCCTTGCTGACAGGGTAAGGCAAGCAGGAAACAATTACCTTTTACTATATCAACAGCAGAGGGGCGTTGGAAGAACAGGCTCATAGCAGGTTCAAATCAAATAAAATTAGATTTCTTCACATGAAGTCCATTGTGGAATTCAGCACCGCTGGGTGCAGTGAATACTACCAGACCCGACTGGTTCCAAAAGTGATGAGAATAAAAATCCTGAGATGATTAATAACTACAAAGACACTTTCACTCAGGCTAGCTCAAGACTCAGGAGCCATAAATCACTGGGAAGTGTGAAAGCACAAATACAAACTCTTCCTGTTCCCACACTCCTCCTGAAGTGCCCACAACAGCTCAGTGAGGATCTTGAGCGTAACAGCCTAAACCAAAACCACTTATACCCACTAGAATAAAGCCTGAGCTGCCAATTACATAGTCATTGTTTTTGTGCACACTCTTGCATTTGAATGTGCCACAAAAAAAAGTTCTAATGCATTTGTTGTAATTTTTTCCATCCAAGACACAAAATTTTGACTAAGTATCATTATTCCTGCCCCTGACTTCTTCCCCCTCCTTACCGATACTGTAAAATCTTTCATTTTATAGGTGGGCAAAATATAATTTTCATATTCATACCTTCAGATTAGCTGTAGATACAAATAACAAGGCAAAAACTGTAGTCAAGTAGACAATGCAATGCCAAGCAAATGCAGATGTTCACTGAAACTTCCCCATGCAAAGGACAGGGAAAGGTAGTAAGAAATTGATAGCTTGCTTTTCCTGCATACTAAATTTGTGGATTTCCTTCACAACAAACAAGAGACCTTCAAGGATTCCAGTTCCAACAATGATATTACAGAAGTAAAGGAATGGAGGAGGACCAAAAAAAAAAAATCTAACCAAAACATTAAAAACCAAACAAACAAAATGCCCAAGCAAACAAAAATACACACAACAACTAAACAACAAAATCCCAAACAAAATATACACAACATTCAGAAATAATGAAGCAGAGCACACAATTTGAAATTTACCAAAGTACCCAAACTGAAATTAAAACTCCTGGTATAATGATTAAACAGTTTCCACATAAAAGTGATAGACAATCCTCCCCTGTGTGTTACCTCTTACAGCAAAATTATCAGAAATGATAGGGAAAAAAAATCAAATTCCCACCACACAGGCAAAAAAAAATAAATCTCAGAGGGATGTAAAATTCTCAGCTCAGATACTCTACAGAGCCAGACTCCCCACATGATATTCCCATTCCAATTGATACAACTGGTGCAGAGGGAAGGAGGATCCTTCCTGGGACTTCAGTGCCCTGTATTTCAGAAGCATCATTCAGTCCAGAGGATCCAACTAGAGAAGCAATACACTAGAGAAGCAATACAGGAAAGCCCTAGGCAATGCTGAAAGCAAAGCAAATGTTTTTACCCCTCCTACAGTGCACCCAGGGAGAGGATGTCTGCTTCTCAGAGACACGAGGAAACAGCTACAGCCGTTGGAATCCAGCCAGGGATAGGTGCCATCAAGTGAATCATAACTTGATCACAAGGATCGTGATCCCATGGACTGATGTGTCCACTTTTAACCATTTCCTAACATGGCCTTCCTCTACTGTGGTAAAACTTCACTCCTCCAGTGTGCGGCCGAAGTCCTGTTGCAGAGAGACTTCAAGCCAAAGCTTCCCCCACCATCTACTTTTCAAGCTGAAAAGGCTTGCATTCAAAAATATAAAAATACATTTGGTTAGATTTATTACATCCAGACCTGGACCATATAACCTCAAACAACTAACTGAGCAACCTGCAGTATCACAGCACTCATCAGGGGTATTGCCAGATACTGAGAAGATTTTTATGATGGGGTTACCTGGGATTATCCTGTCAGAGTTCTTAGGAAAATGAGATACACTGACCAACTCTCAGTTGGATTAAACTGCTGTGGAGGGGTCTGATTTTCAAACTGCATTCCACGAAGGAAAAAAAAAAAATATCCCAAAACCACCCCTATACTTCTCAAAACCAAGAACATCTGCTCTCCCTGCCCCTCTTCAACATAATCAGAGGTGTGGTGTGAAAGTTATTAAAAATATACTAAAATAGGTCTCTCAGAAGAACTGTTTTATGTGGATGATACCCTGGTCCTACTCTCCAGTCCTCAAAGGTCAATATGCAAATTTTAAGAATTCTTTGCAAACCTTGGGCACTCACCCAGATGTGTGAATTTACTGGAACAAATCCCAGGCATTAAGATTAATTAAGTGTTCATAAATCAGGACTTGTTTATTCACTGCAGTTTCTAATGACAGTTACAGGTATTAAAACATGTAGGAATTCTAATCCCCAGAGATTACAGGCAATAGTTAAACTTGGACCAAATCAGCCACAAATCACTAATGACTTGGGAGGTAGAAAGTGCACAGACACTCCCTAAACCTTTGGACAAAACCAAGAAAACTGCACCTACCACACAAATAAGTGGTTACACTCCAGAGAACCCCAGGCCTAATATTCCTCTATTGTTTTTGGAATGCCAGGTTTTTTGTTTAGCTTTAAATGGGAAATGGGCACACAATTACTTTAAGAAAGAGACAGGCTTAGTAAAGCAGCAGCACACTACTTCTGTAGTAATTTAAGCCGGATGGCATAAGCTAATTGTGGACAAAATCCTGAGACCAAGAAAGATATTTTCCTACCTTCTACATAGAGCTCTGCACAGGATTCTTTACCAAAAGAATCCAAATCCTACCTCATAGATGTAAGAAGTCAGGTAAGCCCCTGATGTCACATACTGAAATGATTCTGTATCTTCCAGGAGATTCCACAGTATGATAAAATCCAGGTGCAAATGAGCAGAAACAGAGCAAGAGACAATATAACAGAAAAACAGCTGAAAGGCAACACACCAAAGACAGAATTGAGAACCCAAAAAACACAGAACCATGTGTTGTCCTCATATACAAAAACAACTTATCTAATCTGACTACAATACTGACACCTCTCCAATACATTTACTACATGTACTCAATATAAACCAAAATAATCCCCTTTTTTCTCCTAAACAACAAAGCAACTCAAATCTAGAGAATACTACGATTTCCTGAGCAAAGCAGCTACTTCATAATGAGAACCTCTCATAACCCTTCAGAAAAGCAGCACAAATCTAATGAAGCAAGAATGGAAAACTGGCAAAACACTCAACAGCTAAAGCCAAACGAGCAATAACGAAAACTAAGAGATCTCCCTACTCAGCCTCCAGTTGCCTCTCTACCAATAAAATTATCTCAGAGGCTCAGAGGTGCCAAAGAGTTTTTAGTACATCTAAGCAATCCCCAAATCAGAGGCAAGAGAAAACAAGAGCACATATATTACTAGAAGTTTTTGGAAGAACATGAAAATCAAAGTTAATGAGATCCTGGTAGCTTCACTTGTTCTTTAAGCAAGTAACCTACACGGCTTGATTTGCAATCAGCAAACAGCCACAGTATTAAAAGAATGGCTGTCAGAAGCAGCTTTAGGACATGAAATTTTGCTTCACAGGAAATCAAATTTTCACTTTCCCCCACCATTCTGCTCTCTTATCTCCATTCCAATCAAACAAAGCAAAAAATATGACAAAAGGTTTTACAGTGCACTAGAAAATCTATGTGCAAATGGAAGAAACCTAGGCAATTGACAGAAATCCCCACAAACGTAAGTGCAACTGAAACAATTTCCCAAAGCTCACTACCTAAAGAACCCTAGAGAAAATGTAAATAAATATCAAAGGTAAGCACACAAACCTAGTTCCCCTACCCCCACTCACTGCAATGCATACACACTCAAACAGACACACAGGTGTTCTCCCTATTGCTTGAGTTTCCACTTTCTTTAGTGGCTTGATATATGCCCTAGAATCAGTACATGGGAAATAGTGTTTAATGTAACTCAAGTTTTTCTAAAAATCCATCTTCTCTTAATTGTAATGTATAGAATGATTGTATGTGTCCTATATATTGACACTTAAATTCTGAGATTTGAAGCATGTAAGATACATAAAACAAAAAGCAAACCTCCAAACTCCTCTGATGTAAAGCATTCAACCAGAGCAATCCAGCCACCTGGTGAAGTTTAAGGGTAAGCAAACAAAAGGCATTACAAAAAAAAAAAGCTTTTTTTCTCCTATTTAACCTATATTTTTCCATATGTTATGACACATATTCTGTAATATATTATACGGTTTGAGAATTCAGGAACATAATAATCAAAACTATTTTATTTTATTATACAGGAACATCACTGATCCTCCCACTTTCAAGAAAATTCAAGTGTGACATTAAACTAGCCAGTAGAAACTGCACTAAATTGCTTCAAAACCAGCAAAGATTCCTTTCAGCCTGATACCTCTTGCTGATCTGGACCTGACAGACAGCAGTAATTTAGGAAAGTGCAGGTGTTTATTTGCACATCTTGGGTCTATTTTATAGCCCCCAAAACACATGATGCTTCCTATTATTCCACAGAGAAGCTGCTCTGTCAGCAGGCTGGTGAATCCAAGGCACAACATTATCCAAAGTGGTAGTAATAACCACCTCTAGTGTAGTTTTGCTACACCAGTAGGACGACAGACTTCTACCAAGGCACAGTCAAGCCATTTCCTGCATTCACAAAATGTGGCCAAAGATATCCTCAGACCTGTTCCACTAATTGATATTTTAAAATAAGAAGCAGAAGTTATCAAGGTCACTGTATTCCTGCTCCGGTTTTAATATACCTTACCGCATACTTCCAAAGATGCACACAATATTAAAAAAAAAACCTCCACATATTAAATGCAATCCATATTCACAAGAATTTGCATATGGATTTCTAGTTAAAGTTATTATTAATAAGCACAGTAAGCTCACCAGCATGTGCATTACTACTCTGCATGCATTAAAGATGCATCTTTGTCTGCCTTTTTCTTCTGCTTATCTACCCTGTTTAGAATGTTAAACTTCTGTGCTATGTAAATGAAAATATTTAATTATGCAAAGCAAAGTGGAAAGGTTTACATTATTATAATTGAGTTAAATTCTTTCTGCTTTAAGCTCAAATACTGAGAACATAGCTGAGCATCTGTTAAGAATTTCAAAGTCTTAAACTGCTGCTTTATAAATTTTAAGAGCTGTATGTGAACAATTTGAAGCCTTTTGATGTTAATAAAATTACTGTAATATATTCAGTTTTCATGGTTAAAATTAAGGGAAGTCTAAAAGCTTAATGCAAATCCAAGGTGAGAAGCAAATTCAGAAAGAAGTCGCTTGTTTGCTGCAATTTTTCAAGTCTCATGGTAACCAGAATTTATAATTGCAAACAAATGAATGAACAAATGGCTAAGGAAGCTAAAATAGAACTGTCTCAGGAAAACATCACCTTAAGAGCAACCTGTTCATAGAAAAAGGTCTCCTCTTTTCTAAGAGAAAACCTAATGTTCACAGTCCCAAATACAACAGTGATGAACTCATTAAAAGGTCAGGGTGACATGCTGAAGACTGTGGTCACCTCAGACAGATACTTGTCCTATGTCTTCACCTAGCTATGCTAAGACACTCAGCAAAGACCCCAGTGTTATGAGCTGTAAAGCAGGATGTCAAAGAACTGTATATTTTTATTAACAACATCTTATTGAATCCTCACACTATGAATAATCACCAGATTGGCCTTCTACTAGGGTACAGAAGTACAAGTAGTCCGAAGAAGCTCAAACGCACAAAATTTGAAAGGAGGCAGAAGAACACTCCTGGTCTTCTGCGAGCTCCACCTGCTGCAAAGCTGCCATTTCTCAGATCTGAAACACCAAATTTAGCAGGATACTTAAAAATATTAAAGACAAAACCTAATTTATTTTGATGTTCAGACTGTGAGACGGTAGAATGTGCTGGCTGTTGACTGTCATAAGTAGTGGTAACCCTCTTTTCTCTGATCAACCTCACCATGTTTACTTGGCCACAAAGCTACACTAATCTGCTGCACAGGGAAATAAATGCAGTTTGCAAGAAAACACGTCTGGATCACTAATTTGGAGCTGCCCTACAAAGTTTCAAACATTCTCTGCCACATGCTAGAGTGACTGGCCTTGCTCCTGTGCCATGGAAGTGCTTACAGCCTTTAGCAATGGAAGAAGGTTTAAATTTTTTTACATTAATATTTCGGATGCAAAGCTCTTGATTATGGCTGCCTGTGCTGTTCAAGTGAAACTCCACCAGCCTTCAAGATCCAGCACCTCCTCACTCAGGCATCCTCAGGCAGAGGAAGCAACAGCATCCTCAAACACCTACTCAGCTGCTGGTTGCCATTCAGATGCTGACAGTTTAAACAAATAAAGAATCGTGGGCAGCAGCTTTCGGTTTGATCAGAATAATTTGCTTTGCCAATCCCACTAATTTGCTCTGCCCATCCCATACTCTTGAATACCTGTACCAGCTAAGCAGGATGATAGCACTCAGTGCAGGCTCACTGCTGTGTTGGAAGCACCACAGCATCACCTCCTCCAAGAGGCTGGGGGATTATTTTGAAATAAAGTATTACAGAGTCACACTAACCACTCCACAAATTTGCTTTCTACTTCAGGCCCGGTTCCAATGCTCCTCTCAGGGCAGAAATGGATGAAACTACTTAGCTAATTACAAGCATGCATACTTAGCTGTGTTGTTACTATCTAATTACTTGGGCTCTAAATATAAGGAGCTTTTTTACCACTGCTTATGTATGCTTTCTTTGGGTAACCCAACACTGGACAGCTGTGGGGTTTTTAAGCTTAAATTGGTAAAAAAGTATCTGGGCCCCAAATCCAGACAGCATTTCTGCTGGGTTTCTCACTTGGCTACGCTTTATACTGACTGCATAATTTGAAGGCTCTGCCTCACTTGCTTATCCCCCATACAGTTTCCCAAGGAAAAACCTCACACCACCGAATGCATTAAAATGCATTAAGCTGGATAACTGCAAAATGTCATGAGCCCTTACTGACTCCATGGTTTAAATGTGGGTTTTAATAGAGGTAATATTTCTTCATTGCTAGCCAGTGCAAGATTTGTTACCTACACAATGACTCAACTATGACATCTTTTATGAGTGATATGTTAAACTAATTAACATTAACCTAGCAGAAGAATCAAGCATAAATTAGAAACCATTTCAGTTAAAGATACAGAAAACTTCTATGCTGGTAATTTTCCCACAACAAAAGATCCTGGCCCTTGAAGTATGAGATTTCCTTTTAAAATTAACTGATTCAGAATTATTATGCTGGGTTTTTTTTAAAATACAGTTAGTACTTATTTCAACATAAAATAATAAGGCATGTGAAGCTAGCATAGCAATTCTAAATCCAAGAAGTGAAGATCCAAGACAGAACAAGAACCTTACAAAAACTATAAGAAACATTAAAACTCTATTATGTTTAATGAATTGTTTGTTCCCCTTCAGCCAGTAATGCCTATAGATTTTCCCAGCTCTCCTATACAGCAAATATGGCCCTAAAGCCAAATGCAGGCATCAAATGTTTTTGGCAATATTCTTTAGAGTCTGTATCACTCCTATTTTAACAATAGGTATATTAGCCAAAAATTAACAAAAAATGTCTATCTTGTCCAAGACATACACCAATATCCTTCCAGTGACTGCACCCTGGTTCTCTTTAGAGACACACTAAGTGGTTGTAACTCCCTCAGAAGCTAACTACTATCAAGTATCTCTCTGGCAAGTGGTTATTACATTACATTCAACCCCCGCCTCTCCACAGACATTCTCCTTTTGTTTTTCACAGAAGAAATTGATCTTACCTAAACAGAGCTAGAGATAGCCTGTCTGACTTACTGTGTTTTGCAGTGATGGCAGTATATGATTCATAGCAAGTTTTTGCCAAGAAGTTAATCCAGGCACTGACCTGAAATAACCAGGTCTTCCTCTCTCTCTTCAGCCTGAGAGCATTCAGAAAAAAAATTAAGAATAAAGACACCCTACTCTTCTTACACAAATCATGGGCATAAACCACTGCACAGAGTAGAAAACCACGTGGGAATGTGTCAGATGCAAAACGGGTCCTGGCAGCTCCTGGGGTGTTTGTGCAGCACTCTTCACACTAGGCAACCAGAAGCCTAAAATATGCACTGCTTGGATCCAGAAACCATCACTCAGAGATATCATTTCTGATACAGCAAAGCAACAAACCACAGAGCTCCCCACCACTTCATTTTTAGGAAAAATCTACCAAACCACAGCAGGTGTGCAAATCCTTATTTTTAATAATGACATTTTTCAACATCTAAAATATGCTCTCCTCCAAAGTCATCGGACAGCCCAGCTATGCTCAATAGGACTGCAGCAACACTATAAGAAAAGGCTTAAGATGTATAACTCTGAGCAACAACCTCAACAAAAGAAGGAATACTTATTCTGCCTCTTTACTGTCTTATTCTCTCTGATCTGTCATATCTTAACTTACTGCTTTTTGCAACAGAGTTCAGGGGAAAAAACCTATTCCAATGGCAACACGCAATCCAAGGTCAAAGTGACAGATTGATTTCTTTGCATTTGTGAATGCAAGGAATCAGTCTGGGAACGGTGCTGGTCTTCCTTCACAAACATCCTCTCACTTGTCTCAATTAGAGGCTCACTAATACATCTACCCTCCATAAAGTCCACAAGTAGCATTCCATACAAAGTTTTGATTGCACTCAAAACAATTACTACTGAAGGTGTTAAAAAAAGTTAAAAAGAGTCACCTTGAGCCATTTTAAGTATTACACTGTATATAAATATAAATATATATATATAATATAGTGGGAACATACATCCATATACACATTATACATACTTACACCAAAAATTAAGCCATATTTATTTCCCAGTTGAATAACCTAATTTTTTTAAGCGCTTGTCAAAGGTACATTTCAGCTATGCCCTGTTGCTCTTCACTGGTGCCTTTTGGAAGGGTGAAGGGGAGGAGTAAGCATTATGCCTGAAAGTGTTTTACAACTGGTCACTGTGAATTCTTTCTACTGACACTTTCCCATTACATGTTTTTTAACTCATCAGAATATGTACACAGGATGGATGTATTTTAAGAAACAAATTATTAAATTGGAATAGCACATGTTTCATTTTGAGTACCCAAAAATCCAAAACAAAGAGGGAAGACAGCATTGAAGACCACCAACAAAAGACAACAAGAAGCAAGTTCTGGGAAGGAACAAGACACTGCTCCAAACAGAGAGGAAAAGAAATCACTTTTCTCCTTCATAAAGCTGCCTCAGGCACACCTGTGGTTCTGGACTACCTGGTATGTGCTTATATGTTCATATCTAACATATAAACACATAATATATGTGCATGCACAAAGGTACTCTGGTGTCTGATTTACTTTTCCAAAAAACTTCAGCCATCAGTATCACTGCCAAAGTCAACAGCAATTATTATCTGGCTCTATGAAAAACTGTCCTGGATGACTAGATTTAGACACAACAGTTCAAATTGGTAGCTAAACAGGAAAAAAATGTGCTCTGCATAACCAAAATTGGCTGACAAAAATATTTCAGGCATTAATTTTTAGCTGCTACACAAAATAATGAATACAAGGAATGTGCTAATTATGAATTTTATTACATAAGGCATTTAAAATAAACTAGCATTTTTATTAATATATTTTATTATAATTAATCGTCCATCTAGAGGTATTGTGTGGTCCAAGACTAATCTCAGTAGATGTTAAGCAAATTGTTCATTTGTTTCTTTGGGAAGAGGAAGCAACTTCTCTTATTGCTGCCTTTAAAACTTCCTTTTCAGTTTTATTACTAGGTGAACTGCTATCAGGAACACATACCAGGCTATGGACCCCTTCCTGCAGTGCCCAACCACTGGAATTCCTGCAGGGGACATATATCAAACCCTGCCATGATCTCAGACACAGATTTTAACTGCATGCAAAAGGAAAACTGTAAAGCCACATAGTGCATAGGTTTAAGGTTATAACAATAATTTGTATATAAAAATTTATATACAAATCACAAAGCTGAGAGGAAACTGCATGATAAAGAACAAGCTTTTGGGTTTAGAATTACATTTCTGTCATTCTTTCTTTATCAAGTACAATTTAAATAAATAAATAGATAAATAAAAGAGACAGGTAGGGAAAACATGAAGTAGTGAACCTGAACCCTTCTTTCCAGTGTCTGATTATCAGTGAGGAGCCATGCCTATGCAAGAGTCACAAATCCAGTGCAGGAGCTCGAATGAATAAAGCTACTGGCTACATTGCATCATAAAACTTCGAATATGGCAAAATTAACCCCAGAGATAGATGATGAAAAGTGTGCTATCTTATCTAATTTTTTAACAAAAAGGCAAAGCATCTTTTGTGAGGGCAAGAGAGCATCTCTTTCGGGCTTGAAGCCCAAAGCCTTGAAACAACAGCCTCTGTCCAAAGCACAATTTTTTAACATTCACACACACACACAGGAGAGCCCAATGAAAAGCCCCCTGAGCTACCAACCAGCTCAGGTCAGCTGCAGCACCAGCAGAGCAGAACCCACATCACACCCAAGCCCAGCATAGAAGCAGCAATTGACAGATGACACACAGTAGCACAATTACACAAAGTAGCTTACCGGCCTAATTTAACAGCCGGCATGGCTGCACACCAGCCTGCACCAAAAGCATCAAGTTACTTAAAAACACCTCAGTGTTCACTGCATAATCTAAGGTACCTTCCGGAGCCATCACAAATTTCATTATTTTCAGAGGACAGGCACAGATCAATACTCATACCAACCAAAAACCAATTCTCAAATTCTAAAAGATAACTACAAATGAGCAGCCACACAAAGTTTCACCTCTGAGATAATCTGAAAACAACATTTGCAACTCCCAAATCATTTACGTAAATTAACTGTTGCCATGAACAGTGTTGCAAAGAGAAACAGAAGATAGTAAGTTTTATTCTCAATTGAAGATTGCACTGATTCAGGGAGTCATTTAATGCAAAATGTGAGAAGCTGAAGTTAACTTTGTTTCCTTTCACAGCATAAAAAAGCACAATTTTATCACACACCAAAAAGAAGCCAGTACTACTGATATCTGCAATATTTATAACTTATGTCACAGCCATTTACAGATTTCACTCCTTTCTCCTATTAGAAAAGCTCTAATGGCACAGGCGTCCTAACACATAAATTATGACAAACAGCTTCTCACTCATTCCCACAAAATCCACATCTCTTTTCTCTATCCCATTCATCACTAGTGACTAGCCCTTGTTTTCAAAATGTCTCACCACTTCCTTTCCTCCCCAGTCATCACTGGCTCACAACCAAGGCAGACTCCTTCCTTATCAGCCCAGAATAGCCACTCCCACTGCCCACTTATTAATTTTATGGCAATCACATGCCTCTTCCTTCCATATCCAGCTGCCTCCCATGCCTGCAAGAAATTCCACAACATTCATGATTCTACTTCAGCGCTCCCTCTTTGACAGGGAAGTAATGCTGGCATCCAGAGCAACACCACACTCATCGTCCCATGCGGGACTTCAGGCTTCAAAAACTGTTTAAAGGAAAAGAAAAAAAACACCCGAACAACCAAACACACACACAAAAAAACAAACAAACAAACAAAAAAAAAATATTTATACCGGAACCTTTAAGATGTATCAAAATGCAGTGTATTTCATTGAGTTGCAACATTGTTCTTAAATAGAAGGACTGTAGCTTTAGCTTACAAGTATAAAGAAATGAAATCACCTTTCAATTTTTAGGAATAGTAGACCCATCTGGACTAGGTAGGAGCTTTTTGTCTTCCTTCTTCTTTGTACAGAGTCAAACACAATTTCTTCTCACTGATCTACAATATTAATGGATTTAAATACAGAATCCACACTTGCAGTAGTCTCATAACCTTTTGTGGGAAGAACTGTCCCTGTCCTCGAAAGGCAGAATTAATTTTGTGTTAAAATATTCTAAGTTCCCCCTAGCTTATCCATTTCCCTCTATGAAACCCAAACACATCTATGCATTTCAATCAAGAAAAGGCCAAGATATCAAGCACAATATGACCCTACCTCAGGCTTCACAAATAGTTTGTGATAAATTTCAAGTTATGACAATGCAAGTAAAANCAAAAAAAATTTTTTAAAAATTTTAAATTTAAAAAAAAAAAAAAAAAAAAAAAAAAAAAAAAAAAAAAGAATAAAAATAGAATTCATTAGCAGCTTGGAAAGCTTCTATAAAATAAATCCAATCAAGAAACAGAAAACTATTCCAGACACCATATGCCACTGTCTTGACATTACTGAGAGCACTTTACAGAAAAAGCAGGTCGCATATCGGAAGCTTTGTTTTCATTATAAGTCTTCATGCAATCATTTCTCAATCATAACTGCAATACAAGATGTAGGGGATTGCAGTTTGTGTAAACCCACACCCAGATTTCATGTGAAAGCTCTCTCTTTCTAGCCTTGGTTGCCTTCCTTGTACCTCTCATAAAAATTTGCTCTGACAAGAAAAGAAACAAACTGTAACTCCAATGGTTATATTGCTTCTGTAAGAATACTGTACCTCATGTTGCATAATAACGTGACAAACCAGTGAAAGGAGAAAAATAAAAAGAAAAACCATATTTGCAATTATGATTTCTGCAATAGTAAGCTATATGATTCCACACATGAGATTCAACCAGCCTCGAGGAAAAAAAAAAACAACAAAACACACACACACAATTATTAATAGCATTTTCTATGGAACCAAATATACAACGACAACTCCATTCTAGTAACGTGCCCTGACCTACAGCTTCCATCTTGCTCTCTCAGTGAAGATCATGAAGTGAGTATTTACCATGCTAGCCTCCTCATAGTTGCCCAATACTCTTTGGACTGCTCGGGAGCCTTTTCAGGGACTAACAGTCCTATGTCCAAAACCTTTCTCCTGAAATTTTACTCAAGAATCAAACTGCCTCTAAATCCTGAGGAGGACACCCTGGTGAAGCCTCCAGAGAAGAAGGCTTCTTTGTCCTTTATTACCAAGACCGGGGCCTCCCACAGTTGGAGTGAAAGGCAGCAGGCCCTCAGGAAAACATCCCAATCTCCATTTTGTATCAGAAACCCCCCAAGTGTGGTACACATTGGTCTACAGAAATTTCTACCTCACTTGGGAATTCTGAAGTTCATGCATCCAGAAAAACACTTCAACCAAGGAGAAGGAACAGACCAGAAGAAATAAAGTCCGTATCACATTTTCCTTTCTACCTTCCTAGATGTTAATGGATAGAAAGTTCCTCCACATACTGTCTCCTCTATCACCTAAAAATCTGGTAGTAAGAAAACCTGCTCTGTTCTCCTCATCCCATTCTTCACAACGCACAACTCCAGCAATGCAACTCACCTGCCCCCACACAAACCACACTGTAAAAATTTGCACTCCTTGCAGCCTATTAAATCTCTTCCACACTTGAGCTGGGTTGGCCTGAAAGAACATCATGTTTACTCTCACCTCAGTTACACAGAGAAAAAACACTTTCTCAAACAACCAAGTACATTAACTAGGAGTCTTTCTTAACTGAGAGCACAGTTCAAAAGAGGAATCGCTGTTCAAACTGTCTGGATTTGGTTTAACTTGTTTTAGGTGCAAATTCTGCTACCAGATTGCAATTCCAGGGTAAGCTTGTGAGGCGCAGTTCAGAACGCCCCTCCTCAAGAAGACATTGCCTCAGGACACCTGCACAGATTTCAATCACCTTCAGGACTGTCACAAGCAAAGCAAGCAACCACCAAATTGCAACCTAAGACAAATCACAGAAATAACCTCTTACCCACACTTTAGACTCCCATACCCAGAAACCTCCTCTCAAGCATCAAGCCTCCTTCCCACCCCAAGTAAGGCAGGTGGTCCTCATCACCCCTCCCAGAGCCCAGGTGCTGCTCTTTCCCCACAGTTCTCAGCTTCCACCCAACCCCTACTGCATCTGGCCCCTTTCCTGAGACTGCTCCCATGACAAAGGTACAGGAACAGTCCAGCCAGGGCCCCCAGAAAGCATCTCCCCCATCTCTCTGCAAGCCCCAAAAGGGTCTCATCTCCCACCAGCACAGCACACATTCCAGCTGGGAACTATCACACTAAACACTTCTGGTCCTGCTTTTCCTCTTCCTACAGATCTCATCTCCAAATAGGAGAATGATTCTTTACATTTTCTTGGAAATAATCCAAAGAAATTTGAAGACAGATAAGTTGTAAATCTTAACAGTTTATCACCAAGTTATTAATGTTTGAGCTGTTCGAAGTACAAACCAATGCAAATACATCCAATATATTTCCTACTATTCTGGATATATGGCAATGATGAAATTCAATCTCCACAAAGTCTCAGATTCAGCTAAGGAGTAGTTTCTATATCTTATTAATTATAAGTTAAAATTCTCCTCAATTTTCAGTGATGATGAAAATTAATAGCTTTCATGTAGATAAATTAAGTATCTCTATGTTCAATTTAGTTTTTCTAAAGAGGGACAAGTGCCTGAAAAGAAGCTCAACTCAAACAAAATCTTCACAAAACAAAGAAGGATTGAGGTTTTGATTTTCTTTAAATAGAGAAAAATAATAACTGGGCTTCTTCTCCAAGATGACACTAGATAGCAGCTTAAATATTTCCATCCACACAATCCATTTACTATTCTTTGTTTTCTCTTTCCACAAACAGTCCAAGACTTTCCATTTCTGAGACTTCAAATTAAAGAATTTCATATGGCTAGCTTCAGTCATGCAAAGTTCAAAATAGCATAAATGCAGAACAATATTAAGACCATAAATCTAAACGTACATTAATTGCATCCAGTACGCAACAAAAAGCTTACCCGCAATAATCAAGAAAATTAAGAGTAGGTCTTTATTAAAACACAGTCAGAACCAGGAAATTAGAACTGTATTGCTTCTTATATCTCTGTTTACAACAGGAAAGGATCACAAGTGATTATTTGTTCAGATTTCTGTTTTGCTCTAAAGTAGGCCAGCCAGCTCAGCACTTTTCTTAAGATTATGAATACTTGTCTGCCCTACATATGGTTTAGGCTGAAACCAATCAGTTGAGCTGAAACATGCAGGAAAACTGACTATTTTCATGTCATTCATTTTCAGCTATAATGAAGAAGTGCACTGAACAGGCATAAAAGGATCAGATTTAAAATACTTTTAAAATTTGCTTTACTATTAGCACAGTCCACTAAGGAGCTCACGGGTTTCCTCACTATTGGATTAACACTTCATCTAGATTCAAGAATAATTTATTATTCATTGATAACTCTTTAACCACTTGTTTTCTCTGCTAGTTTCCAGTTCATTTTTTGTACACTGATTACCTCATTTAGTAAGAAAACTGAGTGCTGAACTGCATCCAGTAGACTTTCACATTACTAGGACATTCAAGATGCAAATACACTCTGCAAGAAGCCTTACAACAAAACTTTAAAAACATATGAAAAGAAAGAATTCCCTGAATTTTTAACTGAAATACTTTTCTTTGCTCCTTCTTCCCCACACAAGCCATCCTTAAGTTTACACAAGGCATCCTTAAGTTTTTTGTTGCTCTTTGGAGGAAGAGAGGTTAAATAATAGAAGGTTTCTCTCTTGAGTTCAAAGTAGAAAATAGTAATGTCTTCAAACAAACCAGCCTATTTGGAAATCAGAACTGCAGAAAGTGCTTTGCTTAAATTGTTCTTAAGTTATTTTTCTTAAAAGTTAGGTAGTCTCATTTTCTAGAGCTGCTAAGCACTCATAGACTCTATGAAGTCATTATCTTCAAAATATAATTATGGAAATAAAAACACTTTCATATTTGGGTTTTCCTTTTCCATTTAAGATATAAACACTGTCAAACCGTTAGTACAATATTTCTGTCAGATTAACACCACTTGAAACTCTTGGCAGGTATCAGTAGCAAGGCGAAAAAAAAAAAAAAAAGGCTACAAAGAAAGTTTGTCTTGAACAAAGACAATGCACTTAGTATTTTAATGTATGAGACAGCATTTTTGCACCAGGGGAGAAGCATACCTTTCATCAGCTGCAGAACCTCGGTGTCAGATGGCAATATAATCCAAATGGGTCTCAGCAGCATGTTCCACAATATCCACAAGTTTCAGCACGGGGCTCTTCCACTTCCCCCAGGAGACCATTTAATCATTACTACGAATCCAAACAGCTGAGATGTTAAGCAGCTCTGTGGTCCAGTTTGAACCATATTAAGCAGCCCTGAGGAATCCCAAGCTGTATTCCACAATTTGAAGAGTAATGCAATATGGCACCCATCACGGACTGATGTTCTGGCAACCATCCCATTTTCCCAACAACCATGTTGTGACCTGTTTAAATAGGAGGAAGAAGTGTTAGCTCAGCACAGTAACTCTGCCACCCTACTCAGGAACTAACATACAAATATAAAGTTATGTTCTTCTGAATTATTTCAAACACAAATTTCTTCACAGATTTAGACACATCCTAAACTCAAAGCCTGGTGATGGCCTTTTGCTTTAAAAACATCGCAGGGCTGGAGTGTAACAAAAGAAGGTTTAAGAAAAAGGCGTTCATATAACTCTACAGATTGCACAGTCTTACCTTCCAGGAAGCACAGAAGTGACAGGGAAAAAAGGTAATATAAAGGCTCTTCAACAGCCCAGGCAGGTATTTAAAAACTAATGAAAACAGTAAGTCAACAAAAAAAAACCCAAGTAGCAAAAATAAAACTCATCAACCCTTCTGAGCGAAACATACGTGATCTTCTCTGCCTCCTTAGCCCTATTGCAGTCTGCCCACAGCATCTCCACCAGCAGATGTGCTACTTCAATTGGGACCTGAACTATGAGCACCACTGATGGCATTTTTCCCAGGAAGAAGCCAAAGTAGCCAAACCTATGGCAGTCTACTCTGGTAGTCCCTCTGTGCAATTCCTTCAGAGGTGCAAAAAGCAAATTTGACTCAGGTTGGGAAGGGGACTATGAGGAGTGGAGGGAAAAGTCTGAGTACTGTGCACAGGAGGTAACAATGACGTAAAGAACAGTGTCGGGTCTACCAAGATAGAGTGGGGGAAAGGGAAAAGAACAAACTTCCACACCAAGGACAACAGAGAGGAACTAGAAGAAGCTTTTAGAGACTGGAAGATGCATGTAGACTGAGACAAAGATGAGAAGAAAGGAGAAAGTGAACATTGGTGAACAAGAATTATTGCTGGAAGCTCTGTCGGTGTAACTGGGTAACATGGATGTGGGGCAGTCCACAGAAGAGTAAGTTTAAGAAAGAACAAGAAGCTTTATGTTTGCTTCACATCAGGAGAAACTAGTGTTTCTACACATGGGGGAAAGGAAAGATCCTGGCAAAAGGAGTTTTTAATGAGAAATGCAAGCAAGCATAAAGGTATAAGAGTAGGTGGGAAGATATTAAGGAGCAGGAGAATGAATAACAATAAAAAGTGAAAAAGTAGACTTCAGAAATTCTGAAATGGGTCTAAGGAGAGAGTGGGACAATTAGGAAATTGAGACAAGAAAACACAAGAAAGTAGAGGACTAGGATGAAAAATGAGAAAAATGAGAAAAATGGACGGTTATTACACAGCACAGAAAAGAGGATGAGGGAAATTGATCAAGACAATTAAGAAAAGTACAAAGAGCGCACAAGTAAGTTTTCTGGAGTTGCGCTGCTTGCTCTAGAAAGCAGGAACCAAAAGAATAGAACAAAACTCAAGGCAACTATTGCGTTTCCAAAGGGACGAAGGGAATTGCACTGAAGCCCAGCCGAGGAAGGGCCAGTCTGGACTGACCCTTCCCACTCCCCCTTCGCTACGATCAATTCGAAGAACAAAGTCCTCCCTCTGGTCCGTTCCTCTTCTCCGAAAATTGTCCCTCGGCACTGCGGCGCACCTTGGTTCCCTGGGATGCTCCCACAGGAGCACCGTGTTACCCTCTGTGGTGTCTCGGGCGCCGCGACCCAAGTTGGCACACGGCGAAGCCCCCACCTTGCCCCTGCTGCGCGCTGCCCTACCCAGCTCCACGGCCTTCACTAGCCCCCCACTCCCTGGCCAGGGCCGCTAGGACTCCCTACAATCCCACCAAGTTCTCCCCGTCTTCAGCTTTTCTCTGTCCCAACTCTTAAAAACGCAGCCCCATCCAGAAAGCCCTCCGAGTCCACTTCCCCCCATCCTTCCACCCCCCC
>VXBU01013694.1:378055-393195 GCA_013400315.1 Bombycilla garrulus | reverse complement strand
AAAACACTGACAGAGTCAGAATACAACCTGATACCCTGCTAGTTAGGGTGGTGGTAGCTGTCCAGATGAGGTGGTTTTGCTGAAGTAGTGATCCTATAGACAGGTCTGGTAGCTCTTGTCCTCGAAACTACTAGGTAATGGCTGCTTGTTCTGTCCCAAACCCCACATTATATCCAGGTGGGAATGCTTGGCTCCTCCCTCTGGGCGGAGCATCTCACAATGGGCTGATGTCATTCCATGAGTCATGTGGTGGGTCCTTGATTGCCCATTAGACAGGAAATGGCTCCTGGAGGGAGTTATCTATGACTCATGGGGCAAGGCATTGATGGCCTATTAATAGGAGATAGTCCAGGTGAGGAGGTAAGGAAAACACTGCCCCTCCTGGTTTCAACAGCTCATGAAGATGGAGATAGAATACATACCGTCTGGCATATTTTTACACTGTAACCTAGGACACTGATAAAAGTTGAATTTATCTCTGTATTGCATGAGTAAGAAGATATAATACATACAGTCTCAATGGGAGACTGCTTGTGCTGCCTCAGGAAAGCTGAGGTGTATATTTGTGAGTATTTGTAAAACAGGAGATCGTTTTGCTTAAACTTAGGATTTCTAAGTAGAGTTTAAATCCAGCTCTCAGTGGAATGACTGAAAAAAATGTCATTGACACCAGTATTGATGATGTCTGCCCAAATGCAAACACAAACACAATATGAGGTCAGTGCTTTCTCCAGCCCCACTCATGCAATCTCCCACACAAGTGAGTTCATGCATATGTGTTTGACTAATACATGAAAGCTGTAAGTTTGGATGTTTCAGTCAAGTTCGATGTTGAGTTCCAAAGGCAACAGCCTGAGACATTAAAACTTTCCCCCAGCCTCTTTCGCCCCTCCAGACTTTTTATGACCTGTTATTTTTAAGATAATGTAGCAAATGAAAAAAATAATAAAGCTAAAATAAGCCTAATTTTTTCAAATTTGTGCTTCACACAATGCCAAAGATGTCATGAAAGGAAAATGTCACTGATAATATGCGACTGCTTGGAATCAGATTTGAGAGATTCATAATAACCATTGCCTATAAATTCAAATTACAAATTCTGTATTTATTACACATGAACACATTATATTTCCAGGTTTTGCCTCCACAGAAAAGGAGTAACTTATGGGGTGCGTAGGTCAATTGCTATTTTATATTAGACTCCAACCATACATAACTATTTTCAATAATACATTCACAGGGTCAGCAATCAATTATTTTAAATATTTTTTTATTTTTACAAAGTGAAATAAACTATGGGAGAGGATAAGGAGAGGCTACATCCTTGGTGATGACAGGAAAAGCCTGGAGAAAATCTCCATATGCATAAAAAGAGGCAAATATTTACTAGATAAAATCCAGGCAGTGGAGAAATTACTACCTAAAGGCTGCAGCTGGTGGTCTCCACAGATTTAAAGGATCAGCTCCTGAGATTGTAATTCTAAGAAAATCTCCTATTAATGGATAAAACACAACTGCACATTGTTTAGTATAGGCTGGGCAGTGAAAAATTAGATATTCCTTAAGAAAAAGAAAAACTCTGGTTTCCATAATTGCAGGATGCTGAATTTGCTTCACTGGTGTAGCATATAACCACATCTTGGTGACAGCTGGTGGCTCCCATCACTAGTTCATTTCATAGGGCACCAACTGGCCATCAGATTGTAATGACTACTGGCTATTTCTAACTGGGATTTAAATCAGTGACCTAAAGTAAAGACACTCATCCTATTATGAGCCTCCTGAGACATGTAAATTCCAGTGGAGCAGGTTTTTGTTTTAATTTTTCTTAACATTACTTCACACAGATATAAATGCTCACAAAGGATCTGAGATGAAGAAGAGTCAAGCCTTAAATATTGATAGGGAGCCTCATTCCTCCTTTCTTTAGTGAAAACTCCAGAAGCCTCTGCTTTGCATTATTCATGCACTAAGCCACCTATGTATGGGGTGTGCTTGTGAGAGCAGCTTCGGCAATTTTTCAGCTTTAGTGATGGCTGAAGATGCAGATTTTGTATTCTAAGACATCTATCAGAAACACCTGGATGTAGATATCAAAAACACAGAGTATTTCATGTGGTGGTTTGTTTCATGTAGACACACTGTATTGAAAAGATCAATATAAAGGCACTGGAATGACTTCTGGGAAATTTCCTTTCCTCTTAAATCATCTACCATCACATGAAATAACAGTCCATAAGGTCTGTTACTTCCAGACTTTTAACTTCCAATTTAAAAAGAGCAGTGGAACCCAATTTCTCCCATCTTCACTTAAAAACTGAAGCTGAAAGTTTCACTCCAGCAAAAAAAAAAGTTTCTGCAAATTCAGAATACGAATTGCAGTGAAACCACAGGATTCAGGAAAAAAAAAAAAAACCTTAAGAAGCTTTTTTAGACAGCTACATGTGTGAAGTTTAGGTCATTATATTTAATTACACAAAATGAGCAAATATATGTGAAAAACTGAAATTCATGGAAATCATATTGATAACTAGCCACACCCAGAGGCTGAAGAGTCATTAAACTGATCTTGAGATTCCAGCCATCATATGATTACCAGACTTTTAAAATCTGTTTTAGTTAGAAAGTGTCTAGTTACACCATTTGTTTCCTGCATTTCTTTCTGAAAATTACATAAATGTTATATTTATATATGAAGTAAAAATCAAGTTGTTATTCTAATAAAAAATTCCAAGAAAAATAAAAATTCTTAAGTTAAAAATCTGTGTGAAAATAGATACTTTCCTTATTCTATCATCAAGGAAAGAATGTTCTAGTGTCATAACTTTTTAAATTAATGGACATTTAAAAAATATTATTGCTTTTTAACTATAAATAAATATTAATATCTGAAGAGGGAAATGTCCTTTGAAGTGGCCACAGACAACATGGCTTTCTAGAAACAGGAAACATTTTACACCATGAGACTAAACATGTAGTGGGATGACAGATAGCAAATAAACTGTAGACAGATTAGATTCACAGCCAGGCTTGTGCTGATCTTTCTATATAAAACATTGTATACACACACACACCAAACAGAAATCATTTTGTAAGAAAATTATCAGAACTTAAAAGGCAGAGAAGCATTTTAGGTGTAACTGCAGTCCAAACAATACAAACTTCTTAAATTATCTCCAAAATCAGAAACAGAACTACTGAGAGGGGATAAAAGAGTAGCATGAAGCTATGTGATTAATTTGCCTTAGGCAATTCTCTTCCATGGGGAAAAGGTGCTGGTGCCTAGAGGAGGGTACCTACCCTCTTGGAGGGGCATTCTGAGCGCAAAGCAGAGAAATGGGATTTATCGATAAACACCCGAAACCCATTGTGCGCCCCCTTTCTGGCAGTCAGGAGTGATTATTCAAGACTTTCTGCATTAGAGAGGGCTCACACACGACTTTCTTCACTCCCATCACACAGTGTGTCCAGCCCATCACACAGTGCCCATTGTGCAGACCCTTGCAGAAGGAAAACACCGGCTGGTTCAGCCCAGGGCTGCCCGGGGAACACCTGGCTGTCTGCTCACACAGCCTACAGGCAACCCCGAGCCTGCATGGCTCCTTCACTCCCGGGAAAGGCAGGTGACCTTGCAGAAGAAGGGACAATGGTGGCCAGTCACAGCCTGTGAACATCAGCACACTGATGCTGCAGGATGTCCCTGGCCTGCAGGCTGGGCCTGGCACTGCTGCCTACCAGTGGGATCACCAGTCCGGTTAATTCTGTGCATAGGTGCACAGAGCTGATCAGCCAGCACAAACTGGGTGTCATCGCAGCATAACGTTCTGCAATGTGTTATAACATGTATTTGGGGTTTGAAAGGTAATGACAAAGTTTCTTGGAGTCATGGGATTGTGACCTGCTCCAGTCTGGAAGAGGCATAACCACCTACATCGGTGGCTTAAATTGTGCAGTAGGGTTTATTAAAAGGAAAAAAAAATAAACTTGAGATCTCCCTTTCTGCACACTCCTGCACTTCCTAGCTTAAGCTAGTTTACATCACCCTCTTCCCTGCTGAGTCACACAGCTCTAGCTGGAACTGTCACGTTGTTTATACTACATCCTGCAGGTCCTGCAGGAGGTTCTTCTTGCACTAAAATATTCCTCAGTTTTCCAGTCTTGGTAAAGAGAATTGTCTCAGCTTTTGCTGACAAAAAGCACCTTTAAAATCAGAACATATATTGAACAAAGCAAACAAGTTCAGAAGGAAAGCAGAATCATTTTGGAAGGGGAATGCCTGAAAGTTACTTCAGGTCCCACTATGGGCATAATCCAAAGCAGATTTAATGTACTGGTGCCTTTTCTGCTTGAGTTTAGTGCACATTGCATCAAATTTCATAAAATAGCACTTCAGGTGTTCTCTTTAAAAAGTATGAAATATTAAAACCAACCTGAAACACCAAGGCATATTTTCACAATCCTAGGTTGCATTGTAGATGTTAAGGTGAAGCTAGCTAATTAACATGTGAGCCAGTCTTCATTTTCTCATCTCTGGTGCTGCCACTTACGTGAATTTTGGGTCTCATGGTGTTTCAGCTGAAGTGCAGAATGGAACAAATAGAGGACAAAAGGCCTTTAGCTGTGCAGGAAGGACAAGGCAGAGCTGCAATGGGGATCACTTCTTGCTCCTCCTGAGCCTGCACAGCCTTTTTCAGGCAAAGCTGTTTGCCCCCAGGAGTGGGGGATTAGGATATTTATTAATAATTTATGCCATTTTGAAAAGCTACTGTCAACTCAAACCCAGCTTCAAGCCAGCATAAAATTACAGGGATAGAACACCAAACTTCATTGCCTTGTGAGGTTTCTGTGGTCTCTCTTGGCTGTAGCCTTTGCTATCAAATCCCAAATGTTCAGTTTGGCTGTGGGTGTGTTTGAAAAATTTGCATTGCTTCACTTATTCAACAAGACTTCTATAGCAGAACTAAAAGTAGTCTCCTTTCCTTCTTAATTAAGGGCAACATTATTTTGTTTACTTTTCATTATAACCTATTTAAATAGTTCAAACCCCTTTGTTTCTATTTTTTTTTGGAATGCAGTTTCTAGGACATACTTATATTCCACTGAACAAAAACAAGACGTATTTGATCAGAGTAATTTCTGTGATAGCATCAGAGGTAACACATTACCCAATACAACACTTATTACTATAAATAATATATAAATCCCTCCTTTATTTTGAATGGCTACTTTATTAAAAATTTTTGCACAAAGGATGAAATTAAATCTAATCTCTGATATGACATCCAGTAAAATGGACAAGGCCTAAAGCAACTTATATCGTCTTTCATCTTCCATGTTATTATATATAGCGGGAAACCTTAGAGAAGTGTTTATCAGCTGTTAATCAAAACTCAACCTACCAAGCACAGCACTCTCAGAATTTTAAATATTTCCTAACTTCTATTTGAATACACATTAAAGGAATTTATATTCCACCTGTGCAGAAGATCTTGCGAGATTCTATCACTATAACTCATACCTATTGGTTATGTTAATTTGTTGCAGAGAAATATTTGGGAACAACTTTGAACTAGAGAAAGCAAGAGGAAAAGAAACACTCTTCGTGAGAGCTACGAGGTGTTACACATAGAAATATGCAGGGCTGGAGAGAAATCACGATATTGAGCAAAAAGGCAAGAAAATTTCCAAGAGTAGCTGCTTGAGGATCAGAGGAAAGGGATGTAGGAATGTTTTGAAGGGACTATATTTAGTCCTCTACAAAGTATTAAAAAAAACAAACAAAAAAAACCCAAAAAACACAACAAAACCACCATCCTCAAATTTTATAGACTTAGTCGTGGCTATGACATATAAAGAGAATCATTAACATCATTTTCATTGCCATATAAAGTGTAATTTTGTCTTGTTTTCTGAGGTTGTTTTCTATGTGTCTCTTTTTCCATTTGATACATGTTGAAGATTGAAGGTTCAGGCATTATGTGCCCCGCATTTACAGAGACAAGGCGCTACCAAACACTTGGAACCACAATGACAGAAATGCTAACACAAATATGTGAGATGAGTAGCTTGTTCTGCAAGGGCTGAATTAATAGTTCATTAATTTCAATTAGCACAGTTGGCTGTTTTAAGTGCTGAGTGCCTTTAAACCCGAGAAACATTATGAGCATGGATGGCCAGATAAGACAGATTAGACAGGACTTAATTAGCACTTTGTTGCATTTTCTAGGTTTGACTGTCACATCAAAAATTTTAACGGGAAAAAATCAGACTTACTTAAGCAGAAATCGAGAGTTAAAGGTTAAGCCTTTTATTAAAAAAAAAAAAAGTTTCTGGCAACTTGTTACCTTATTTATACCTGAAACTACTTTGGTCAAGCAGTTTAAAAGGACCAAGAGATTTAGAAGGTTAATTTTAGGGAAAACTCCAACCAACTATTATTTAAGTTTGTCCTTTCATAATTAAGAGGATCCACTTTGTATACATCTTCTATGTTTTGGAATATATTCAGTGTTCAGTTTTATCACATGTAAAAACGAGGGCAACACTGAGGGTCACACAGACCTTGCAAATAGTTTCACTGAAAGTTTCCTACAGGCAGAGTAGCTTCACTACCTGCAGTGATTAACCAGTCCACACCCACAAGTAATCTTTTATCATCAGGATGAAAGGTTAGAAATTATATATATATTTTTTACTATCCGGTTTATAAAATCAATATGTTCAAGATGCCACAGTTAGCAAAGGAAAAATTGTCTTCCCCATTACTCTATATACAAAAGAATGTTAAAAACACCATGTATGTATTTAAATCTAAAAAAATGAACTGTCACAAAACTTGGCAGCATTTTTGCCAATTACCTTGTTCATTGTCAAAAATTAAATAACACACACAGCACAACAAATCAAGGACATTCTCCATTCACAAAGTCTTCCAGGAAAGCACAAGGTACACAAATTAAACAACAGGGATTAAAAGTAGAGTGGTCCATTTTTTTTCCTATTCCATCTTGCTAGGACACATTACAAGATACTGAAACCCATCCCTAAAATACTGGAAGACACAGCGACAGTTCAGCTCACCAGCCACAGATAATGCAGCCAATCTAACAGCCAGCTAGGACACACTCTGCAGAAGCACTTTGGCATTAAACTCCAAAATGGTGAGGTGGTAGAAATAACCCACTTTTGTCAAAACCACTGTTACAAGCTGCCTCCAAACAAGCTCTGAACCAGAAGTCTTTGTCCTTGTCCTGGAGGCTCAAGATGGCTGGTGACCTTACCTCTCCACTGGCACCAACTTGGCTGGAAAAGCTCCTGACCTTGCAGGAGCTCCTGTCCTTGGTGGTTTACTCCTCTTTCTCCTGGCACAGATCTCAGCTTCAACACAGCATCTCTGCACTCTTAAAGAGGTGTGTGAAGGTTCTAGAAATGCCGCCCTTCCCAGCTGGGTAACACTGCAACTAATGCCCTGCTAAAATAACTTATTACCTACAGATCTGAAGGGCACAGCACATCTAGACCTTGTTTTTTAACAGGAATATATTCTAACAAACCTGCTTTTTAGCCACCCAGCATATTCTAACTAACATCCCTCTTCCCCTCCAGATTTTATGTATTTTTAATGGAAGTCTAATTACCATCCAAATACAGTTGGAATGAATGCATGAGGAAAAATAAACATCATTTAAAAAGTCAGAAAATATTCATTAATAATTTTTCTAGCATGATAAAAGTGTATAAATTAAGAATCTGTGTAAATATACGTTAAACTACTTAAATATATGCAGACGTAATATGTACTTAAGCCTAACAGTTAGTAAAAGGAAATGCTGAGTTACAACAGCCAATGAGAATCAGCCCTTATTTAGAAAAATACTTAGGAAACACAAATGCAAAACAAGATGAAAATCAATTATTTAAATCAAGGTTTCCAATTTGACAATTTAAATCATGATTAAAATTGGCAATTTAAATGGCTTTGATCTAAATCTACCCCCTTGATCTGAAACCAGCACATTTTGCTTGTCATCACTGTTGTTATCAGAGGCCCTGATGAAAAAATTATTTGTAAATGTGTACATGTGGATATTTCCTTATGACTACACTTTGCTCTACAAGTTTATAATTCATTTATGACAAGGAGAGTATTAACTACAATTTAGCATAACAATGGCACAACTTTATTTACCAAGAAATTATATTAAATGTGAATTTTATATTTTAAGTAATAATTTTTCCTATTCCTGCAAAATATTCCCATATCTCATAACATTACAGGAAAATTTGGACTTAACCGAGTTTCAGATCACCAACAGACCTGCCACTAACAAGCAGAGCCACAAAAGCTTTAGATCTGCCACTTAGCATCCAACATCCTTCAGAGGAGGCTACAAGTAAACACATCTGTAAGGCCATAGGACACCAGATCTTCTCTTGAGTGCCAGACTCACTCAGAGCACCACAAGCATAACTCAAATATTTCCAAAACCCATTTCCCAGCTGGAGATGGCTATAGGCAAAAGGCTCTTTGGACTTGCCTTTTTAACTTGCTTTCCTGAAGAGGCTTCATACACTTCTCTTCATCAATTCTTCCACCCATCCACTCAGCCGTAACTATTATAGAGGGAAGCTGAGATCAAGGGACACTACATTTTTACAAGTTTTGCACAAGGAGAAAGGGCAGAGGCCCGGACTTCAGCTTAAATGAGCTCATCAGGGCTGGGTGAAAGTTCCAGGTGGGGCTGGCCAGAGGAATGGAGCTAATGCACCCCAAGCCCTGCCAGATAGGTTGTAGCAGCAACTCTCCTAAGATATGGATCTGTAGAAACCACCTTCCACTGGCTGACACAATGATTTGCTGATTTCCTCACTTCACAAGAAATTAAAAACTATCCTTTGTCTCTAAAATTGCTTGTGGATACACAGCTGGTACACCCTGCCAGAATGAAACCAAGATACAATTTTCTGCCTCCACTAGGCTCTTATATCCTACCTCTTTCTCAATTGCTCCCTTAAAATACTAGTTTCCTTCTAGTCACCAGGAATATTTTTCCTTTAATACCCAGGCTATGCTTTAATAATACTAGTTTTTTCTAATCTTTTCTTGACGTTTACCTCACCTTAGGTCCCTGCTACTGCAGTAGGTTTTTCTCCTCTTCTTCCCATGCATCCAGACTTTCTAATTCAATGACCATTTTCATGGCCTATGGGCTAGACCATGATAACCTGATTTGTGCTCTTGGCCATGAGCTCTTTTCCATAAATAAGTTTATGTCCAGCACCACCACATGCTTATCAACTATCTCATTGTTCCTGTGCAGCAGTGAAGAGTTGGACACATTTACCTCATGATCCCAAATTCTTAACTGTATCTTGCTATGTTTTGTATTTTCCCTCATCATGGTAAATACTTTGGAAGAGGTCCCTATTCACAGGTGCAAATTTATAAATGTTCTCTTCCAAATCCCTCATTAATACGTGTCTTCATCTGTGACACCTACAAAAGATTAAAGCACAGCTCACTCAGGCTGTGTCTGTAGTGACATCAGTGCTGCCAAACCAAATTGCAATATTAGTTTTTCTCCTCATATCCATGTCTGCTTTTCTGTACTACATTTAAATTATAAACAATCTAGAGTGGATCTTCTCTTTTTGTCCTGTACTAATAGTACATCAAGGCCATGAGCTGCTGATCTAGGATTAAGGGCGCCAACATAACAACCATAATAATGCAATAGAAGAGGAGGAGACACTATGATTTCATTTCTATCTAAACCTGGAACAATTTGTTAATGGAATTAGGAAGCTTCCTTTATGTAATTATCACTGATTACGTCAGTCAAAGTCTAACTCATGGTGTGTATCTTTCACTGTGATAATACAGTGTTTTAGAACTACATGAAGTACACCACTTAGATAAGTCGAGCTGGAATTTATGACTCTCCATTTGCAAACAGCTCAGGAGCACTAATATGCATTTTCAATTCAAGATAGGAAAGCAAAGGATTCAGTTGGTAAGGCTTCACGCTAAAAGTGAGGAGAGCTCAAAGAACATTTACACACATTTTTTCCCCCAAAGCAACAGAAACAAATATTTTTAAAATACACAGGATTCATCCTTCTTATTTTTTTTAATAAGAATGTGCAGATGTATTCTTACTCTGTTCCTTTACCCTGCTTCCTAGAAATCTTCTAAATTTATTAGTTAAAAAACAAACAAACAAAAAAAAAACAAAAAAACCCAACCAAAAAAGCCACCAAACCACAAACAAACATATAAACCAATCCAAAGGAAAGAAGCTTAATAAGATTTTCCGAATGACATTGAGTCTTGGACAAAGTTTGCAGGAAGACCAGAAATTATTCCGAAGATGGCTGTTTCTGACTGCCTGTTTTATCCACTGTACCTCGTTTTCCTACAGCTAGAATTATGAAAGTTCTTTCATTTGAAAATACTTGTGTTGTTTTCTTATTTATGGAAAATATGCTTCCTCCTTGAAAATTAGGCCTTAAAATTATAAACAATTAGAGTACCTAAGTACTTACATGTAAACAGGAACTACCCCACATAATGATAAATTATTTTACTTTTCTCTGTGCCCTGAGTAAATCTGAATGTATGGCATCACAGTCACATCAAATGCTACATTTCTGAATGACAGCAGTCTCTTGCAAAAGGTCTGATGAGCCTGAAGATATCTGAATTTGTTTTCATGGAAATAAACCAATCCAGTTTCTGGTGTTCAAATTTCGAGAATTGCCCAGACCCGCCTCCAAACTGCCATTCCCTTTGCCAGTCACCTGGTCCCCCCTTGTCCTATCTAACACACTGCCATCAGCACAGCACTCACTTTATGCCTGGCCAATTGACCCTCATTACCAACCATCCCACTGTGGCAGGAATTATGGCTTCACCAGTTCCAGGAGCCTGGAAAGATCTGGATATTTGCTTCACTTCTTTGAGAGGGACAGACCATGAGCAACATGCATCACAAACTTCAGGCAGGCTGCTACAGCAAAGGGTCACTCTGTCCTGTTTCCTCTGACACAGCAAGAATGTGACTATTTGAAAGACCTGTCTTGAACCTGAGTGTAAAGGTTTTGGTGAACTCTGCTGAAATCACACAGTCAGATCTTCAGATCTTGTCTAGTTTCATAGCAATTTCACTTCTTCAAAACAGTTAATCTGAGCAAGTGCCTTTTAAATTATTCAGTTAGATACCAGCTGTTTTCATTTAGCTTTCAGAAACACAATCGCAGTTTGTACCCAGATTGGTGCTATTTTTGAGTCAGTGTGCAGAGATACCCTCATCTGAGAGCCTTGGTCTAAACTCAGGATGATAATGTAGCAAGGGTACATCTTGGATACATCTTAGATCAGATTATTTTCATTCTACTGGAAATGCAATATGCCTTTTGCAAAGGCAGGAGATAAATTCTTAAACATGAGAAGAATTGGGTCCGTGAAGAAGGTAAGACATAATGTTCAGGTCCACTATTATATTGTCCTTTGGTTGAAATAAACACACTTAGAAGGAAAGATGTAACAGGAGCCATTTGGAGCCTCATGTTCTTTTGCCAAGTAGGAAGGTTAAGCTTTGTTTGCAAGAAACATGAAGGAGCTAATACAGGGGGAGAAAGGATACTAGGCATTAGTGTACTGGTAGGAAAAAAAAAAGGCATAGGAAGCGACCCAAACTAGTATAGTCTGGTCAAAGATGCTGTATCATCCATGCTTTGAGTTATGCTCATCGAGGGGATTTAATTCTCTAGGTGTTCTATAGGCGGGTTACTATAGATTCAGTGAATGCTACTCCTTGCCTTGTGATGTTTATGTACAGTGCACAAAACAGAGCAGTTACTGACTGGGAAATTACTAAGTCATCTTCTGTGCCATAGTACACTCATCTTGGAGGCAACCACATATATTTTTACTTCATTTTGGTGACAAAAATCCTACCTGATGTTTAGAGCTCATTTGAGGGCCCTGGAGAGGAGAGGTTGAAATGGCAGGAGGTAGATAATAATTTCTGAACTCTGGCATATTAAGATGATCACAACATGTGTAGACCCAGGAGGTCTCATTGTAATAACTTGTTAATGTCTTCAAAGCTTTTTCAGAGACCTTTATGGAGTTATTCTACATGAAAAATATTAACCCGAATAGGTGCACTCAATAACTAGATCTAACATGCAGAATAAAAGAGCCCTTTGGAGGAGGGTTAAGCTCTAATCTGCTTCTTTTTCCACTTTGTTGTGGAAGCAGATGTGGCTGAGGGGGGGGCCAGCCATTGTGAAGCCCCTGCACTCATATGGCTGATCCTGTGCCATGTATGATGTGTGTATGTCACAACAGGCAGCAGGATGGTGGGGAGGCCTCTGGCTCCATACTGTCCTTTTCACTCAGAAGGCCATTTTTGCTGGAAGCATAACACAGGAGCACAAAGCTTGCAAATGTGTTCAGCATTGCTGACTGTCAGGGAACCCTACACTGGTGTTGGAAAAGAAAGAGAATACTATACTGCCTATGTATGTAATCACATCACACACTGCTTCACAAGGATGGGAAGGAAATGAAATGATACACAGGGGAGGCAGATCTGATTACTGAAAATTATATATACACTCTTGAGGTGAACAGTCTTCATCTAATTTGCAGGTAAATTAATGATTAACAAAGAAGCATGATCTATTAAAAATAAATTTTAGTGACAGACATATGCAGCCTATTATGCTGATTTTTTCATTTAAATCTTCTACTTCAATTCTTTTCTATATCTCTGTGCACTATGCAATGAACTGATGGAGAAACAGCAGAGTTATAAAAATGAGTGTCTTAGCAAAGATGAAGAGACAAAATTGTCACAGTACAAGAACAAAACAAATTATCTACACCGAAGTTAAAGCAGAAAATACAAACTTCATTTTTTCACTCAACATTACTACAAGATGTTGCAGAGGGCACAGGCAGGAAGGGAATAGCATGAAGGACAGAATAAATAATTAGTGGCATGGGATTCACTTATGACAATGACCTTGTGTGGCTGTAGAAGTCTCTAAAATGCTGACTACCGGGGTGAAGGTGCAGCAGGTAAGGAGCAATTCTCCTTTGCCCTGTGTGCTGAAGCGTGGTTACACCTGCCTGGAGCAGGGCTGGGGCCTCTCAGAGCAGCTTTGGCAGAGGCTCTGGCAGTGGTGGCAGAGTAGTAGGAGGGAATGACAGCTACAGCAATCTCAAGTCAGAGATTTCACAATGCTGTGGAAATACACCTCTTCATAGGCATCCACCACTCTGGCCCCCATCCAAGAGATGATCCAGTGTTAGGCAATCATACAGTCAGACACCAGTTGCGATTCTTAAAATCTGCTTCTCTTTTACATTGATCTTTGTTAAAATATCCTTTCCGTAAATTTGCTTTCTCTCACCTTTGCTAAAGGGCTACTACTTTTCTTTCCAAAGCAATTAAACTAGAAGTATGGTCTACAACAACAACAAAAGAAAGAAAAAGGAAAAAAAAGAAGGGGAGGGGGGAAGTATCTTTGGTGATATATCCTTGTGAGGCTTTGTTCTGGGTACTTCCTGTAGTGAGAGACTCGTCTTATTGCAAGCAGCAAGGAACACAGAAATATTTGCCATTTATGTATATATGCAGATATGTAACTGTTGTGTAGCCTGACTTCCCACAGCTATCTGGAAGCAACAACTTGTGTCACCAAAAAGTCTCCAGAGAAACAATCCGTTTGCCAACACTGGACTTTATTATAATGGAGAAGACAAACCACACGGGCAGGAAACCACAAAGCCCCTCAAGTTAACTGTAGCCAACGGCCAAGGAGCCTGGAGTGGCAGCGGGCACCGGAGCCAGGCACAGGGAGGGATGCAGTCTCAGGCCTGTTGCTTGCCAGTGGCTGTAGCTGGATGTTGTCGCCTGTCCCATCACCACCCCTGGCCGTTCTCTCTGCTAATTTTAACCAGCGCCCAGACCCAAGAGGAAGTTAATCACTAACCACACGGCCTGGACACAGCAAGGTGCCCCGGCCGGGTGGGGCTGGGCTCACCCCTCCGGTGGGCTGTCTATCCGCCCGCACCCACCGCCCGGGCCGGGCGGGGATGCTCCGGGCCATACGCGAGGCCACCGGCACACTCATCGATTTTGCAAATGACCCTGGACAGGAAAGGCGTTGTATGCAAAGAGGGTAACCGGGAAAGCTCCCAGGCAATGAGTGGCGTGGAGCTGCTGATGGGTTTTTTGCAAGGCAAATACAACCCAGGAATTCACGGGGATAAGGCAGAGCAAACATTAACGTCCTGCGCCAGTGGCTTTGCGAAACAGCCGCTACCACGGCTCTTTTCGTTTGCTGCTTTTTCATGGAAAAAGAGTTCATGGCTCAAAGCCAGCTGTAAATTAACAGCTAAGTGAAACCATTATGTCAGTGGGATGCTTTAATCGGTTTACAAAACACTGCTCGAGGTACCATGCATATTCGTAGGCAGGAAGGGAATGCAGGCGGGTACCCGGGACGCCGAAACCCAGCGGGGTCACCGGCCTCGGCCCCATCTGGCGGCCAGCGGGGAGGGGGGGACAAGGACTTCCCCACGAGCCCCCCGGCCCCAGCATCCCCACAGCTGACGCTTAGTTAACGCTTCGCCTTGGGAAGTCTTCACTCAAGTGCCCCGGAGAAACTATTTCGGATGAGGCGTGGGCGGCGGGGCCCCACTGCCGCTGGGCCGTTCTCCCCGGAAACGCCAAGGCAGAAAGGAAAACAGAACAGGAGGGGGAAATCTCTTTGAAGGGAAAATAATCTCAACCAGCGGTCCGCCAGGGCGAGCTGCCCCAGGAGGCGAGGGGAGACAGGGACCCCCTTACCCTGGCGCCCGGGCCCCGCAGCCCCCATCGGCACCGCCGCTCCCCGGCCCCTTTCCCGGTCCCGGGTGGGCGGTTCGGCAGCGCGGCCGGCCGCTGCTGTCCGGAGAGACAAGACACACCTGCCCCGAGGGAGTTGGAGGCGTAGCAATGATGACAAGAGTAGCCCAGTGATAGGGTTCAGTTCCAGCTGATTTTATTTCCTTCCCGAAGAAAAAAAAAAAAAAAAAAAAAAAAAAAAAAAAAAAAAAAAAAAAAAAAAAAAAAAAACAAAAC
>VXBU01013694.1:236046-373683 GCA_013400315.1 Bombycilla garrulus | reverse complement strand
TTTTTTGGAGGGGGATGTCGGTCTGCTTTTTTTCCTCACCACATCGGGTTTCCCCCTCCCCGAAGCAGCCAGTCCAGTTCACAAGTGCGTTCCGCCTGCCCGCAGCGTTTCAGGAGAGCGGTACTCCTGCCGCCGAAAGTCTCTCAGAGCTGGGCACGGCCAGCGTGCACCGCCGCGGGGGAGGGGGGAGGCTTTGCGCCCCCGAAGCCCCGAAAATCCCGGCTCCAGGACCCGTGGTGGCGGCGGGGGTCGGCGGCCAGGAGTTTGTGCAGGTTGAATTTGGCAGTTGCGAGGTNCTCGCCCGCCGGGCGCTGCCCCGCGCCCCCCGCACGCCGCACTCCGCCGGCCGCAGCTGAGAGCGGACCCCGCGCCCGCCCCGTGCCGCTTTATCCTTTCGCAGCCCGCCCCGCGGCCAATCGCGCGCTGTATCCAACGCCCTCCGCGTGCCAAGCCCCGCCCGCCTCCCCGGGATTGGCGGCCGGCGCGGAGCGGTAATAATGGCCGCGTGCAATGGGAAGCGCCCGCGCTGACCTCATTCCCGGCGGCGGGGCGAACTTTTTAAAAGGGGCAGGAGGGCAGCTCCGCGCGCCGCCCCGCGCCTCGCCGCGCACGTGCCCGCGACCCCCTCGACCCCCACTTCCCCGGCCGCGCTCCTCCCTCCCCTCCTCCCTGCCGCGGGGGAGAGGGGGGTCAAGAAAAAAAAAATCAGGAAATCAGCAAAAATCATTATAATACAAATAATGAAAAAAAGAGAGAGAAAGGGAGAGAGGGGAATCAAGGCGTCCCGCCCCTGCGCGCCGTGGCTGCGGGGCGGGAGCGGGGACACCTGCCTGCACAAAGGGCCGGGAGGGTGCTCCTGCCGCCCCGGAGCCGCCGCACGCCCGCCGGGCAGCCCTGCCCCGGGGCATGCCGCAGGGCGCTCCGCGCCCGTCCCCACGCCCACACGCGGAGTGTCACGGAGGGGTCGGCGGCCCTGGAGAAGCGCCCGCGAGGCGCTGCCGTCACGCCCCCTCCGCCTCGGAGCCGGAGCGGAGCGGCGCTGGGGGTGGGAGGGGACAGGCGGCTGGAGCCTCCCGCGAAGCGCCAGGCCCCGCTCCGCTCGCGGCGCTGTGTAACTGTGGCCACCCGTCCCAAATTCCCCAGCGGAGCGAGGAAGAGGTGTCGGCCTTATTGCGTTTCTACCCTCCGACCCCTCTCCTGGCGTTTCGCTCCCGCATGCGGCAGTCCCGCAGTCCCATAGCGGCGCACCATCCCGATCCCGGGGAGCGGCTGCGGCTGGGGGTCCCGGCCCGGTCCCGCCGGCTCCCCAGGGAGAGGGAAGGGCCGCGGGAGGCAGAAGTGGTGCGCATCCGGCAGGCACCTGGGGCGGAGGTGCTGCCGCGCCTCTGCCAGTCCGCCCCGCCGACCAGGTCTCCCCCTCCCCCCCGCTCACCGCCTCCGGGGTTCTTCCTAGGGTGTAAGGTGCTTTTCGGGTATTGCTGTTTGATCTCATGTGCCCCTCCCTCATGCCCTGCCATGATCAGTAATGAAGGAAAGCAAAGCAGCGAGGTCAGGCGCTGTGCAGCACCCCTGGAGGCCTCGTGGCATCAACCCCCTGCTCCAATATCCAGGTAAAGGGGGTAGTAAGACCATAAAAACAATAGCAGTGTTACTTTTCAAAGATTCGTCACATCGTTTATCAGACCAGGGACCAGAAAAGCTATTAGGCAAAGCAGCTGTGAAAATTTTTGTTCTACACAACACCAGTTAAAAACACCTTTTAAATCAGAATCAAAATAATGGTTGGATATAGCTAAAATATCTAAGATAGAGGTCTAAAAAGAAATTGCACATGTTTGCAAGAAAATTTATGGTAGGATCCTTTAGAAGATTTCTAGTTGGATTGAGAACAGGCTTTGAATATTAAGATCTCACACTGGACTCAAAGAACACTGCTGTGAAGTGCTTAGAAAAATCCCAAATTCTCAGTACCTCCCTGGGTAGGCCACCTACATTACTGAGACTGTTTACAAAGATACAAATTAAATTATAGCTTTGCTTGAAAAAATAATACATTGGTTCCTCATACAGCCTCTGGTCAAGACTCGATAAAATACTGCTTTCCTCTAGGTTGACGATATCCAGTGACATCAGTGGAGTTTCTCACCTTTACACTTCCTAAGTCGTAAATCACACTATGTTTTTCCCCTGCAGCCCCAAAGCTAAGATCAAATCTGTTCTACCCTGTACCACCAACACCTACAGAAATGGAGGCTCACAGTGGGTTTGGTGTCAGGCATAGGCACTGTCTATTGCTTACACTTTTGGTATTCGTGTGCAGCAGCATGAAAAACTGGGGCTGGGAGCAGTCAGTAGATTCTGGTTACTCCACCTGTCAGCACGGTATCCAGTGGGATTTCAACCCCCAACTGCCGTATTTTACATATAAATATCATTTTGTTTAAACTACAAAGCAAGTAAAATATTCTCATGTTTCCAGACACAAATTAAAGCAAAACAAACAAACCTCAAACTGATAGGCAAACATAGAAAGAAAAATCATAAGAAGCTTTTCATTTGATTGTGTTAAGTTTCTGCAAGGCCCTGACTACCATGAATAAAATTCATCTCAAGGTGAGGAGTTAAGTGTCTTCCTCATCAAAACAGCCACATCAATTTAATCTTGGTTTAAAAAGTTTATATGGGATGGACAGAGGAGTATTATTTCCTGACTAAAAACTCCACAAAAGTGAAATGTAAGTCTACTTAATAAAGTAAGTGTAAGAACATGATGTGAAATGCTATAAAAAGCATTTTACTACAATTTCTTAGCTGTTTCCTCAAAGTTAATTGCTTCCACCCCTAATCCTCCAGTGGTGGACTGAAAGCACCTTCCAGCTCCCCAAATTTTTAACCCTAGGCATAAAGCGCAAGCATTCAGCTTCCATCTAAAAATTAAGTTTTAAGAGTATTGGCAAGGCTTCTCCGCGTTTTACAACTTAAAAAGCCTTGAAACTCCATTCTGTTTCCCGCAGGCTCGATGAGGCCGGGGAGCGGCACGGGACGCGAGGTGGCAGCGCTGAGCCTCTTCTGCCAGACGTGGGAAAACGGCGAGATAGCGACACCCGCGATTATTATTTTTTTAAATTTTTTCCCCGTGTGGTTTTTACGGAGCAGCATAACGCTGCAAGTTTTCTGACTAAAATTCGGTGGGTTTGCTTCAAAGGGTGGCAGTGCCCACGCAGTCAGCTGTGCGCGGCTGGAACGGCGTGCGAGTGATGCCAAACCCCGCTGCGGGGTTTAAGGGCAGGGCCACTAAGAGCACCCTTCTCACACACGGGGACCTGCAGCTCGCCTTGCGCATGGAATAAGAGAGATTGTTCGGGAACAATAGTCTGGACAAATCTACTGCAGGACTGGGCACCGCAAGCATTGATTCCAGCTTTGCTGTCCCTGGAAGTGGTCAAGACGGGGTTGGATGGGGCCCTGAGCAACATGATCTAGTGGGTGGTACCCCTGCCCATGGCAGGGGGCTTGGAACTAGAGTGATCTTTAAGGTCTCCTTCGACCCAAACCGTTCTGTGAGTCTGTGATTCTATGATTGATTGTAGATTCTATGTGTGAATCAGCACGTAGTCCCCACCGGTTAAAACGTATTAAGGACATGCAGATTTAGCACCGTTCTTTTCCCCACCTCTTCTGCTTTAAACCGAGGCTTATGAGCGCACAGGCTCCTTTAACTGGAGCCCTCGCCGCTGATCTTTTCCACACCCCCATCTCCGTGGGCTGTGGGAAATGCTTTGCAGCCGACTCCGTCTGAGCTCTCGGGAGCAGACCTTCTCTCCCGTGAGTGTGTTCCTGCGTGCCCTCTCCGGCGCGGAACGCTTCCCTGCCCCGGCGCTGCGCAGCCAGGAGCCCCCGCAGCCGCTGTGGCCGCCTCTCAGCCCCTGCAGCCGCCCGGCCCGGCGAGCTCAGGCGCGTTCAAACGCACGTCGATGCCGCGCTGTGATGCCAGCAGCCCCCGGCTAGCAGGGGGTGGGTGTGCCCGCAGGGCGCGGCTCCCCGCGGCCCCCGCTGCCCCCCGAGGTCCCCACGGCGGGACAGGGCAGGACAAGGCAGAGCAGGACCAGTGGCGGCGGCCCCGCGGGACTGAACCCGCGTGGGCCGTGCTCGCCTGCACGGGAGGAGCAGAGCTCTGACCTGGGCAGTGATATCCGAGAGTCGTCCAGCGACCCTAGGGAACATGAGTGACTGAAAGGAGATTCATGGTCATCTTGCTTTCCATTGCTGCCCCCGTGACAGGCATCCACAGGTGGCATCTTATTCATCTTGAAGAAACCCCTCTATTATTTCTGAGTGTTTTCCTGTCTGCGACCGAAATTCACCTCTGTACATCACATATTTTTCCTGACATTCTGTGCCCCATTTGAAATAGGTATATTGAGGTTATTTTAACCTTCTTGAACTGCAAATGAAAAGGCCAGAGCAGAGGTATGCTGGTAAAGAACACATTACCCTCCACCTTTCTGTTGCCTATTTTGATCCAAAGAACATAAAGTAAACTAAATACTTGTCATTAAGGTGAAAAAAAAAAAAGCCATGGATTTTGAAATAACATGATGATAACAGATATTTATCAAAGATCAAAGAAGAGCGTGCTTAAGGATCAGAGGTGTAAACTGAGACATGAAAGTGGGCCCTCCTTCTTCGTCCTGTTTGCAAGAAGAAAACTCCATTGTACAATTGCACCACTCTGATTCACAGTGTTACCTTTATTTAACGTGGTTCATAAATGCTTTGAACTCTCTCCGATAGCTTTGTAGAGAAGAACTTTTATTACTGGGAAGTTTTATGGAGGATATTATTTACTTAGGAGTGAAAATCTGTTGCCTAGAGTTGTATGGTATTGTTTCCTTCCAGACCGTATATTCACTTGCATTTTACTTGAATACAAGCCTGCACATAGACACCCAGTGCTCCTGTTATGAAATGCCAACACATTTCTAGCTCATTTAATAAAATATGTAGGTAGGAATCCACTTGCATATGCATATTTATATTAATTCAGATATTTATCACTTTTATGTAAATGTTTGATTTGGGAGGGCAGGAACACGTCTCCAGTGATTTTAGTAAGAAAATATGATAATACTTTTTATACTTTATCCACTTTGGTGACTTTTTAAGTTTCAACTTGTTCCCTAAGAATAACACAAAAAGCTCTGTTGAAATTAATAGTAAAAAAGAAACTTGGAAAATACGTTGTTTGCATTTACTTAAAGGGAAAATTGCATCCCTTATTCAATTTGGTAAGATTTAGTAAACTTTTTTTTTTGTTGTTTTTATCAGCTTCATATAAGAAGAGCTTTTAGTTCATTTTAAAAGACATTTTGGCAAGCTTTTTCTGCGAAGTGAAAAGCCACAAGGTTGAAGAGGAATTACCGATCTGCTGCATATGTAGCAGCAGATTGCATATGCATGAGCTGCAGCTGCGAGAAGGCCACCCCGGGAAGGGGAGCCCGAGGGGAGTGCCAGCAGAGGGGAGCAGCGGGTGGCGTTGCCTGCAGCCAGCTCTCTGACAGGGCCAATCCTTCCTCCCTGCAAGAGGGTCGGGCAGGGAGGGCCCCACTTTGGACCACTGCACTTTTTGAACCTCTGTGTTCTTCTCTTCTGCCCCTTTAGTTCCCTCCCAGCCATCTGTGTTCTCCTTCCTGCTTGCCCTCACCTTCCCCTGCCTTCTGCGACCTTATCACCACCACCCGTGTAACGTTCAGGCTCATCTTTTCCTGCCATCTCTATGAATGAGCAAACAGCTGCCAGCAGGCAGTTCAGCAGAAGCCCACATAGTACCAAGAATGAAGTCATATTTGTTCCCACTCCCACAGCATCATGATGTCACCCAGATTTTAGCATCATTGATAAGAGTGAGCTACAAAACTATTGTGCATCGAATTAAATGTGGGTTGTTTTTAAAGGTCTTCAGGTGAGATGTTGTATGCTATTAAATTTGGTGTATTAATGTCTTTTTGTATTAAGAAAAAATGTTGCCTGTACTTAGTACTCCTGGAAAGAAAGCATAAGGTATTCCCTGTGCACACAGGAAAAAGGATTTTTGTAAAATGCTTATCTTATAATTTCTGACTCAGTTTTTGTGAAGTCATTTCTTGAGTGATATATTTAAGATAATTAAACAAAAGAGGGAAAAAAGAGAAAAATATCTTGCATACTATTTATTTGTGAAAATGGTCCTTTCTTTCTTTCACAAGCTCTGGGTTATTAACAAGTGCTTATCCACAGGATCCAATTCTAAGTAAGGAGAATTCCTCTGGCAACCTGCCGGCAGTTGGGGTTATCCATGTACAAGGTATTCTGGCAGAGGTAGTCAAAGAGTAGTCTATCATTTCCAGGCTTAGAGAGTGTTCAGTACTTTTTATCATAAAGTTGCCTTTGTACTAAAAAAATCCATCACCCTCCATTCAGCTCCATAGTCTTCAGACATTAATGGATTAATTCCTGTCAAAGTGTTTTTATTTAATTTTTCTGATTTGGTGTTTCTGATGCACAGATCAAAAAAGCTAGATCAGGTTCTGGTGAGAAGAGGAAAAATACATTTAAATCTAAAATGAATGAAAGAAAAAAGGAATTTATTTTTTTTTCTCTTTTGTGCTCTGGACAAATAGAAGTCTGGCTTTCATCCTGGTTCCTTCCATATAATTATTCTTAATGATGGTGGTGGTGTGACAACTAGTAACTAATTTTGTTTTTTAATCATTTCTGAATAGATTGCTCAAATGAAACCAACCTCTACTTGCCAGGATCTCTTCTATAATCTCTGAGACCTATCTTGTTTAGGCTGTTTGTGCAGAATAAGTTCATTCGTTTGATATTAAACATTAATATTTATTTTAAAATTATTGTTTTTTCAAAACCTTGACTTCTCTAAGAATTGTACCTTCTTTGAATAGAATGTCAGAAGAAGGTGGTGGGATTCTACACTACCCTATGTAATTCTAATCTAGCTGTCACACTCAAGAAGTGTATACAGGAGTTATCTCAATGTGTAGGTGTGCTGAAGTGAGGCACGATGTCTGAATTTGCATTGGTCTATAGAGTTTATATTTAAGTTTGAATTAATTGCTATGATAAATAAATTGTCTGTGTGGAACCTCGGGAAACTGGAATATTATACGCTACAAGAATCAGGCCTTTTCTCTGTATTATTCCCAAATTATAATCCTGTGTTTCCACCAATAACATAAAGTCTGGCGTTTTACCTAAGTATCAGAAATTAATTAAAAAAAAAACCCTGAACTGTTGAATTTTACTTTATTAAATTACTATATATTTAAATTGTGTAAGAGTACACTAGTGTATAGTAATTTTGTGGATTATAAATGTAGCACTTGAAAAAACATGACAAATATTGCATTTCTGCTAATTAAAGCTCTTCCACAGAAAGATTACCTGCTAAACTCTTTGTTTGATTTTTTTGTGACTGTCTTTGAAATTGGAGGTGTAAATCTTGTTGATAAATTAGAAAATATTACTGTATTCAGAAAGACTGTGCACATCATAATAGTCTGTCCCTACTCTCATTTAATTTATTTTTTTTTAATCCTTATTTTAATGTCTGGCTGATGGGCAGTTCAGGATGGGGGTGACTTCCACAAATCAGCAGTCTGCTCAGAATTACTGGTAAATTATACATTTATATGCCAAGCAAGATATTTTACAATGGCCTTGCAATGGAAGTATCTCCCAGATAATAGAGAAAGGCAACATTTACACCAACATTTCTTAGACTTCATCAAATCTCCTTTCACCATGAGTTTGAGATCTACTCCTTTGAGGAGGTCTTTGTGGAGGCTCTGAGGTGATGATGCTGGCCGGTGATGCTGCAGCATCCCCACACAGGGCTGGAATAACCAGCAGCTGCCCAATGTGCCAGTGCTGGGGCAGGGGTTGAGGCACTCACTTTGTTTCAGGGCAGATCTTAATGGTTTTCCTCAGGCTCTCACCCCTGTGACATAAAGCACCAGAGAAAGCTTCTGTTGGGGTACCACGGGTGTTACGTGAAAACAGAGTAGATGTTTCACAGGGCGTGGAAGTAACCAGGATACAAGGCTGCGCCTCATGTTTCTTGTACCTGATGTGTCAAGTAAGGCTCATTCTGGAGGTGTTCAGCTGTCGAGGAGCAGCTCTGAGGCACCACAGCATCTTGCTAAAACGAGCACATGCATATGCACAACCACTGTGCTCAAGACTTCTGTGTACGACCTTGTCAGGGGAGAGAAAAAAATTGCTGGCAGAAAAAATTGTGAGACCACTGGGGGAAAAAAATCCCAATATTTAGACTAGAGAGCTAAAAAAGACAGAAGCTATCGAGTTCCTATAGAAATATACTCTGGAGACATTCGTTTTTAGGATAGATATACCCTGCAGTCTGTGGTGTGGTGTAAAAATACCTGAGCTAACTGTAAATGAGTCATCCTAGGCACCAGAAACATAATAGCTTTTTTGGGTTCTCTGCCTTGTTTAATGCATCCCATCGGCAGTGATTCCAGAGTGGCTCCTGTTCTCCGAGGTAATTACACAGCAGCTGGGAATGGCTGTGGTGCTGCCTGGCTCTTGTCCTGCTGCTCCCCTGCGCACAAATCTTCTTCCCACTGCATCCTGGGGGAAGGCTTCACCAAGCAAGCACCAGGAGGCTTTTGGTTCTTTTGCATAAGCTCACCAGCCCACAGCTTCTTGTGTCTTGAACTTTGTTTCCCTGTTCTCAGCCTCTAGTAGATCTTCTGCACTAATTTATTACTAATGATATAAAGGAAATTTAAACTGCATTCACCCAGAGCACAGCTCTCATTCAATCCAGCTTTGCAAAAATTTACCTATGGGTGGTTTATTGATTTCATTTTCACAATTACACACGGCAAGTAAGCGGAAAAATTGGCCACCTCCTGAAGAAGATAAAAAAATTATGCACTACTTAAACTTTCTCAAGTAATCTATTTTTGTGTTCCCTTTTTCTTATCCTAGAAATATATTACCATCTTTACTGCTATAAATAGAAGAAGTTCCACTGCCCTTACATAGATATATTCTGATGTATTTTGTAAACTTATGTGCTTCATATCTATATTCAGTAACTGAGGTTTGAAAATGCATACTGCTCTACATCCTCGTGTTAAACAGGCTTGAAGCTGCTTCTCAGAAAAGCTTGACATGTAATGCCAAAATTACTGCGAACTGGGAGAGCAGAAGCGGTGCCTGACTGCTCTTTGGATTGTTCACTGAGTTCTAAGCAAATCCAGCTGTGAAAAGATATCTGACACTCAACCATCTCACAGCCATGGTAAGACTTCAATTCAGACACTTGATTGTATTTACTTTTTTTTCCCCCTTCAATTGTTCTTCTATTGGAACACAGGGCAACAGCACTATATTAAGCAAACAGTGACAGGAGCAGTGGAATCTGTTGTTTAATGAGGGCTGTAATATTCATGCTGGCTGCTGTGATATGCCATTACTTAAATGAGAGACTTGTATAGCTGATACTGTCATTTGAAACAAAGACAAATTATAGCACAGGTACATTTTCAGCAGTATGGTTGAACAGTTTTTTAAGGTGTAGTTAATGGAGTAGAGGATAGTATCTAACTGGAGTAAAAAAATTATTCAGCTGGAGTAAAATAATGTTCTGTATTCAGGGCACTCATTAATCATTCCTTATTTATCATTCTGGCTTTTGATTCTTCAAATTGACTTGTGACTGCTAGGTCTGGTTGCATATTGGCCAGTCTACTCAGGGCTGGTAATCCTTCAAGACACCTCACAGGCAGTGTCTTCCCATGAGAAGGCAGGAAAACATCCTGCTGGCTTGGGCTGTGGTACTCCACTGTCCTGTCCCGGGCAGGGTGGCCAGGCCCCCTGAGCTCATGGCAGTGCCGTGCTGGAGAGGAGCAGGTGCTGGCTGGGTGTCCCCAGCCCTGGGTGTGCTCCTGGGCCAGTTCAGGGCTGCTGCCCTCCCCGAGGAGATGCCAACCCCAACGCTGATGTGTGGAGGGGGACAGCAGCTCTGGAGGNGGGGGGGGGATGATAAAAGCTTTTTGTGCCTTGGTCTCTGCAACAGCCCCATGCTGCTCTTCGCAGCCACCTTCTTCTGCTCAGCATTTTGACACTCATTCATGAGTAGGCAAGGCAGCATCTGAAAACCACACGTGCCATGAGCTTCCTCTTCTTGTGAGGTTTTTCTAGCCAAAAATTAAGGGATAACTATCATCATCATCATCATTTGTCACTCAGGAGCTGTTTGTGACTCTCTCAAGCTATTGGTAGGTTAACCTGTAGTTTTGTTCAAAACTGCCTTTGCAGTCCTGAAGGCAATTTCACTACAGATTACTATTTCTTCTCTTTAGCAGAAACAAACACACTTAGATGACTTATTCTATCCACACTGGTGAGATGCAGTCTCATGTATTTGATTTGCTCCTTCTCTCTTTAAAAGCAGGTAAACATCAGGGCAAACTTTGTGCACATGACAGAAAACAAATCCACTGCATACCAATTTTTCCTCATTATTTCATCTATTATTTACCAAAGGGGAAAAAAACACCCCACCAACAACAGTTACTCTGCATTTATCACAGTGACTAGTGGAAAGCATGTGATTCTTATGGTAAGCAGCAATTTACAGATGGCCAGGTGCAAACAACATATCTAATCTTATCATGAATTTGTTTTATTCGCAGCTGCAACAGTTGGTGTCAGTTAATAGGTTACCAACGATGAAGTATATTTATTTCCTTTTATCCTGCTTTGGGGCCACAGAAGTGATTTGTAAACTGTCCTAGATGTTGAATTTACATTTAATTTGTGTGTGCATGGCTTTTTTTTTTGTTTAGTTAGTGCTACTCAGAAAGAAAATGACAATGTCTTTCAGAGAACCCATTTTGTTTTCATTTTATCCATTTCCTTTTCTCATGATTTAGAAACTCTAAAGTAGAGTGCTCTCTGGGCTTCTAATTTACAGTAAAACAGAGGGCTTTTCCAGCATATTTTTTCCTTTTTTTTGAGACTGATCTGTCATTGATGAGGACTCATTTCTGCCTGTTCAGTTCCATCAAGTCATGTGATGAGTTCACTACCAGCCTTTCCAACTAACCAAACATAATCTTTATAAGCTGAATTTTAAATACTGGTCATTAAAAAAAAAAAAAAAAAAAGTATTAAATTCTCTTCTTAGCTCCATGGCTTACACTGTGGACACCAGGATGTACATAGATATATACAGCAGTGAACCGACCAAATAAGCTAGAAAACTTTCCATATTCTGGTACAAAAATAAAGATGCTGTTTAAAATAAATTTATATGGTCCTTACTAATGAGTCTTTTCCCGTTTTTGTAATGTGTGGTTGTGTTATTTTGGGGTTTTTGCCTTCACTTACATCAAGACCATTTTGTGTTAGATAAAGAGTGATAAAATAAATAATTACTTGATACTTATAAATGTTTTACTTAAATTTATCTTCAAATATGCTTCTCAACAAAAGGAATTTTAATAGTAAAGAACACAATTATTAACACATTTCCATGTGTGTGAGTCAGGCGTTCTTGAAAGTTATGAAGCTGCACATGTAAATGAGTTAAAAAAAGACAAAGAGAAAATAATTTTGGATTTTGATCCTGATGATGGTTTTAAAATGCACAACCAGAAGTGTCTTATCTTTGGCATAGAGCACTATATATATGCATAGTATTTGGAAACAGTTAAAAGTATGAATTTAATGGATCTGAAGAAATAATGCTGGGAATAATATTCAGTTTAGCTCCCTTCTCTGTACACATTGTTTTGAGATGGATTGGAATTCCCTCTCACTTTTTATTCTGAATTATGTTTTCACTTTTTAACACATTTTTATTGCTCTGATTCTTAATCCTAGCATTATATATGCACTGCTGTATAAAACAGTAAAAATAAGATCTTTGCTAAAAAAAGCCTATTTCATAAATTCTTTAAAAAAACTCCAGTTTTTCATAGATGGAGCCTCTAAGACAAAGGTTTTAAAACATTTGGTAATTTGAGATAAATAATGATTAGGTGTATGCAAAGATTTTGCACAAACTGACCTTTGTTCACCACTGCCCTGTCTTTGAAGTCTCTGGTGTTCATCCTCCTTATTGCTCATTACATTATTGTAGATGGGAAGACTTCTCCAGCTAAGGCTAAAGTCTCTCCATATATATCTACTCTGTCACTGGGATTTGAGACAGAATCATCTAGATTGAATACAAACTGTAAAAATGCATGAATTTACAGTTAAGGAAATAGGGCCATAACAGCAATCTTTAGGCTTCCAGCTTAAGAACCTCTAGTTGATGGAAGGTAATGTTACTGCATTACCTGATTTAGTTGTCAAATCTGTACTTAAATTTCACATATTGACTATTTGAATAGTTGACTGCTTATGCTTGGTCACGTGTTACTTCTTCCAGTCTAAAGAAGAAGATAACAACACGTGTGTGTGCACATCCAGCTGCTGGGATGCTACGCTATGGACATCAGGCTGAGTTCCCTCCCTGTCTGCACTGTGGGGTGGGGACAGGGGTCCATGTGGCCTCACATCAACACTGTGGGACTTGAACGTTCTCCTTTTTCACTTTTCTCTAAGACTGGGGCCTGCTCTTACCAGCGGCAAGGACTAGAACATGCTTTCCTTATCCCTGGCCCATCCTTATCTCCAGCGCCTGTCAATGTGATTTCAGTTTTTACTGCCCAGCAAATCAAAGAAGAAAAGCATAGGAGTGGTGGCCCATTTTGATGCTGTGGAAGGAGGATGTTTAGGCAAATGCTGTCCTCTGCCCAGGTCAGTCCACGGAGCTGGACACCCTGTAAAGATGTTCAGGGCACCAGAGGTTCCCACCAGCCTTGCATTGAAAGGAAACCAACTGCAAAAGTGCAGGAGCACTACCACTCCCAGCCAGGCTGGTTCCCCTGAACATCCACCTCTTCTCTGGAAGCTGGGACAAGATGTTGGAGTCTTCCAATTCTCATGGCATCTGCTTGCTGACCAAGGCATGCATCTCAGCAGCTTTTAACACTTGGGTCATGTTTTCATGTTTTTTCTTTTTCTCCCAAAGCAAAGTGAGTGAGAACATTTTGGCTGTTCACCAAGGAAATACTGTGGCTCAGGTGTCATCAAAGGTCTCTGGGTATCAGGATTCTACACACTTCCTTATTATATTACTATTTTTGACTGCAGCCCTGTGTAATCCACTGAAGTAAAAAGTAATCCACTGAAGGAAATGTTAGTCTTAGGAAGTGCAGGGTTCATATAATTTGCTTTAGAAACACAGGTGAGTGCACAGCTGAAACGAGTGCCATGTTGGAGAGAAGTGCTGCTCTCAGTCTCCCTTTGACAGTTCTAAGTGCAGGACAAGCCACCAGGTGCTGAATAGCTCATCACTCTCTCGAGTCTGTCTATTCTTTTACTAATTGAATGTGGGCAGCTTCCTAAAGCGAGACACAACTTCTTAAGACTGCCTAATCTGATGTGTTCTCTAAGGGAGTGGTTTGTGTTTACCTTTTGTAGTGCATAGCATGGTCTGACTCCTAATATCATGCAGTCAGCCCTCAAGGCCCATATACCATTGCAGTGGCAGCAGACCTGAACTGGCCTGGCTCTCCCGTGCCATGAAACTTTTGTCTTTTGCCCTTTGATTGTAGGTACATGGGGTTGTTTTGGCCCTGGGAGTTCATTAGTTCAGAATCTGCATTATTTTACCCTGCCTGGGTCAAGCCTTTCTCCCTGAAGATAGATTAGGGAAGGAGTGCTCTGCTCCCAAGATGGTTTCTCAAGTTAATCTGAGGGCTTTCTGCAAATTTGCCAGTTTAGAACTTGAAATGCTATTGGATTAATTTTGCTTTTTAATGACTAGACATGCAATTATTTGAATAATGGCACTTCAGTCACCCAAGTAGTCATTATTCCTGACAGCCTACAGGTGAGCATATACAACTCAAAATATGCTACTAAAATGATGTTCTGTCAGATTTCAGAGCAAGAGAACACAACTGACTTTTTTTTACCTTCACAGAATATTATTTTTTATTACACATTTGAGGTACGAAATTTTAAATTTTAGAAATAATCTTCTGTCTCTTGGCTTAGAGGAAAGATTTATGAGAGGGGGCAAGAAATGCTTTCTTTCCTTCCTTTATTTATTAAGTTACACCTTGATTTCAAACATTAAAAAGACTGTTACCAGTCTCAAATACTGCCTCTGCAGCAAATTTAAGCATTAGCCTCAGCGAAGTGCTATAATTTGAAGGATGCAGGAACTTCCCTTTCCATTCACAGCAAACCTGCTTGAGATAGACAGTTGCTCCTGGACTGTGCAGCATCATTTGTTGTCTCAGCTGTGTGTAGGAGAAAAAGTGGCTCTCAGGGGTGTCTAAACTCTAACATACCTCACAGATATCCTTCCGTGACCCTTCTGTTTGTGCTCCAGACTCAAGACTTCATATTGTCAGCCAAAGTCTTCTGCTGGATATAAACTCAGGCTGGGAAAGATGGGATCATCCACTGGAGCCAGGAAACAACCTTCAGTTTTGACACAAATCTAAATGCATGAGACGCAGAAGGGACAGATGATACCACTGGTACCTTTGGTGCTCCTAGTAATAATTGAATTTTAGAACAAAATTAGATCAAGGTGATAAAAAGAAATGTCTTTGATCCTCATCAGTCCAGGTAGTATAATGTACAGATGGGAGAGGGAACAAACACAGTCTTGACTCTACAAAAGGGGTCTTCTGGCTGAGCAAATCAAAGACTGAATTAGATAAAATGAAAAATTCTTTAGGAAAACAAAAAGAAGGATTTAGAGGTCAGTAAAGTATTTGATTCAGTGCTGCACAGGAAATAATTAATTTAACTGGAGAAGATGAGGAAATTTATTTGTGAGGTTACTGAGGCATGGGGGCAGGGAGATCAGCTCTGGGGGCTGCTGAAAAGGGAAGGTTTGACTGGAGGGAAGCTCATTGTGAAGTCGACAAGGATTGGTCCTGACACTGTTTTCATTTAGTATTTTCATTAATGATTTGGAAGCACATTAAGGAAATTTGTTCATAACTCAATGAGGCACTGCTATTAGAGAGGAGGACTGGGATAACTTAGAAGAAGAACTGGGTTACCATATAAATGGGACAGGAGAAAAGGACTACAAAAGTACAGAGTGTGAGTCCAAGCTGGTAGAGGTTACCAGCAATCATTATTACTGTGGGATAAGTGTTCAGTGCTTATAAATGATAAAGGCAGATGGAGCTTTCTGGATATACAGGTCTCTCAGAGCAAGGGTAGTATCTGTCAAGGCGCAGCAGCCACAAAAAGCCATAAATTTAATAATTTCATAAATCATAATGATTCTAAGATCAATCTTATTTTTTTCAGTGGATGTTTTGCAAAGCATTAATACTGTTATACAGCCCTCATAAGATACCAGTGAGAAACCTGGGACACTAGTCATCCATTTTTCAGAAAAGATAATTTCAGATTAGAGAATAGTCACTCTCCAAGAGAGCAGAGATATTTTTTGGGTGTATGGAGGCTAAAAAGACTGGCTTCTTTAATTTGGCAGTCTGGAGGCAGAGAGGGAATTGGACTTCTACTTACTTAAAATAAGCAGCAAATAGGGTAAACAGCTCTAGAAGAGTTAAACTAAGAATGGGATTATCAAAAGTTTAAATATATACTTATAAAATATATATATATATTTTTAGCTATAAAACAGCTATGAGCAAGTTGAGAAATAATTATTAAATACAGAGTTATGTACAATGAAATTATGTGTTGAGAGCAAGATTATTTAAAATATAACTTAAAATGTTGTCCCAGCAGTCTTTAGGATATATTAGTAATGCATTTCTTTAATTTTAACCTTAATCTTAGCATTCTGTAAAAACAGTTTTGTATTTACTTAACGTATACATTTTTATTATATAAGAAAATAGATTTTTTTTTTTCTTGTCAAGTAGTACGGCATTCTTCTTGGGATTGCGGCAGACTTCAATTGCCAAAAAGTGCAAGTACAGGAAAATGCTGTGGCCTTGGACTATGCCATGTTTCCCTGGAATGACATGTGCATTGGCCAGCCACATACCTAGAAATGCAAGATGATGGAGCACCTTCAATCACTCTGGAGATGGAACAAGCAGAGCCTGTGGGCAGCTCCAAATTTTCCAAAACCCTGAATACTAGACCTTAAACCTCAAACATGTGAGCTTTGATATTTCAAATATTCATTATTTTGTCATACTGTTCCACAGTGATGCAGTTCTTTGGGCTCTCAGATTTTCAGTCCATGGTTCAACAAAGCATATTCTCATGAGAGCTGCTTGTAAAATGTGGTGGTGCTCCTAATGAGAACACGTTCTTCACAATATCAAAATGGACTCAACTACAACTTCTCAGTAAAATGCCAGCCTGGGCCAGATGTGTGCCATGAAACATTTCCTAAGCAGTTTTAAGTACTGCAACAATAAAATTAAGACAGTGTCTAGCAATAGGAGAACAGGTTTTCATTCATAAGTATTGGATTCACTTAATTTTACACTGATTAGAACTAATTTTAGTCTATCTTTCAGAAGTGTTGGTATCATATTTTTAAAGTGCATTATGACTTATAATTTAATGATAAGGTAAAAATATACACAACTTTGTTTATGCTGTTACAGATGTACACTGTATTTGGAACCTAGAATTTCAGTGTCTTACTCAACACTCAATAAGCAAGCAATTTGATTGTTTAAACTTTTAACCAAATAAATAACAACTATACAGCAACTCGCCAGCCCAAAACTTGCTCACAGACCGTGGAACTAAGAAGATCAAACAGGAAAACAAATAAAAACCATTCATGTGAGTGAATTTTCAGGAAAATGGTTAACAGACATCAGAGAAACCTCTTTACAGGAAAGTGAGTTAAGTCATTTTAAGCATATACCTAAATTGAGGCTTCTGTTACTTATGAAGCCATTTTGTTCGATTTTTAAACTATGCCAGAAAGGAATGAGGGGATAAATTTGAGGCAAATGTTAATTGCATCTAATAGCTTAACTAGAAGAACTGATTGAGCTTCATTTGCTGATTTTTTGGAAAAAAAAATAAATCATTAATTACTGTGTTGTTTAGCATAACAGCACTTTATAATTCCAGATAAGATCAGAGATACACTGCATTTTGTGTTAAGCCAAAAACATACAGAAACATGATTCTCATCCTCAGACTGCAGAGCAGAGGAAATACTGCACATCAAATCCTGGCCCTGTTAGGTCAATGGGAAAATATAACCACTATTATTCTTTATAAATTTTAAACCAGAATGGCACATTTTTATTTCCCCTGAAAGAAATTTAAATTCTGTTTTATTTTTGATCGAGATATATTTGATTTCCAGATAGAAGGAGGAATGACTAATTTTCAGGGACTATATAAAACTACAGATACATTAAATAGAGCAAAACTGAAAATGTAAAGTGGAGAAGTCTGTAAACTGTGAGTGACTGTGAAGTACTCTCACATAGGTTGTGAATGAACTGTGGATGTAAATGCATGTCTGCTAAGTGATGTGTGCTTGCCATGTGCTTAATATAATTGCTTTAGAGTTCCTCTGAGTGGGTGAGAGTCCATCAGGCACAGGTTTCTGCTTCTGGGAAGAGGAATGTTGATGAAAAATAAAGCATGAGAAAATGGGTAAGCCTAGGGTGGTATTTCCATAGATGCATGCCTCTAGACCTAGCAATTTGCTTGTCCTACATGCATAGGAGTGACTTTGCATGCCTGCATTTGCGTCTTAGTATGAAATGTGGTGATGAAGTGTGGTTTACCCCTGCCTAAAAAGGAGGAAAGTTCCTGGGAGAAAGATGAAAGAAAGGTCATTGTGTGTAGGGTCTTTATCTGCACCGGGGCCTCAGGTGTTCCAGGTACTCAAGTGTGAACCTGTTTGCAGGTGTGCCCACGTGTCTTACCCATGAACTGTGCTTGAGATGGGCCTGTCAAAAATCCATGTACATGTATGCAAGATGGTCTTCTAGATGTTCACTTTGGGTGCACTTGCACAAGAGAAGTGTTCACCCCTTTATACGGGAGCTTAGGTACGTCATAATTTCTTAACTAAAACACTGTGGTTGCCTTCAGCAGTGTCAAAACCAGTTTTAATAATCTTATAAATTCTGAGTAATAATACTTTATTCTAAAAGCAACTTCACAGCTTTGGAAGAGTGAGCTACACTGTAGCAGTAAGCAGTACACAAGTGCAAGTGTTCTTTCAGTTCAACAGAAGAGCAAGTAACAAATCTGCATGTAAAATGGTTTCCATTAAGCCGGTGAGCAGACCAATGATTTGTTAAATTCTAACTAAGTGGCTGCATTGCCACAGCTCCACAGATCCCAGCAGACCAAACATGAAACCTGCATTACACTGTGATTTATTGCCCTACTTACTCTAGAATGTCAGAAGGAATATTTGCAGACAAATCTTGCTAAGGCTCATTAAAAACATGGATTTTAGTTTTAGGAAAGCAAGCTGACATCCAGGGTATGGGGAGCCCTGTGTCCAGAGAGGAGGACCATGCATGAGGCTTTAGCAGGTTTGTCTGCAGCCAAGTCAGGCTCTCAGGACAATTTCTCTTGAACCTTGGGGTTTTTCCTTGGAGGAGATGTGGATTAGCTCCTTGCAACCTCACATCTAGGTGCTTCTTTTAATGCTCTGAAAGGCAAGGTATTTAGACCTGAACTTTGCACTTGCATGCATGTAGAACTTCAAGCTGGGACTTGCCAAATCAACACACCTGGGCGGGTGGGACAAAAGGCTGAACTCTTGCCCCTCTAGTAGGGGAAGTCAGACAGTCACAGTTGCATCTCAGAACCAAAGAGTCAAATGGCAAGTGGCCGTTAGAGTTGTGCTGTGAGAAAGGGAAAAGTAAGAAATATGCAAGTTAAAACAAGTAGAAATGCAATATCCTTTAAAGTGCTTATAACTGAATGGGAACAGAAAAAAATAACTGTGTTAATTGATTACTTAATTACATTACGCCCACATAATATTATCTAAATATTCCTACACAAATTTCTTTTTTAATTTTAAACAAAACGGCAGGTGCTGATAACCTTCAGGGTGTTGGATACAATATTAAGCAGTTTTGCATCACACAGGCCTGACTGAGGACACACCGCAGATGAAGGCTGGGAAGGGAGTAGAAGTCAGAATGGCAGGTCCCCAGTATCTGTTTCACTGAAATACTCCACTATTATGACTGACCACAGGATGGGAACAGAGTCTCTGTCTACGGCTGTACTACCACTTCAGCTGGGATCAAGAGGGTTCTTTTAAAGCACATCTTTCATCTGTAAAGTACCAAGCAAGCCCCACAAGTTCATACAGGGCCAGTACCAGGTGCTCGGCATCAAATGTTGGGCTGTACCACTCCACTGTCAGTGGGTTGCATCCCATGCTAACGCCTGGGAGCCCAGCCCTTGCCCATCACTGTCTGTCAGAGACTGCCCTCTATAAACCCAGTAAGATCCATCCCAAGGGATAATAACTTCTTGTGTTTTTTAGCCCAACTTCTCCATACCATGAACCTCCTCCAGCCTCCCACTGCTCCACTGATTAGGAACACTCTACCACCATTTCAGGAGGCTGCTTCCTTAATTTTGAAACCTAGTCAGAACATGTAGAAAATTAAATCAATACCTCTGTTTCTTCCCATTTTTAAATGAGTGAAAATAGAAGTCTGGAATGACTCTGAAGAAAACCACTAGTAACTGCCATGAGTCCGTGACCACCCAGTAGTGGAAAGCAGGGAGGGTGAGTGTGGGGAGGCTGTTTTAAATCTGGAACTGATTATGTTCATTTTAGCACTTCCCTGCATGTTTGTTTCTATTTGTAATTTTTAATTTAAATTTTTATTTTTAGCTGTGTGGATTTTAATAATTTAACTCAACATATTGATTTATTTTCTAATTTTGCAAGTAATAGTGGTCATTAAAACTGCATCTATTAAGAGCATGAGAATTTTAAGTAAAATCATTACCTATCAAACACAAAAAATACACAACTATGTAAGCACTGACAGCTTGGGAACCTGGATATAGGTGTGAATTTTTTTTATTAGAGGATTAGGTTCCTGAAAGTTTGTGGAGAATTTCAAGTTTCTGGGTGGCCTGTCACAGATTAATAGCTTTATCTGCAGACTGCTGCATTTGCCCAGTACATTCAGTGCATTTACTCAGTTTTGTCCTTTTATAAAGCTCCCCCTATTTATGGCATATTTTTCACTTTTTATGTCTCTCCAGGATTGTTTCCTCATTCATCCCTGGCACTACTGCAGTCTTTCTCAGCAAACAGAACTACCAAGGGAAGCACAAACAAAAGCCGAAAAAACAGAGGCCCCAAATGGATAATCTCATAGATTATTCCATGATTAATTATCCCAGATTTATCAAACGCCACATCCAATAAGGTCAAACATGTAACTGTAATCTTCCTCAAGACACACAATCACCCCTTTGCACAAGCCTTGGCTTCTATCATGGGAACTTTAAACTGGCTTCCAACAGTAATGATAGAAAAAAGAAGTAATGTTGATACATTCTGAGGTATATATTCAACATGTCAAGGAGATCATTAGTGACTGACACCAATGATGTGTCATAGACAACAAGCTGTCTCTTTTGTGCCTGTCCTTTACTGACATTCCTGTCACATCCTATTCGCCAACCTTGTGCAGTGATCCTCTCGCACTTTGGATCAAAAAGATTCCATGTTATTGTTAGTGGGGCTTGTGTATCACCATTTTGTTATATTTTTCACACAGTCTTTTTTGTATTTTAATCACTTGAATGAGAAAAGGTTATTCACACCAGAAATCAGCATTATACACACACACACACACACACACACACACACACACACGCATGTGTATATATAGCTGTACCTAGTTGAATATCATCTTTTTAACAGGTTGCAAAAGCCACAAGTCCCAGAGACAGACCCACAAATTCACTTAATATCCCTGATTTCACATTTAAGTCTCCACATTAGCTACAAATGTATAAACCCACGTGGAGGTAGTTCCTATTTACTACATAGCTGTGGAGGCACAAGGCTCTTTTTTTTCTTTCACCATATGGCTGAAGTAACTTACACACATGCAATTTGTTCTGATTCAGCTGTTTCAGCAGGAAGGATTTGCAGAAGCAGGATTGGGAAATATGCAGGATTCTCTTTCACTTCCGTGACAGGAGTTATATTTTTAATTCGCCTGTGTTAGTCTTCCGAGGGCAACTTGTAAAAGTTTAATTCTGTGTCTCAAATTTGAGTCCCATTTGATAATGCCATTTTTAAAGTGTGTTTAGGGACTAGTTCTGAAAACCTTTTCTGGCTTTTAGAAAAGTCAGTTCCTCAGCAAATTCTCTGGATAAAAAGTAAGAGCTTTAGAGTTTCTTTTCTCACAGTAGACTCAACTTACATGAAGCTTATTGAAGATACAGAGAAGTGGGGGTAGTGGTCAATATGGTACTTCACTAAAATCCCTAGAGAACCAGCTGTTGATAAGATCTTATACAGTATGTGCATAACATTTGAAATGCCTGAAGGCCCCAGGTTTGTACACCAGGAAGTAATGACAAAAAATACGTCAATGAACAATGGACATGAAAAACCTGTAGTTTAATGTATTCCTTGTTACTTGCTTACACAATACTATCATTAAAATCAAGACAACCAGATTTACTTAAATATGACAAGTAAAAAGGAAAAATCTGAAAAGTTCCATTTGAAATAAATATTATTTGGTGAAAAGATAGCATTTAATTGTATGCATTGACTAAAAACTATTAGCAATATAAGAAATACAGAAAAAGTGTAGAACATAAACCAGCCTTATTCATTTGCATACCCTGAGAATTTAAAATAAATGGATATAGTATTGAACATCTTTACAAGGGGGAAGAGAGTATCCAAAAGACTTCCAAAACATTCTGAATTTGTAATTTATGTAGGATCATATGGGGGATAGATTTGGTGATGCCTTAAAAATTAACCTCTAACACAGTATTCTGTTGGAAATGCTATGGTTGAGAGCCTGGGAGAGAACATCCTTTAAATGTCATTGGCCCCTCAGCTTCCATTTTAATATTTAAGCTGTTTCTAATTGTGTTCAGCTGAAACTTGGCATCTAGTTTATGGGCTTGGATGCAATTTTCATTTCAGTGAAAAAGGGGAGAAAAGAGGCAAAACTTAAATCTGTTCTGTTCCTGGAGTGCTTAAGTGGTAAATGAAATAAAAGTTTCAGTCTCTTTTCCCAAATTTGTCGAAGTGTGATTTCTTACCCAAAACACAATGCAATATCATTCAGTGTAACGCAGTATAAATACATGAATATATAGCCAAGAACTAATCAAAACACTCAACTTTGAACCTTCTGCAAGAGTCTTCAAGAAAACCAAATTAGGATCTTGTTCATGGGGGAAAATGTGTGTGCTAATGACTAGAAAAGGAGCTCTGCACACATTGCAGGAAATTGCATTAGCTTGCATCAACACCAGAAAGCTAGAGCGAAAAGTCTATCTCAGAAACAAACCCTGCTGTGGGCTTTAAAAGAGCTTCTGAACTGTTCTCAGTGCATACGTCCCATCCTGCATTTCANTTGCTGGCTTCCCTCAGCAAAGGCTGCAAGCCATGTTTCAGCCTATAGGGCTTTGGGGGAATAAAATGCTTCTACCTACCCCCAAAGTGACAGGATGATTACAGGAGAAAAACCATAGTGGAAAATTCAGATCTATGATTGTTACAGGTGTAGCTGGCCCCACGGAGCTGGTCTCTGGAGGAGAGAAGTGTTCCCTTCTGCCCTTCCCTCTCCAAAGGCTGTAACGGTCGGCGGAAACGCAAATTCTGCCATCTACAGACCATCCTTCACTCAGGAAGAGCTGACCCTTGAAAAGCCCCTGTTGGAGGAGCAGCTGTCCAGCTTATTTTGAAGACAAAAAGTGGGGATATATAGAGCTCAGCAGAAAAATAGCTTTCATTAGCACAGTCAAGACAACACCAGTTGCTCAGCAAATCCTGCAAGGCAGAAAAACTGGCATACTTGGCTTCCAGGAGTTTGCTTAGACTTCATGCTTCTTTCTTAAGTTTCTATAGGAGATCCCAGAAGAGCAAGTAAAAAGTTAGTCTTCAACATCAAATGTATGGGCCTGAGGAAGCACAGCCTGTAATAGAGGAGTGAGGTCTGGGGATTGTAAAGGCAGGGGGCAGAGCGTAGGCATTTCCCCACTTGATGTCTGTGCTGATTTTGCTGATTGCAGGAATAGTGGCCTTCAGGGCATTTAATAAAAAATGATTAAGGAAGAGACAGGACTGTGGCTACATTACTCATCCATTAACCATCTGCGCATGAGATCAGACATCCCTCCCCCTGAAGCAATCCAGCAGTGGACTACAGTCTTTGCATGGGCGCTCTGCTCTTTGTGTTGTCCAAGAGAATTGCACTTTAAACATACAGCAGGATTTTTGCAAATTTTATGGCTTTATTACAGTTTGTTTGGGTTTTGGTGCAAGCTGGTGTGTTCTAACAGAATTCTGTATTATGTCCATTTTAATCTTTATGTAATTTAGCATGAGTATGGAAATCACAGGAAATACCAGCTTAGTTTATAATGGCTGATCCTTACTTGGCCGTTGATAAACTCCAGGATAAGACTTTCTGTGTACTTTAAAATGAACTTATAAAATGTCTCACTGAAATTGCACAGTCTACAGTAGCAGCTCTGTGAGCCAATTTAGGTCTGGCCTGAGCACGTACAACGCATTCACTGAGATGAGCAGAAGATGATCTGTCCTTGGCCAAGGATAACGCAATGTAATATAAATTCTTTCAGTAAGTGACTGGCAAGTTGATTTACGGCAATTTCTGACAAACCTGCTCTAGTTTTAGATATAATTTAAGTAGGCAGACACATGCTAAAAGTTTTCAAGAGCTTGCCTGATGCTCCCCATGGGAACTTTCAAAGCCCCAGGTAGCAGTGGGGCACTTGACTCCTGTTGACTCAGAACTCTAGTAAGTTTCCTTATTTGCCAGCTGTAAGTTTAAAGGTCTCCCCTCTGATTTCCCAGAGGCAGGAACTACAAGCTGCTCCCAGTGAATTTAGTGGGGAGCTACAGAGAACCGTGAAAATCAGTCTTGGTACTCAGATACCTCAATTAGAACTCAGACACACACTCTTGCCAATTAGGATTTGCCTTTCAGGAGTGTTCACCTGATAACTTTCTTTCTCCTGGAGCACACCCATAGTCACAGAGAGGGGGAAGTTGATAAAAATCTACAATTTCTTGTGGAAGTGTGGTTTAAAAGCAATATTTTTAAAACAGTTTACCTAAACACTGCTTTTAATGATAGTTGTCATCGGCTGTACATACTCATATTGACAGTGTCATTATAGAAGAAAAACTGCTCAACAGAGGACAAGTCCTGTTTGGCAAAGGAGGAAAGAAGAGAGGGAAAAGACACCATTAAAGACCACCACGGTTCTGATGATAATGCTATACATTACCACAAAATCACGTACAGGTGTACACAGGTCTTGCCACTCTTTCTTGCCCAGTTTCTGTATGCAAGGTCATCCTCCTGGTGCTACCTTAGAAACTGGCCTTATTCTATAGAGGACATTGAATGATAACACTGCAAGTCAGCTGACTGCTGTGTCACAGAGCTGCTGCTTTCTACATTATCGCAACTGCCAGAGCTCTTACTGCTGCAGTTTTCTAGTCGCAGTGCGGCAAAGCAGACGCATAGAACCAGGCACAAAGCAGCATAGATTTTTTTTTTTAATTCTTATCTTTTTCATATGAGGGGAATATTCCTGGTGTTAGCGTAGGAGCAGACACAGCTTGGATGTGTTGGCTTCAGCCTGGCAGCATTTTCAGCTGAGCAGGGACTGCTCGGAGCTCTGTACCCAAATTGCCTCTGAGGAAGAACGCCTGATTTCCCACTTTGCGTACTAAGAGGGTTTTTTCCTTTATTCTACGGTGATGTACCTGCAGCAATAGGACAAAGGAGATGGCACTTGTCACTGTCTGTCCGACTGGGGCCTTTTGCAGGTACTTCACAGCCGAAGCTGTGCCAGCATCCCAGGGTCAGATAGATTGGTAATACAGATTGCCGCAATTTCTTACATCAGTTAAGGCAAAGCTCAGATGAGAAACCAGACTCTCTGACCTAAATCAGTCCCAGTCCTTCTGGATACAGGTCAGCAGTCGACTAGCAGTGACACAACCAGCCATCAAGTGGAGAGTCTCTGGGATTGCAATCTGTATCAGTTGGAGTCTGAGAGAATGAAACCCTTTTGGGTATCCAGTCGCTTCTTCTTCTAATACTACAAATACTACAACTACTACTGCTGCTCCTTCTGTTTTTCTTGCCTGTAAGAAGCTGTTAATTGCGGTTGGTCTCTGACTGTACATTTGCATTGTGGATTAGTCTGTCTATAACGCAGTCCTTATCTGCTCCTGCTGGAAATCGGGGCACGAAGTCAGCTTGCTTTAACAGTTGTTTCTTTCTGCGTGATGCTATGCAACTAGAATGGGTTACACTGACAACAAAGGAACAGGCACAAAGCACCACTTTCTTTGCTGGACTATTACAGGAACATAGCTCTTCTTCGATATGACACCCTGGTCTCTTCTCTTTTCTGGCTTTCTTTTTTTTTTTTTTTTAATATAATTCATCTAATCGAAGAGCCGAACAGACACCATTGCGAATGTGGCTTTTAATGATTTCAAAAAGACAGCCTGTGGAGACTGCGACTCGAGACAGCAACACATTTAGGTTATTGCCAATTTTAAATACTTGGCTTGTGAAGCACAGCCCTAAGGGACGAGCTCAGTAACTGAGGGAGAGATTGTAGATAAAGAAATAAAAATGACAAGCGTAATGGAAGCTCTGCAAAAGTGACTGTCAGAGAACGAGTTCATGGATGGCAATTTCACCAGTCTGAATCTGAATAATTCATAGATTGAAATTACCCTGCTTTCACCTTTCCATTTAAACCGGCATGATCTGAATCTCTAATAAATTTTCAAGATAAAGTAAAATGCCAATTTGAATCTGAAGAGCTTTTAAAACCAGATGCTACACCCTGAATCTTTCGATACCTTTTACAATTATCCTGTGAGAACTGCACTTCATCACGAAGCACCATTACCAGTGAAAATTACTGTGATTACAATAGCAACAATAGAATACCATCAAATGATCTCTAGTCTACCTAATTTACCAAGGCTGACTGTGTGCCCATTGTGTTTCACTACGTCTGGCACTGGATCAATATCACAGTGGAACAAAAATGCCTTAATGTGTGCTTCCTTTTGGTATCTTTAACTTTGACAGTACAGGGAAAAAAAAACTACCTGCTGTTAAATGTTTTTACAGCCAATCTACATGCCTGCTGTAGGATCTGATTGATTCTCTATGATTTTCTTTAGTTCTTGGGTATCAGATATCTTTGTGTTACTAATTAGTTTATAATGTATACTCATGCACAAAGACTGCAGCAAGTGAGTGCCAGCACAGGGACCCTGCACTGCTGCTGCAGTTGCAGCACTCTCACTGGGGAAGCCAAAATGAGTTTGGTGCCTTATGTGAATAATTACTCATGTCTGAGTTAGAAATGCTTTGTAGCATCACAGGTCTTGGTCGTACTATGTATGCAAAATGTATACAAAAGCCGTGGTCAAGAAAAATGATTGTGTATAATACTAACAAGATTTTCCCCCCTACGGTTGTGAGAGACAGGCTGTGACTCCTTCTGTGTGTGTGTGTGTGTGTGTGTGTGTGCGTGCATGCGTAGGTAAGCATGCACATACATAAATGTAAAGCAACTGAGCTCTGTGAGTGAATATGTGCTGATCTCTGAAAGTAACAACTTTCTCTGACAAGCCATGCGCTGTGTTTTGCCGCAATCTGCTTAGTTGTAACAAATCCCTCTTTTGGAGGTGTAAATTTCCTATAGGATGCTGCGTGACTTCTGGAACAATAAGTACCATTTATGCAATATGTTGGTGCCTATAGCTGTGCTGCAGTATAGTATTTTAAGCGTAGTTTGAGTGCTTGTAGCATAACTAGAATGTGAAGAAGTGAGAAACATGTACAGAAGGCTAGAAACAGGCATTCTTCATGGAGGCGACCGTATCTGCTGCTTGTATGTGTGTGAGTTGTACACTTCAGCCTTGTTTTCCATTTTATAATCAGATTTCCTCTGCCTTCAGGGAATATTTTCTAACGGAGGAAGGTAAGTAGTATTTCTTATTTCTATGACTCTGTTGAATTTCTGTTGAGGGAAATGCATGTTTACAGCACATAGTTATATAATACAGCATGATCTCATGACGTCTAATTAAATGTTTCAGTATTTGTTCCCAGTAAAACCGGGCAAGAAAGCATATTTAAAATATGGATTTTTATTGAAAATACACTTCTAGAAATGCTATGAAAAAGCAATTTACAGATTTTGTTTGCGTTCATCTTTTGCTCTTTACTGTTATTAAATATATGCCTAGTGTACCTAAATACTAATGGTCTTGAAACCTTTGGGTTTTATATATTTTGTCTTTTCAAACCAAAATTTGCTGTACTTCTAAATTTTCTGTATATTAGTGGAGACTGTTCTCTAGAAGTAGGGAAGGCAAAAGGTTTTACAGCTTGAGCTGTGATAACAAAGGAACTTGATAAAGCACAAAATATGATTATACAAAAGTCTCAAATTTTAAATGATTCAGTAATATGATATAGCAAAATGCTGTTCTTAGCATTCTCAAGTCACTACACTATCTGGAAAGAATTAGTCCATTCAGTGCTATATTTATATTCTTCATTTTCACGTAGTGTTCGAAACTTAACAAAGAAAAAGCTGAGAGCAAATAATGAAAATTTGGTAAAAGTGTAACACTTCCATTATGTTACTGTGGTAATAAAATCAAGATATTTAGACTGACCTTTGCTGAAGAGAACTTCTCATTGTGGTGTAACTATTTTATGAAGAGCATTTTATGTTTTTATGTACAGAAATATAACATATACTGATGTAACTACTGTACTGCAAGGACCATGCAAACAAAAATGTGAATGTTTTGCAAAATATCATACAAGTACCTGGCAGCATTTACAGAGTTTTTATTACTGCCACACTCCTCCAGTATCATATGCTGCTCTGAAATCATGATATGTTAACCAGTTGGATTCCACGGAGTATTTACAAGCCTAATTTTTTTATCAGTCTTACCTGCTCTGACAGCCTCTAGAAAGCAGCTGGCCATGCTGAGGTGCAAGATGTCCTCACTAACAAGTACAGAGCAGAGCTAAGGAAGAGTTCACCAGCTATTGGTGGCTTCACATAAGAGCCCAGTCGAAATCCTTCCGTGGAACCGTGCTGGGCCCTCTACTCTAACTTTGTGTTTCTGCTATTAAACTTTAAACATGCCACTGGCTTTCTCCCAGTGCACCATACTGGCCTTGCATTCCAGAACATGCAGTGCTGGTCATGCCTAATGCTGTTTGCCAGTGTGAGCCCCTGCAGGATTTGCCAGACTCTGTTAGGACAGCACACTCAGGAGGCAAGAGTATTCATGAGTCTCTGCTAAAAGTACTCTGGAAAAGTTTGGAAACCTTGGGAAGTGACCTCTGACTTTTGGGGTGATGTGGGTTTTAAAGGCAGCAGGATTTCAGTCTGTCAGCACGATACACTGCACATACAAATGGGACAAAAAATCCTTTAAACCTTTTCAGACACAGGATTGTGAAGAGAATATTAGCAAGATTACTCCATAGAAAGTATTAAAATGTAGTTAAGTCATATCATCCATGTATTTTCTGATATGGCTCTGGCCAATGAGGTAGCTAGAGCTGAAGTATTTAGGATTTATAATTGTAAGTGAAAATAATGGCAGACTGTAACATGAAACTTCTAAAATAAGGCTGCTAATTTCAGCAACAGGGATTCAACAGTTAACATACATCATATCAAAAGATGTATTAGTCTGATTTTATTCCTGTTTTTCACTGCTTTACACTTGTCTATAAATCAATCCACAATGGCAAAGGAAGTACAAAACCCTTCTATACAATGAGCTCCCAACTAAACTCAGATATCCACTTCAGTAAAATTACTCCCATGCATTTGGTGGACCCTTATCTGCAGCTAGGCAGCAACCATGATGCAATCACACACATGAAAAATGTATTGAAGCCCATTCTGTTACCACAGAATTTAATGACAAGTCTCCTTGTGCCATCAACATAAAAGACAGATCCATTAATTTCCTTCCATTACATCCATTTTGTGAAAGTTGCTGCTATTTTGTTGGAGTTTTTCCTCCTTAATTACAAGATTATTGTACAGCTGGCACAATACTGAACAGAAGATCCTTTCTGTTCACCAGGACACAAGACCTGAGCTAAACATACATGGAAATCAACATCTCAGGATAGGTTTATTTGACAAGTGAAGGGACCTTCTCATCTGTAGTTTTGTTGATAATACTTGTGCTCACTCACTTGTCAATTCTGAATTATCATCTGCTATAAAACACACAAGTTCTGATCTCTAATGGTTGTATCTATTTGGACAAGAGCCCTGAGGATAGGAGGGTCTGTTGTGGGTTTCATTGTGGTTTTTTTTCACTGTACTGTTGCTTTGAATTAATTGCAACTGCCTATGGAAATACGATCCCTTAAGAATGTAGAGAGATACATTATTAATGATTATGTATGAGGAATTGGTAGATTCCCCTGCAGTCTGGCTGCTATGAATTTCACACCATTATCCCCAAAGAAAAACATTAGGAAGAAAGTAAAACCAATGTAACTTGAAATTAAAACAGAAGCATTTCCAACCAATCATTTTTGACACAGGAAATTCAGAGTTAAACAGAAGAAAATCCAAGTGGTTCACTGACACAATTAAAATTCCTGAGCAGCTCCCTTCCTGTTCGATGCCATAACTCCAGGATGTGATATAGATAAATAATTTTGCCATGTCAGTTTCTATTATATAGATAGGATCAAAAACCACCTTTGGCTTTAAAAGTATTTGCACTGCATTTCACAGTATTGGTTCAGTTTCATTATGGACTATAAATGTACACTTGCTCTGTGCTTTTAGCCATGGAACATAAGCAGAAGTTCTGAAAATCGAATGATCTCTGACCGACCAAAAGAGGTAAATGAAATCCTAAATGGGAATTGCAGAAGATGCAATGGGTTTCCCAGGTCTCATGCCAACAGAGATTCTTGCTGTGGGTTTTCCAGGTCAGGTTAAACTTCCTATTATGTTAAAACTTGTTCTTAAAGAAACACCATAGTTAAAAATGAGCAGGAATTCAAAATATGGCCAAAGTTTTGCCCAAACCCATAAGGGTTTTTTTTCTTTTCTAACTATATTTGACATTATTTCTGCCACAGGTCTTGCCTCAAAGTTTACCAAGAAACTCTGTCCAAAAGAATATTTGCAATGCTATACTTCATTTGAAGAAGGTCATGCATAGTGAAGCACATACAACAAATTAGCAATTGTGGTAAATGTTGGACTTGGAAACATTGTTGAAATGGAAAAAACAAAATATACTGATAGTGTTGCCACTGTACTGTTCACTTATACTCAACATTTCACAGACATTGTGCAGAAATTAACATACAGCTAAATCATATGCAGTTACACTCAGTGAAATGCTCAATAGAAAAGCCTTATGTTGTACTCACCTGTTTCTGTTTCTTCTGCCTGCGTTCATTCAAAACCCAGCTCCAGTGGCACAGCAGTCACAACAACTGGCTGCCCCTCTGACCTGCAGGTAAGAAGTTTCTCTGAGACAGCCAAAGGATGAGATCTCACATCTTGTGCTCCTAAAGGCAATGTCCCAGTTGGTGGGGCCAGGGGAGAGGGAGGTGTGCAGAGTGGCACTGACATGGTACACTTCTGTCTCTCATACAAAGCAAAAGTGGGAAAATGCCATTATTTAGTAATTGAAGAGGAGTAGGAAAATCTTTAATTTCTATGTTTTCAGAGGCAGCTCTTCTCCAAACTTGTCAAATTTATACCTAGCACGAGTATCACGTGGTGAAAACTGTCCATCAATCCTGAGACTGTGGAAAAAGGGTCCATAACCTGAGAGACTAAACCAATGTTACTCGTGCAGTGCAAGCATTACTGTTCAGATACAGCTGTAAGGCCTTTTATTTTGCATGTAAATGCAGCTGCCTATGCCACTGCACCCATAATGTCTGTAAAGAGACCATATATTTCAGATTTGGCTTAAGGAGCTGCATCCCATTTAAACTGGCCTTTTTGGTGTGGTATGTTTGCTTTTCCTTTGAGTGACATAGCATGCCCGTTGTTATGCAAACAAGCAAGCATGTATTGTTGCACCTTCTTTTTTCAAAAGGTATGGTTTTCCTCAAAGCTTGTGTGTACTAAACTTACCACCTTTTAATGAGGGGCAGCCTGTCTTTGCAAGCTGATGGGCTTGATATGGTTATGAATTGCTTGCAGTTTGTGTTTTTTGTATTCTGTGCTTGTTTCATTATCTTTAGAAGCTGTAATGCACCCTTTCCTCTGCCACAGAACTTGATGCTAGATGATTACTTAAAAAAAATTAAGGACATGTGCTTGATGTTCTGAATGCCTCAGAGTATGTGTGACTTGCTGAACTCTCAGAGCGGAATCTGGAATCCAAGGGAGTATGTGCAGGCTGGATTTCATTGGGGAAAAAAACCCAAAAAAATAATTTTCTGTGCTTTTATAATTGTTTGCCTTGATTTAGACAATACTTGTAACCATAATCTTTGAGTCTTTATTTTATTTTTCTAATTCTAATTTCTTTTTCTATTTCTCCTAACACAATTTTTTCATCTTACAGGGCACCTCATGAAAATGATTTCTTTAACAAATGTGAGTCACATAATGAATTAGTAACAGTTGGGGGAAATCCTGAAGGAAAGTAGTGCTCTCATCATTAGTGCTGTGTGTGGTAAATTAGGAGCAGGCTCGTCAGGAAATGAGGACAAAAAGGCGGAATTGCTGCTCGTTGAGAGTTTGTCTTCTGCACAGAGTTCATGCTCTTTAAGAACAATAAGAACATCCTAAGTCTGTGTTTGAGATATATATAATATATATGTATATACACATATATGTATATACACATATATGCATATGTAACTTGGGGGAATTTTGATCACAAAATTAATTCACAAAAGTTATAAAATTGGCTACTCCAAAGAACTTTAAGTTTCAGTGGTGCTTTGGGCATGTTAGGGGCAAAAAATAATATAGTTGTCAAGGGGTATAATAAATGTGTGAAAATGTCTGAATACCTAACCATAATTTTTTTATTGTTTATTTATAAAGCATTAAAATGCTGTCTTAATGTAGTACTGAAAAATTCCCAACCTCCCTTCTGTTTCAGATTTGGAGAGGTCCTTTCATCTTCCACAAGGAGTAGCCTAGGAACTCTTGGCAGGTACATATTTCTACCCAGATATTTTCTATTATTTGTAGAGAAGTAGTCCACTTTCTTCCACAATTTCTGTGCATTCAAAACAGCACAGTTATGGAAAATATTTGCATTACTATATATTTAACCACAATACCTGTCAAGAAAAAACAATTTTATTGTGCAAGGCACTGTATGAAGGGAAAACAATATCCTCCATATTCTCCATATTTAGGAGTCAATTTTTATCTGAAGAAAGAATAATCACTAAATATTTGAGAAAACAATGTATCATTTTCAGATAGAGAAGATAATTTTTAGAAAACATATAACAAAGCTATAAATGATAGCTGAAAGATTCATAAGAGTTTTTGAATAACCTTATTGCAAGTCTCTTATCTATTTTTATCAAAAATGATAAAAATGTCCTCACAGTGATGAATTGATGATTACATTTAAAAGAAAGTGTGACTCTTACTCCCTCCAAAGAATAACTGCTTTCAGGACCTGATTAGATGTTAGAATTAACAATAATAATACACTTAAATAATCACTCTTGCAGCATTCATAAACTTTCATGTAGCAGTAAGTAATTTAATATGCGTGTCAGTCTTGAAAATCTTTTCCTCTGCCAGCACCAGTTTTGTAAACTTTGTGTGTCTTCTGCAGAGTTTTAAGAAATTTTCAGGCCTGGGTTGGAGTGACTTCTAGACATGATGTAGCCAATATTCTGTATATTTATCAGACCTTTTCATGCTCATGTAACAACCTACCATGGTAACAGGGAAGTTTCTGTATTTTCATTTAAACAATTCACAGTAAATTGCTCATTTTCCCTACCTACAGAGAAAACATTGAATTTTAAGAGACAGATTTGAAATAAGAAAATCTAGAAAATACACTAATGTGTCCTGGAATATCAGAAGTAGGGAAACTTATTGGTTTAGACAGCCATGTAATTTACAACAAAAGTATTTGTGAATTACATGCATTTGTTTTTTTAATTATTTCAACAATAAAGTTGGGCTGGGTTTTCAGTTGCCTTTTTTTTTAAACAGTCATTAACCTGCATCATGACTGTGAGTTTATTTGAATTCCATCATGATCTGGGTTTAGTCAATCTTGCTGTATCTGAATGAGAAATAATTTAAATGAGTGAGGTGAAGTTATATGAAGGGACAAGGTGGCTTTTGCACAATTAGGAATACAATTTTCATTGATGATGAATAAGTATATAGTTATTTTAGAAGTATACTTATCACCAAATTTCTTAAAAGTATATTTACTCTTTTCCCCTTGCTTTTAAGATTTATTGCCATTTGCAAAGTGCTTTTATTTAATATTCTTCCTTACTCCAACACTGATTTATTCAGTTTTCTGATAATTAGTAGACACTATGAAGGGTATTGAAACTATGTTTAATAGCTTCCCAAATATTAAATTTTCCTGCTAGATTAAAATGTAGTCTGTTGAGAAAACTTACTTCAAAAATCAGCACATCCAAATGCCAGAGACAGAAATTCAAACTAGTCCAAAACAAAGATCAATCAGAAACCATGGGTCACTGCCTCTATTTCTTGATATCTCCAATGTTGATGACCATTGGAGCCTTTCTACTAATTTCATTCTTTTGAAATGTTTTCTCAGTTTGCTAGTTAAACCATGAAAACTTTCAGAGCTGGAAAACTACTCAAAGCAGCATTTTTGGATCTTACCTGTCCCATTGCATCACAGCAGAGACATGAGACCAAGTAAAACCTGAAGACCATAAATTGAGGTTGAATGTAACTATAGTAGCAAAGACTGCTAGCAGTGGGGCGTGGGGGGTAGGATTGAGACATGAGTCAGAAGTTAGAAGGGACAGGACTAAAATCTGGTGTTCTTCACTGCATTTTAAGAATCAATTTTGGCAGGATGCACTACCTAGTATAAGCCAAATCATCTTTTCAGTTCTTACCAATAGTTTGGGTTTTGCTCATGACCTCTTCACCACCAGAAAAGGTTTAAAACTTGATGGAGAGAGAGACACCTTTGCTTTCATCTGACCTCTACTAAGCACTGATGACACCAAATGTGTTAAATTTCATCCCATCCATATTGTAGTTGCATTTCCATTGTTTGCAGCCTTCAGAAACACACAATAACCCAGCACGTACTGTTGCCGCTCTTTGTTTCTCCTCCTTAGAAACTGCAGTTTCACTTTCAAAACCTAAATCAGCAGCTATTCATTTACAAGCCACAGTAAAACTTTACCAAGTCGCACCTGCTGGCTGGCTGGCTGCTATTGGGATGCGCAGACCAGAATTCACAGAGGGGAAACACATTCCTCTGTTTAACAGACAAGGCATGCTGTCCTGCCAAAAGTTTACTGAGGCCTTCAGCCTCATAGCTTCAGTTAGATGTAGATGGCTAGAACACCATAGCTAGTAAGTACAGGCAAGAAGAGGTTAAAATAAAAGAGAAAAAACATTTTCATACGAAGGTGAATTAAATTGAACTGAATATTGAGTTATGTTTTGATATTTTCAATATGAAGTTGATAATACAGTTTCTTCCACAGTAGATCTTTTGCAAATGGTCTTACAGAGAACATAAATGATAAATAATTTATGATAAAAATACATTTACAATCACATACATATAGGCACACTTGCAAATAAGAATTTGTAACACAACTTTATGCATATGCAGTCATTTAACTTTATTTTCAGTAGGGTTCTGTTACTTATTTATATTTTCACACTAATTGGGAAATTCCACTATTTTGCCTTTGGATTGTTTTTGTTTTCTTTCTGCTTCTTGGCTTTGCTGATGAGAGAACACAGATTAGTTTTTAAATAACTGTAGTTCTTCAGATGGCATAGTGGTATACCACAGATCTGAATTTCAAGAGCCACTACAGTGTTGGGTGAACCATATTATTAGCTATTAATAGTGAGACTATAACAGGCATCAGAAGCTGCACAAGAAAACCTTAAGAAGTACTTTCATGTTGGGTCTCTAGACTAAACCCCTGACTGCAATCTCAGTCAAATCTGTTCTGTGTCAGTGGAAATTAGCTTCATAATATATTCCTTGTTTTCTTCTGAGACCCTTTCTGAACTTAAAGTCATTCTTCTGACTTGAATGTGTTTGGTTTTTGCTTGTCCCTTTCTTTCTGATATTCAAATTCCATCTTTCCATGATGACCATCAGGGAGTTTTTTCCTTAGTACTGATTTAGACTAACAGCAAATGCTCATCCGAGGAACTCAGGGGCCAAATGTGGCTCAACTGGTATAAACAAATAGGCAGATGTTATTTTCCATCTGTCTCTCATTGTTGTCCACGCAGTGATAATACTGTTGTCTACACCTTTAAAGAAAACAAGGCAAAATAAAAGTAGTAGAAAGATATACTATAAACCCAAGGAAAATTAGAATGTGACAAATTGCATCTTCATATTAAAAAGAATTAACTTCCAGCCATTAAGTACAATGCAATACCTATTTATCAAGTTAAATTGTTTTCCTGTTGCAAAGCACAAATATAATTACAGAGGCCTTTTACATATGGATGGCACTCACTTAAGGACTATTTTTAACACTGTATGCATAAACTGAGTTTCATTTCAATTTTTTACTTTTTTTTTCACCCCACACTTTCAGGAGATAGGCAAACAATGTTGGAAACAATACCTTGGATGATCAAAATGCAGTCTTTTACTTACCAAGGGAACTGTGCTTGCGGCATTTTCCATGAACTCAACAATCCCCATCATTAAATAGCTTGAGCTGTTATTTCTTTTTTTGTCCCCACAACTTGTACTGCAAAACTACTCTAGAACCTCACCATTTTTATGGCCAGGATCTCTCTAGCTTCCAGCCTAAATTTATTAATGGCCGAATTACACCCATTTGTTCTTGTGCCAGCATTGTCTGCTAGGGTAAAGAGTTCTTTTCCTTGCCTACTGTTTACCACCCTATTGTGTTTTTAGAGAATAATTATTTCCTGTATCAGTTTTTGTTTCTACTAGACTAAACAAGAAAAAGTTTTGAGCCTTGCTCTTAAAAGGACTTCACTCTGGTAATCTGTCCAGTTTTTCACCTATTTCACCTTTCCGGAATATGACAGAAAAGATCTGTGTGAGATCTCTCAGGTGCTTTAAGCAATGAAAAGGGTGGTTTTTTTAAATTTTGTCTAATAAGAAATAGTTTACCTGGTTCATGCTTGGGTGGCATCTGCTTTTTCGTGGTTGTATCCCACTGGCAACTTAGTCAGCCTGAAGTCAGCTGATATGCATATGTAGATCTATCTCCTGTGTTATTTAAAACTGATATGCTCCTGGTTTACAGCAGATTTTTAAATTAATCCTTGAGTGCCCTTCTCCACTGCCAACACCATGCATTTCAAGAGTGAGTTTAGCAGTGTGTATTTTTAATATGCCTTTTCCAAGGGTAACACATGTTTGGGATAAGCTGATGCTGAAGATAATAGAAAAATAAAAAGGAATAATATTGTGAGACCAAAAAGAGGCACTCAGCACACTGACACCACCAGGCACAACATATTAAGGAATAAGGAGTTTTCACAAATGCTTCAGTGTAATATGATAGAACATAAATGTTTAAGTGTCATACACTTCCTACAATACATTAGGACATTCTTTTTTGGCCTTGTATACTCACAGCTGCTTAAGTGTTGCATTTCAAAATAATTAGGATTATTATATCAATTACTTCCAGGGTAAAAAAAGCTTTGATATTGCCTGGTTGTAAAGGGTCCTTTTAAGGTCCTTCATTCTGGAATGAGGAGTATATAACTCTTAAATTCTAACAGACATGGACACTTTAACAAGTGATGGTTTTGGACTGCAACTTCAAACAGCTAGGCATTCAGAAAATTTGAATCCTTAAGAAAATGATAGACATTTCCTCATTTTGATGTGGAAGCCAGCAATCTATAAAATACATTTAGCTGCACAATTATAGATAGCAGAAGGGTAGTAAATTCCCACACTTGGCAGCTTTGCCCTTTATTAGAAAGATAAACTAGGTTCATGAAGGATTTTTTAGAGGGAGAAAGATTATTTTAAAGTCATGTGATAGTCTGTGGGTTTTTTAAAATTCTGCGAAAGAGTGATGGATGAGAAAATTTATTTAAAAGAGTTATCTGCTAGGGTGTGAAGCTTTAGAGAATTGTTGAATTTTTTTTTGTCAGTTTTCAATGTGATGGGAATCTGCTTATTGGGAAGGTAATCTGTATCTGCTCAGGATTATTTTATGAAGTTATTAAAAGGTAGTTTTACTTAGTGTGCCCTCCTTGACTATTGCTATATAATACCTTCTTTGATGTTGAAGTGGTAAAGCAAACACATTATAATTTTTTGATGCATTATAAGTAATGCATAAAAAAAATTTAATACATTTTATTCTGTTTGGGGCATCCCTGTGGAACTGATAGTTGTGCAATAATCACTTCTATACAAAGCAGGGGGGTGCACTGGGGAGCAACTCTGGGGTCCCCAGCACAGGGCATCACCCTGTTGGAGTGAGTCCAGAGGAGGGCCAACATGATGATCAGAGAGCTGGAGCATGTCCCCACTGAGGAAAGGCTGAGAGAATTGGAATTGTTCAGCCTGCAGAAGAGATGGCTTTGGGGTGACCTAATTGTGGCCTTCCAATACCTGGAGGGAGCCTTCAAGAAAGGTGGAGAGGAGTATTTCACAAGGGCATGTAGTGAAAGGAAAAGTGGAAATGGCTTCAAACTGAAGCAGAGTAGTTTAAATTAGGTATTAGGAAAAACCTGTTGACTGTGAGGGTGGTGAGACACTGGAACAGGTTGCCCAGAGAAGCTCTGGATGCCCCTTCCCTGAAAGTGTTCAAGTCTAGGCTGGAGAAGGCTTTGAACAACCTGGTCCAGTGAAAGGTGTCTCTGCACTTGGTAGGGGGTTTGAAACTAGATTATCTTGAAGGTTCCTTCCAACCAAAACCGTTCTAGGATTCTATAATATGCATTATAGTGGCTTCAAGAAGTAAATTAATTGATATTTCTATCATAAGAGTTTATTTTCTTTACCCATAATTCACTATATTTTTAGAAATATTTGAGACATCAGAAACTTTCAGGCTTTCACTGCAGCAGGGTGCAACCAAGTGATCATATTAACTTGACAAGATTAATTTTAAAACAGTTCTTTCCCTTAATACACGCCTTTCTTTTTTTGCTAGTTGTAATTAGTAAAAGTATTCGTCAAACTGGGACAAAGCTTTGTTATTAGTCTTTCCTCTTTAGACAATGATATACTTCTTGTGTTGATAAAGGAAAGGGATTTGCAAAGTGAAACATCACAGAAATTAAAACATATAGTAGAGGGTAACACTACCCTACTGATCTTAATCTCATAGACGTTTTGGGCTAATTAAGAAAGAATTAAACTACACATGACAGATACCACTCACATTGCTTCATATACTGCTGGAGGATACATAAGATTATAGGGGTGAAAAAAGCATTGCAAGAATATACAAGAAAAAAAAACCACAATTTCTGCATCCAAGTACAATGGGGTTTGCAGGGAAATATGGCATATATGCCATACTTGTTTGACAAGATGTTCTTTTGCACAGTATAATTTTGTTATTAATACAGATACTTTCTAGAAAAATATTTGTTAACTGATTTAAGATAGGTTGGGAGGAGAGGTCAAAGAAGAGCAGAGAATCACCCTTCAGCAGTTATTTACATGTGAAATACTCACTTGATACAAAATAAAGCTCAATAATAATTTCCCAAGCTGAGAAAATTTATGCTCATCTGAGAGGCTGGCCTCATCAGTAAGTTAATACTGTTTAGTACCTGTATGGAGAAGCATCCAGAAAATATTTTTTATGTAAAACAGATTTTTTTTTCCTCAGCTGTTTTCTCTCTATTATTTGTGTTAACTTCCTTGCCATTAGATTTCTTTGAGCTCTGTATCAGGGTGAAATAGATCATTGTTTCCTGAAAGAAGATTACTTAGTATGGAGATGGTAAGGTAACTTTCGTGAAATAAATCTGTTCTAAGCGGGTTAAGGTGGACGTAAACCATCTTAAGGAGTGCTATGTTAATTCAAGACAAAAAGTGGAACAAAAATCCCCTCTGGGAACTGGGAGCTGTGCATCAGCATAGATGCTGCTGTGCCATGCAGGCTGATGCAGGCCCATGGCAGCTGATGAGACAGAGCCCTGTGCGTTGCTTCAGCATTGACTCCAGCTTCCTCTTCAGTCTGGGATTAAAAATTATATAGTCTACAATGATATAGGTCTACAGTATGAGGGCTTTGGCACCTTGGTCCTGCTTCAGAGCAGTTTAATGCTGAGAGAAACTCCAGAGCTGATGAAGATTTTTCTGTCTTTCAAGTGACACCTTAAAATCAGGTGTGTCAGGACATATTTTGTGTAGATGACTGGAGTGTTGTATGCAAGTAGTTGTTGACTTGTGCTTTCAGAGAAGGCAGTATTGTGCACAGCCTGTGTAACTATTGAAATTATATATTTAAGTCACAAATGTGCTCCCAGTTTCTCTGCCCACCCATTTCCCACTTCCTCACACACAGAACTGCACTGGGCAGGGCTGGTTTAGGAGGCTCTTTGGGACCTTAGCAGATTAGGTATTTCCCACTGGAGCTGGGAAGGGAAAGAAACTGTACCAGCTGGGAGCCAAATAGTGGCAATGGTGAGATGCTGCAACTCATGAAGGTTTATAATACCACAGGTTACTTCCAGTTTCTTTAAACAAATTGATTATTTATTTCCTGATTCTTTAATAATTACAGGTTACCATAATTATTAAAGAAACAGGAAATAAATAATCAATTCCTCCCTTAGAAGCACTTTATATACGAGATGTGCAAAATGGTGGAGTTGAAAGGAAGATAAGGCTGCTCGGGCCGTGCACCTGAGCTGGATGTGGGTTACTCCCTTTCAGGTGTGTGGTCTGAGCTTCAGGTGATGGGAGTGGTTCCATGTTTTTTTGTTTTACTTTTACTTCTTTTTTCATCTTCCTCCTGGCATATCACAGGCCTTTCCCATGAGCAGTGTTAGTAGCAAAAATTGAACAGATGTCTCACGGGTCTGTTCTCATTTTGCTACCACAGTATTACATACACTGGGTCACCAAACTTTCCTTTTGCATGTTCTCCTCTCTGTCTGAGCTCCAGCTAAACAATTCGTTCATTTAGAAAATACTATCCATCCCCCCAAAACCAAAAATTACCCTCACAAAGCTCCTGCAAATTCACTTCTAAATTTGAGGCTGCTCTTTTTTTTTCCAATCCTGTGACTTTATTGTCAGCTTTGTTGAGTCTTTGCAGGCTTTGTGTCACTTGCAGAATCCTAGAAGGTGGATTCTGTAAAGTAAGAGGCTTCCAGTGTGACAACTCAGGTTGAAAGCCCTTTTAACAAACTTAATCAATTAATGATAAGAAAAGAAGAAACTTTCAAACCATTTTGGCTCTTAACAGCAGGAAAAAAAACAATAAAACAGACACCCTAACAAAATGAAAACAGCAAGATCACTTTTTACTAAGAAGTATAAAATGTTAAGAGAAAGAGGTTTTTTTAAGTAACATTTATGAGTATTATACACATTAACATTCCCTTAAAATAATCTAGTAAGGAAATAAAACATCCATTTGCATTTTACTTTTGCACATAAGTTTATTAAGATAATATATGTATCTTTTTTTATGCTGAACCATTGCTTTGTCTCTGTCTCAGCCTGTCCAGGGTGTATGAATATTGACTAACATACACCCCATGGTGTATTATTGCTTACTTGAAGCATAACACTGCATGACCTTGTTTTTTCTCTTAATTATATTTTTCCCTTGTAGGAAAGTAAGTTTACTCACTCTGAATCGTGCCAAACCACATAATTTGGAAAAGAATATTGTGGCTCTACTTGGAAAGTACTAATTGGGCTCCAGCCATCACTGGGAAAGCTGTACAGTCTTTTATTATTTTAACTGGCCAAATGCCCTTTGTTACCACATTAACAGTCTCCCTATGGTGCATGTAACTTTGATATTATTTCCACTTTTAAGCTAAATTTGACCAGATGAAAGACACAAACCCTCCAATTTTTAAATAAAAAAATAGCATGTTTTGTTAATCCTGTACTTCAGAAGGAAAGTCTGTGAAAATGACAACCTTTGTCTGCTGGGCAAAGTTTTTGTTCAGTAAACCCATCCTGCCAGCTGTTCTCATTGGCAAGAGGAAAGACAATATTTTGGTATCGTTAATATCTCCATTTTGAGCTGAAGCTCTGCTTGTGCCATCATTTACATCATGCAGTTAACATTGGTCTGGCAAACAATGCTGCACTTTATAAAAAGGCTTCAGTTTGGATGGTATCACTGCAATGTTGTAATAAAGCTGCTGCAGACTACCACATACAGCTGAAGTCACTCACTGCCTATGGACCCTTGCAGGGGCTCTGGACTGGACTGCTGAAGGACTGCTTTCAAATGCCTAAAGAAGACACTGAACAAGATTTAAAGGCACATTTTAGTCCAATGTCACCAGGAGCTAAAGGGTGCAAAACACCTCAAAAGTCTGGGCCCTCACTCACATGCCTTTGGTCCTCATATCTTGAGGCAGACTGGACAAGGATCAGCTTGGTGACTAAGATCCGAGTCCCTAGCAAATGAGGAGGAATGGTCAAACAGAAACACTGGCATTTCTAAGAGACCCAAAGAGGTCACCTAAAGCTCTAGGCCTAGACAGATACACTTCCCACATTGAGAATATCTGAATCAACCTGTGCATAGGGAATGCTCTCTCTCCAGCTCCATCTTTGACTGCAAGTTTCAATTTCTGCTAGAACATAAAGGGTGTTCTCATCATGTTTAAGAACATTTAAGAATGTCTTTCTCAGTTTACAGGTAACCTGAAGCCAGGGTGGTTACAGGCATATTGGATCCCACACCTTGGCAGAGGATCATTTCTGCACGTATTCAGGACAGCTCAGCACTAAAGACTTATAAGGGGAGAGAAAAAAATTGTGATCCTGCAAAAATTTCCTTGGATCTCTTGAAAGTTTCAAAGATTTCTTAAAGTCCTCAGTGAGCACAAGCAAATTGATTGGTATAAAAGTATGTCTCAAATCTTTGCCTGTCTAGACATAAAGCCTCTTTCACTAAAATGAAGCATGAGGGAAGACAAGAGAGTCTCTTAAAATAAGAATTTAATTCAGTTGTGCATTACTGTAATTATACTACTGTCTTAAATGCTCTCAGATTAATGGTGCTTGTGACAGTGCAACCTTGCACAATCTGAAACAGAAGTGAGCCCTCCCTGAACCTTACTGGCTCCTTCATAGCCTTCTACTTGTATTTGACAGTGTGGGGCACATTCCAAAGAAAATGAGGATAGTTCCTGCGTCCTGCTTACCTACTGTTTTTGTAACACCTTGACATAAAAGTTAATAGCAAAATAGATGGTACATTTGTTATCAGGGCCCAGCCCAACAACCATGCTAATGATAGTGCAATTATACCTGGGATGCAGGTTTTCATTTAAGTACATTTCCCCTGGCATCTCCAGTATGTGATTTTGGGGAAAAAAAAAAAAAAAAGGAAAAAAGAAAAAAATAAGAAAAAAAATACAGTATTATTTTAAGTTTTAATTTCCTCCAGAAGCATAAAATCATTCGACACTTTTTTCCTCTCCTTCAGGCTAGCTTTCACCACTGCAGATACAGCTACATGTACTTATTTGAAGTTTTCTTGCTTGCTGAATTGCCAGAGCATTTCAGGGTACTTTTCAGGTAAGGTAAATCCATGAATCAAATGCAAAAGCTAGGGAAACATATTCTAAAATGACAAATACTTTTTGGTAGCACTCTCTCAGATGACTTCCCTGAATCTGGCTTTTCGCAGTTAGCATGCCTCATGCACCAGCCTGCCCGCTCCCCGTATGTCTCTCTATGTTATTATTAATGCGTCCTGCAGTTCCACAAAGGTGTTCTGGGTGGAACGTGGCCCAGAGACCTTGGTCAGAAGGAAACTGTAAACCCTGGCCTCTCTGGAAGGGCAGTGCTGCTACCTCCTGCTCCAAGCCCTGCAGTGGGAGGCTGAGCAGCCTAGGCAGCACTGTCCTGGTGCAGCACAGTACCAGGGCACTGCGGGGACATCGCCAGCAAACATGCTGGGCTCAGCCCCGCAGGTTGGGTTACTGACACTCGCCAGCTGCTCCTTGTGGGGAAGAACTGCAGCACCTTCCTCTTGCCTTACAAACACGGGTGTTGTAAATAACACAATTAAGCCAATAAATAAAGGTAGTGTGTTGAGACAAAAAGAAACGTCTTCCATTTTTAAACTTCATTCAGAACGATTTGAAGAAGGTAGATGGTCACGTCATCTTAAATGAAATGAAAAGTAACTGCAGAAAAAAAGAATTCGCAGCTGAAGTACATGAAGCAGACCATGAAAGCCATCTGACCTGTCATTTGAATCCTTCTGTATCAAAGAACTCTGTTAACAATAACCGTAATGAAATTAGACTTATTATGCATGCATGAGCAATAAAACTCCCCCAAAAAGGTACTATGGTAGCACTTGAGGTTAAGAAAAAGAATGTGGAAGCTTGTAAAAGAAAGATATATCAAAAAGGATAAGCCAAAGACGAAGATACCTCCCAGCAGCTTGAGGTCTGAGTAAGCATTTCAGAAAAAGCTGCTGTGGTTATAGAGGTAGTTTATTACCAAAGATTACATCCCTCACAAAGTTTAAGGTGAAAATAAGACATAAACCATAAAGTGATTGCCATACTCATAACTTTGAACCTCCTTGCCACAAAGGGCTGTGGTTTACAGAATTTGATGTGAGTTAAAGATCTCATGGACAAATTCATCCATTGGTAGTTGTTGAATAGAAAGACTCTACATCTGACTTTGGAAGTCAGATTTCTAGAAGTTCAGAATATAAGGCAGGTAGCTATCACTACATGATAGTTATTTTATAATGATCTTTAGTAATCACCCTCCATTTTTGACCACTTTTCATCACTTTTGGAGCCAGAATACTAGGCTAGATGGATTTTTTCAGCCTGAGCTGGAAAATGATTAAATGTAAAATGTTCTTTCATATTTGTTCTGTAAAAGAAATCCTCACATAGTATGAATTTCTCAGGATTCACACACTTCTGCAGATCTGTAACAAGTCACAGGAGCTGAGAACCCACCCAGAGCACTGCATGTTGGCTGACACAGCAAAATTGGAAATCCAGCCTCACACAGCACAGTTTTCAGTGAGCTCATTGCAAACAAGACTGACAATTGATAATTTACTGAGTTTCCCATGCACCAACCTCTACCAAAAGGGAAAGTGAAAAGAGAAACAATGGTACAGAGTCTGCAGTCTCCCTGTCCTGCAGCCCTTTGCTCACAGGGGATTTCTAGGATTTACATAATACAGTGATGAAGTGAGGCCAGGAAGCTGTGGGACCTTCAGCTTTCATTTTCATGGATTGTTTTTATTAGAAGACTCAGCTGAAGCATTCTGTTTCCTTTTTCCCAAGAAAATATCCCGGATGACACATGCTTCTTCTACAATACTTTACAGTGAAATCTCTGAGACTTACATAGCTTACCCCTAGCTGTCCCACCTAAACCTTCTTTCATTCCAATTTCTAGGTCAAATACCTGAATCAACTAATTCAAATAATAAATTATTCATAGGAAACACTTTGCTTTGAATTAAAATGCAAACTTTTTTTTTGCATTTTCAACCACTGATGCAGAACTGCAATCATTTAGTAAACACCATAACTTGAAGTTAAACAGTAATTTTTTTTCAGTACATACATAGAGAATTTCTCTGTTGTAATGCAATTCCCTAATGATCCATAGTTAACATACTAGTTTGCTTTCTATATAACCTTGAGAAAAAAAACAAAAGGTATTTCATTACTCTATGAGGTATGTAAACATGCAAAAGTTTCCTGTTGTTTTAAGGAATGACTTCTGTAAGGAGTTATCTACAGTACATCTAAATTAAATAGCCATGTTAGAAGGAAGAGAAGCCATTTTGTATTCAGTCATTAAACAGAATCAGGAACAGTTGCTAAAATAATATATCCCCATTATTCATTACTATAATGCTTCACTTGTAGGGATACCTGATAAGAATTGTACCAGAACTAAAGATACTAATGAATGATTAAAGGCTAGGGAGCAGATGCGAAGGGCAAGTAGAACAAGAATACCTCACTCCTTTTTATTCTGAGAACACATTCTCCTTCATTCTTTTCCACCGAGTTTTGCTTTCCGATCTCTACCATATAATGGGATGAACTAGGACTTGATTTGGACTCTTGCCAATCTTGTGAAAAGCTGTCTTTCTTAAACTGTGACAAAATAATCAAAAACTTGACAAATTTTATTGACTAATAATAATAATAATAATGTCAAAAATGTCAATAGAAATATTTCATTTAGGTCATCTTTAAAGCATTTCAACTCTACTTATGTCTTATAACTAAGAGCCATTTTACAGAAAACCAAAATCTTTAATTTGATATGTCAAAACCATGTTTTATAAAAACTAATTTTTCATGGCCTTGAAATCTGATTTGACCTATTTCTGACAAAGTTTTGGCTAAGACAAATAGAGGCATTTTTGGATGAAAATCATTTTGTCAAAAAGCTCCAAGCTAGCCTTGCTGTCCATGATAGTCTGTACAAATATCACAGGAAACTTCTGGTATATGCAAAGGCTTAATCAGCTGGAACTTGAATAACATGCAGACACATATCTAACTGATCCCCAGCTGACTAGAAAATCTGTGTCCCATATGCTGTTTAAAAAGGGAGGTCGTAAAACTTAATTAGATGGGAAAAAGAATTGGAGCTTGGTTTCCTGGGATGTTTATTTGTTTGTTTTTTAAATCATAATTTTTTTTAACTTTGTATGCCTATTCAGACCCCATATATTCACCTAATTCACAGATTGCTCCCCTGCTCACAAGGTTTGTACCTTGCACTGCCTAAATTCACTGAGAATTTTATTTGCATCCCAAGAATTCAGGTCACAGAGAAACCACCTTGAGAACCCAGGGGATGAGTAAACCCATTATGGACACATATGCTGGGAAATTAGCACGCAGTCTTTTATACCACAAATTAACACTTCACCAAATCAGTATCTTTCAGTCATAGCTGTCAGCAGACTCCTCATTTTCTTTTTCTTCCTAGTGAAAGGGCACAGTTTTAGCTAGGAAATCGAAGCTCCCTGACTCTTCATAGGTAAATTTGCACAAATCTCTTGTAAAAAAGCTCACAGACCTCCTGAATCCATGGACTACATGTGAAAAGCAGCACCAGCATCAGTGCTACAAACTTGTTTCTACGAACATAGAAACTCCTCACTGTGTGCAAATACTGTGAAATACCTTTTCACTGCTTTCAAAAAGCTCCATTTATTTCAAGTTCAGCTACTTTCTGGTTGCAAACACAGACCTGTGTTTCTAAGTGTCTTGTCCAAGTGACAAGGGGAGATCTCTGGATTATGACTGGAAAGCTGACTGATTACCTAGTCCCATAGTCCTGTGTTTTCTGGTTCCAATTCCAGATATTTTACCCAACCACGCTGAGAAAATTTTCCTCCTGCTCAATGAAGAATTGTGCTGGGAGGTGCAAAATAGAAATGTTGCTACACTTCTTGGGCATAATGAAGAGCTCACAGCACCAGCAGAGACTTCAGCTTTACACTTAAGCCTTATTAAGGCTCAGTTACCTTTTAGGGTGGTAGGAAAGCAAGCAAAGAGCCTGATGTGCTGTGCCAGAGCAGCTTTATCAAGCCCTGCAGTGGCAGTACAGGGGATTACCAGCTGCAGCCGCCTGCCTCGAGCAGGGCGGGATGCCAGCCCTCAGCTGCTCCCCTTGCTCTCCTGACTGCAGAATGTGTACCGACACAGTTGGGTCTCTTCGTGACATCTGCACTTAAAAAGCAAGAGGAAAATGCAGGGCCTGGAAAAGACCATCTCCCTGATGGCAGGGCACAAATAGTTAGCTGTCCTCTAGCAAATCTAACCACAGTCATCCCTGCACTGAACCAAGTGTGAGAATCAGTTCAGGCTAAAAATAATCAGATCTTCTTTGGGAGTGTGGCAGGGCAGAATCCAGGTTCTTGGCCCCGTAAACAATTTTGCAAGAGCTAAAGGCTGGGAATGAGCAGCTGGGAGCTGTTAAGATGTCATTGTCAGTGAATGGCACCGTTTCCCTAAATTTTCACTATAACAGAGCTTGAGTGTTCAGATAATCAGCCATGACATCTGAGATATGGGAGCAGATGGGCCAATACCTGCTTAGAGTGCTCTAGTTTGAGTCACTGAAAAGGACATCTGCCTCTGCTCTCAGGCCAGGTGCCTCAGCAACCCCACTGGAGCTGGGCAGCATCTTCTCTGTGTTTATGAGCGGGTATTTCTCAGAAGCCTGTGCTCTTAGTGCTATTTTGAATGAATTTTCACAAAGCAGCCAAAACCCCTCCTGCTGTTAAAATGTACTGAATATTGAGCCCTTGTTGCAACACAGGAAGGTACCACAGCTCCCCAGAGAAACAGCTGCAAGAATGTTTTTAAGATACCAACCACAGAAACCTTTTCCCTTAGCCTTGTTCAACAAAATAATAGTATCTGAAACTTTTTACTCTGATGCACACAAGTTTTTGAGACTTCGGCCTTCAGAATGAAAATTTAGCACAGTTAGTGACATCTGAAATTTCTGAAGACAAATAATGGGCACCTGTGGCTACATTATCCTTAAATCTAAAAACTTACTCTGTCTCTTTCCTTATATCAAGTTCCAGGCCCATCATGTTTTTGTCAGTAACACTCAGGTCAACATACAACACCAGAAGCATATAGAAATGACTAATATGAAAGGGCTGAAAAAAAGGCATTAAAAAACTAAAACAGAAATAAATCATTGCTTAAGAATTATTTTTTTATTTGCTTGTCATTAGATATCTGCTCATAGGCACTGCAAACGTTCCACTTTGTTCTTAATAATGTCAGCTTCGCAGAGATGCCTTCTTTCTCATCTTTCTCATTGTTTTCGCTTGGTTTCTAGGGCAAACAAAACCTTTTTTGTTTCTTTTTTGTTTTTATGCCTTTAATAAATTAAAGGTGTTATAGAGTTAGAAGTACATAACTGCACAGTATGGAAATTTCTATCCAGCAAGCCTCAGAACATAACAAAGATCATTATTAAACTCTTTCTTGCTCCCTTTGTGCTCTCCCTCCCCCCACCTGGGTAATCCCCAGAACTCTGTGGTGACTGAGTAGAATTTGAGGTTAAGTTTTGTCCTGAAAAAATGTGGAGATAGCCTTCCTCTTCCTCCCCTCTCCCTGTCATCTGCTGACATTTCCAGATGACAGTGTACTGAATCCGAACTGTTTCTTTTCCTGGGAATGCCATCTGTGAGGTGGCAGCTGGGGTGGGAGGGAAGGCACATACCAAATGAACAGTGATAAATATAGACAGTATAGTAGACTAAATTAGGGGAAGTTCCACTTCTTTCCAGTGTTATGGATCTTTGCACGCTTCCATTAAGTGGATACAGCTTCTCTTTAAATGGTGTTTTAACAGCTGGATTGCTTAGCAAGAGAGCAAAGTCAGAACATCGGAACAGAGATGTCAAACAAGCCAGTTCAGGCAAAATGCTAAGACTACTGAAATTTCCTAAGTCATTCATGATTCCACCCCATTTCTATCATATTACACTATCCTGGAACTAGCAAGAAAAAGAAGATGAGCATGATGACATGAGTATCGTCAAAAGGAATATGTCAGAAATCATCCAAAACGAAAAATCAGTGAAGATCTGAAGGGAATATTTCTTGTAGAGCAAAGATAAAATCAATGTCCTGATCATTGACAAATGAACAAGAATGCTACTAAAGAAATGCTGGCATAACATTTTAATTTCTCATTTTAATACACAAAAGGACACCTAAATTTGAATCATTTTTCCTGCATTACAGAAAGAATAATTCAATAATTAAGACCTCATCCTGAGACATTGAATTCTGTAAATAAGACGATGTCAGAGGAAATTCTAGAGATTGATATTTTGCTCATATTTCTTCACTAGAAGATTGCTAACAGCATCTTGTCTACACAGAAACACAGAAGGCTGAGGTGGGAAGGGACCTCTGGAGACCTTCAGGTCCAACCCCTCTCAAAGCATGGTCCAAAAGGTAGCAGGTTGCTCAGAGCCAAATCCAGTTGTATTTTGAACTATCTCCAAAGACACAGACTTCACTTCTCTCTGATTCAGTATTTGACTACACTCACAGGACAAAATTTTCTTTCTCCATTTAATGGAATTCTCTTTGTTTCAATTTGTGCCCACTGCCTCCTACCCTTTCCTGGATACCAGTGAGAAGGGAATAGTTCTGTCTTTTCACCATCCTCTATTTATATGCATAAATAAGATCTCACTTAAGCCATCTCTTCTCAAGGATAATATATTAATAAATATTAGTAAAACATTAATAAATATGTAAATATATAGGTTTACTTTGGAATCACTTCAGGAATATCTGCCCTGATTTTTCCATAGGTAAGTGCCATTGTTGTTAGGAGCTTCATGAATGGGAGAAGAGGACTTTATTTAAGCAACATTGTATTCATTCAAACTATATCTAGGTAAGTAGATATATCTATTTCAAATGATATCTAGGTAAATAATTTGGTAAGACATTCTTCTTATCCTTTCAGTGTTCAATTAGAATAGACACACATTTCAACTTTTTTTTTTGTCTCACTCCTGCACTTTTTCTAAAGTTCATTAATTTTAAGAGCAAACAATCAGAAGAAGTGAGCTTGATCCTTGAGCAAGCCTACAGCAGCAATACACCTGAAGGACCTAAACCACACAGAAGCCTTTTAATGCACTCCAATTTATGGAAGTTGGATTCGTATCCCAAGTTCACTTGGTTTACCTTAACTTTCTTGGCTGACTTTATTTAGCATTGCCTGGAAGTAAAGGTTCCATGTTCAGTGCTGCAGTTCTCCATAGACAAGACTTGAAGAGAAGGAAAGGACATGTCATACCAGCAAACAAACTTAGCTGATGTTTGCTCACTTCAGCAAAATCTGTATTCGGAAGTGTAAAATTGCATAAACATGTCAGTTGTAATAACCTTGTCCCTCTATCCTCTCTTCAGATTTCCTAAAATGCAGCCCTCTGTGGCAGTAATATTTACCTGTAGTGCAAGATAAGACCTTTTCTGTTATGATAATGCACAGACATCTTATATCTTCATTTGGGCATCAAACCTTTTAAAGCTGATACCCCATGCTGATAAACAGGTTTCTCAACAGACAGCATGAAGTTCGTATCACCAGCAGTACATATCTCAGCTGGGTGTGGAAAACCACACATCACCTACCTTGTACAGGTTGCAGTTCCATGCCTTCCCTTCAGGTGACACACCAGCTCCCTCCTCCTGCTGGTACAGCTGACCCCCCCACCCTGTTTATCCTTGCACCACTTTTGACACTCACCACTGAGAGACATTTCTGCATGGTTGCCCACCAAAAAAACCCACAAAGTCTCTGCTGGGTCAGATTCCTGATACCTTAGCACACTGAAACACTTCAGTGACCAGGGTCAGTCAGCGCCCGGTCAAGCCACAGTGTCAACAGCTGCCTGTCTTTGCACTCTGAACAACACGCCTGGAACTTTCCAAAGGTATTGGAAAAGTGAGCAGAAAGCATTCTGGTTTAGAAATTGGTCCCCAGTGCTCAAGAGCCAGCTGAAACAAGGGGAAAACATGCTACCAAATGAGTTAATTGCAAGCATCAGTCAATTTATAAACATTGGTAAATTGTTAGAGCAAAGGATCTGTTTATTTGAAATACAGGCCATAGATGGATTTTTATGTAAGTTTTGGAGGCTCATTTTTGAAAGTAAATCATACTTCAAGAATATTCTAAACATATACTATTATGCATAATTTTCCTCTACAGTGTCCATGATAGATTGGTAAATAAAAGTGAGCTAATATGTATCACATAAAAATGAAGAACCCATACCTCCAGTTTTCATGGGAGATATATTACAACCATTCAGATAATTCCTGTGGGCTCAGTTTCTGGCCTTAGTGGAGCAGCTTTCTTTGTCCTTTGCAGTTTACCTCAAAATCTTTCAATTTGATTAAGAACTTACAATTTTTCTAGAGGAAGAACCTGGAATCACAGGTCATCTGCAATAAATTCTAAAAAGGCTTTTTACCACTTCCAAAGAGTGTCTCACAGAACAGTAAATAAAGAACAAGCAGATTATTATGATATATTAAGAAAACTCAATCCCATTGTTTTGCATAAAATTCTACAGAAATTCTTAAGGTGTCAAGTAAGCATCTGAATTCTATTTAAATAAAATTAACCTTACGAAACCCACTGTGTCCTTAGTCCTTTAATTTTTCAGGTATCTTGAGAATTAAGAGCTCTCCCACCAAAAAAATCAAATTCACTCATAAAAATATAAAGTTTATTTACCCATTTAAGGCTATGTATGAAAATGGGGAAACTGCATGATTGCTGATGTGTAACTAAAGGAGAACCATTTGAGTGAACTGGTTCTTATTCTTGAATAATTCACGCAGTTCATATACTCTCAAAAATGGAAATGGAGTCAAAATAATGCCTGAGGATCAGATTTTGATCATCCAAGGCCATTTATACCATATCAGAGACCTTCAGCAAGCACTTACACAAACTCCACAGTTTCTTCAAGAAAGCAGGAATATTGTGTGTATCCTAGTTTTCTTGAACTCTTTTCTGACACAAAAGCTTTGGTGCTCAGCAAACACTTCCCTGTATCTTGGTGTTTGTGAATGGATTTGTTTATTTTAAGTGGCAGGTACTATACATCTATTTTGTTCTTAAAGAAATATTTGCCAATTCAGAAATAAAATGATGATTTGAGCTGGGTAACTAGTTTAACAATGAGTGGATTTGGTAAGAAAGCAACTTACTGAAATGGCCACAGAGATTTTCAATGAGGTCCCAATGGAGTTTGTGCCTCCTCTCCTGTACGAACCTCTTGTGGATGATGTCATTTCCACCTCAGCCACCCAAAGTTCCTTACTTCTAACTAAGATGCTGTATGTGGTGGATAACTGGGAGAACGGCAATTTTAAAAAGAGGCAAATTGCATTTTTAGTTGTGAAGAACAAGCCTACTTTTGAACATCTTAAAGGAGCAGTATAGCACTACACTTTATCCCTCCCCACCAGAATTTTCTATGCTGGAAGAAAATACCCAAACAAAAAAAGCCCCACCAAAACAGAAGCCTCCAAACAGCAGCCATTCTTGTTCTGGGAAAGATCCTTGTGACAATATAATTTCCCTGGAAGAAAAACTTCTCAAGATTTCAATATGTATTTTGGATTCCTGGGAAAGAAGGAGGAGAGCCCTCATACCCCAGAGCAGGAATGTTGACTGTGTAACACTCTTCCTCAAACACCAGAGAATATTCCTTGCTCTACACTTGAAGGCATGATAGGGAATAAGGAGTAGGGTGACAATCTTCTGTTCTGATAGTGGTGCTTGAGAAACATCCATGTTTCCTGGGATGGGTTACACAGGTACGTGGTAGCACAGCAGCCACTGCAGACACACAGGAAGAAAGTCCAGTCCAGTAAAATCAAATGCCTCAGCCCAGCTCTTCCTGACCTTCCTGGCTTTGACATCTGTGTGTACAGTGCAGCCCTCACACAATTACATGTAAAGCAATTTTTTTGTATTAAAGAAATCCATTAGAGATGGATTGGAACTTATGTTCAGCCTCCTGCCACCAATGTGCACTGTAATTGCCAGGCACAGAAAACATAGCCCACTTGTCTCCATTTTCTTCCTTCATGAGCCAGAAAGTTCACATGATGTGCTAGTAGTAGTTGTTCAGAAGTGGTCAAATTAGTGAATGAATGAGCTTTTAAGGTAATGAATAAACTGTCATTCAAAGACTGTTTTTTAAAATATCCTTTTCCATTGCTTACTAAGCCTTGATAAACAGGTGCACCAGAAAACAGTTTAGGCTGGAAATTACATCCAAGCTGAAATTATCTCTTTGTCAGGGGGGAAAAGTTTACAGAAAAAAAGATAAATAGGGTGAAAGAGAAAGGATGGCAGTGTGAACAACAGTGGAAAAAACCTAACAGTGAAACGTTAAATGCTGTGGAATTATTTTCTCTCTTGTTCTCTTGGGAGAGCATTCAACGAACCTGGGCAGAAATGCGTTTTTTGCCAGCTAAATGTCTTCTGAGGTTTCCCTTCCAGCAGGGAGGAACACAGAGAGAGGAACACAGTCCTCTGAAAGTCAATGAGAGCAGAAGTTTGGGTAGGTGTGCGCAAAACACTGCCTGGAGGAATCTTCTCCTTCACACACTGCTGAAAATTAGGACACTGTCTGGCTAACTGAAGTACTTCACGTTGGGTGTTCCACATTAGAAAGACTTGTTAGTATTTTAAAAGGGAAGATAGCAATGTTACCTGAGAATAATCATTACAGAATTCTGGAAATTCAAATTCTTGTTTTTACACATATTCATTCATGCAAATGTGGAACCTGACCCAGAAATTTTATTCAGGCGAGTAATCTGCCTTTGACTTCAATGGGATTCTACCATATATGAACAAAGAAATCAAGACGTGTTTTGAATTTGCAGTCACCTCCATTTATCTTCAAGGGGGACTGTTGAGTTGTAAAAATGCCCAAATGATGCCAATTTGTCTAGATGAGATATCAAATCTCTTTTATAATACTCAGCTTCAGCAATATGGAAAGCAACACTGCCAAATACTCCATAACCATTTTAGTGGGATTACTCACATTTTGATTAGAAAATTCTCATTTCACATGGGTGTTGTCACCTGCCCTGTGCTAGATACATTGTCTCTGTTGTGCAATTAATTACACAAACACTGAAAAATGAGTTTATGACCTGGAATGAAGTTTTGATAAACTCCTCTGAAGACATACCTGAAACACAGCCCAGCAGAATCCTGAGCAGATATAAATGATTCATACATATACAATAGCACACACAGCCTCCAAACAAACTGAAGACCTGCCAGGAGCAGTAGTAGTTCAATATCTGGTTTGAAATGAAGAATGTAAAAGAGACTATAACTGAGGAATGAGGTACTGAATCCTGCAGCAGGGGGAAGGTAAGGAGAACGCTAATAATTTGAGAGATTTACAGCACCCATATACTTTCTGATGGGCAAAAGGGTGAGGAAGGGACACAGAACTAGAATGATGAGAACGGATATGGAAAGCTTCACATCAACAGCACTCTTTCCTTATTTAATTAATTAATAAGGTGTGAGCCACAGGTGTAATTCATCTACCACACGAGCTACACCTCTGTAAAAAGAGTGACTCTAACACGTTCCCTATTTTGCCTCCTGTCCTGCACAGGCTGAATGCTGACTGTCCCACGACCTCAGCTGCCTGTGGGTGAGCTCAGGCCAAAGCTCCGTCTCTCCAGGGGCTTAGGCTGTGGCTCCAAATGGCAGCAAACCTGAGGCAGCAACCAGCTCCCATGACAAGGGGTGTCCCCACATGTCACTTGTTGTCGCCTCCTCCCTACCACCAGCGTGGTCCTTATCTGGCCCCTGGGTGAACTGGTGCAGGGAGAGGGACAGGACAAGCCAGCCCTCCCCAGAGAGGCAGCCCTCGGTGTGTTGTTGTCTTAGTCAAAAGAATAATTAAACAGCAGCAAGCACAAGCCATTGCTAAAAGCGCCCTCTATGTCTTTTCACATGTGGGCTAGAAAAGTGGGAGGCTGTGGCATTGCTGCAGCAACCAAGAGACCCAAAATAACCAGTATGGTGAGCAGCATTCTGAAAACACATTCTCTTATTCCTTGGAGCAAATACAGTTGGTGCCTCATACAGAAAAAAAATAAACTAAACAAACGAAAACAGCAGGTTAGGACCTGGAAAACAAAACCAGCTAAACATAAATAAATCATGGACATCTAGCAATATAGTAAAATACTTAGGCATTGTCATCTGTTGCTTATTACAGTTTCATTTACATTGGAATTTTCTTTGTTTTCCTGCAACAATTGTGTTGCGGTATTATTTTAAAACTAGTCAGTACTGTGAGTAGAAGAGTCTATCTTTGCATCATTCTGGCTAATATTGTATTATATTGTGTAAGAAATGAGAGTTAAATCAATTTTGATGCACTGCTTTAGTAAGATGACAACCACAGTTCTCTATTGCAATTGTGGAGATAATTACAATTTCATTGGTATCGCTTAATAGTAAGGATACAAAATTTACCTTTGATGAACAGTTCATTAGTAAGATGAAACCAAGATATTTTTATTTTAAATTGTATCTTGGCTTGTTTTATTTCTTAACTTTGTTTAATAAGGCACAAAGAGTTTTACAGGTAGGGTGTACAGAAATGGGCTGACTGGTTCAACATCAAATTCCTGTACAGTGGAATTTGAGGAAAAAAACATTAATTTTGAAGCAGCTCTGGAGGCTGAGTATAGAGACTATTAAACATAAGTTTTATATATGCAGAAAAATTGCTTTTGCATGAATTTACTTTTAAAATGTTAATATATGCATAAGAAAATTGTGTTTCTTAATCTCTGAAGAAACACTTATCACTAGGAACCATTTAATTCTTTTCCTGTGCTTGATTTATTAGCTTATGAAATTATGGTAATAGTTTGCATGTTAATGGTTTTGGGGCTCAAATGACCTGATTTTAATAATGAAGTAATTTATGCAGTAAATGTAATCAGCATCTATGAATCTCACTTAACATGCCAGTGTTCTTTCTATGCTAAAAACAAATGACTGTCAGCATGGTATACACGGTATGTTATGACAGGTAACTGGGATGTGTTCAGCTCAGCACACCCTTTAGGCTGGCTGGGTCCTACTCTGACAAATACCATTGAGGCTGGCAACTGCAGTTCTAACAACTGTTTACAGACCTTCCATTGCAGACTGACTTTGACTCTTGGTCATCCTCTGAGGAAAAGGACAAGGATAGGAGATGGACATCACCAGAACTGAAGCCTGGAACCAATAGGAATTCCTCCATGAATAGAAGAATCCTGTGGCACAGAGACCCTACACATCTGGACAAAGCAGTTTGCAGGAAGAGAGGACAGTGTTTTTTAAGGGAAGAAGTTGTAAGTTTTATGAATTACAATAAAAAAAGAGACTTTTATTAAGGATTTGACCTGCACAGCATATAAAAAATGCAACCCCCTGCAACATTTGGTAAGCCTATGTCAAACGGATCCATCACAAGGATTCTTTCCTAAAACATCTGTATTCACAGACCTGCTCACTGTCAGGATGTATATGAACCATGCCTCTGTTCCCTTGTGTCATTTACAGCGCTGTTCCCCAACATGAGAAGAAATACTAGACTGGGCTTTAAAAAGCAAACATGCTTTCTTTGCAGTAAGGCAAGCTTGTATTCTGATAACCTGCTGAACATGAGATTCATTCTGGTATAAAAGATTCAAAAATATATTACTAGCTGCCAAATATGATCTAACTGTTCAAACACACAGACAGAAGCTGAGGGAGGTCAGATTGGACATTAGCCAAAATGTATAAAGTCAATGGAAGAAACCCCATTGATTCAGCAGAGCAGGATCATTTGTTCACCAAAGAAATCCCTAAGGCCCAGAAGTCCTCACTACTTCCAAGGACCAAAACTGTGCAACTACATTTTGTAATTAATAGACACTTTGCATGCTGCACCTCAAGCATGATACAAAACTGTCTTCAAACACCATTTCCAGAGCTGCTTGTTTTTCAAAGCAAAAAGGTGTTCTGCTCTGGAGTATGGCTAATGCTCTCTAATTCAGAAATCAGACTGTTGGATGTATGAAATTTATGTCATATCTTAAAGGGAAAACAAGCAGAAGGATAAGATACTTTAGGTTTTTTGGCGTTTTTAAAAATAATTTTTAAAGTTTTATTATCTCAGCCATAGGGTCCACGGAAGCCTCCCAGAACCTCACTAGGGGAACCATGGGATTGAAGGCAACCAAAGCCAAGGATGCACCCTGCACACAGCTTCAGAGGATGGCGAAGCTGACCCTCCACATTAGCCCTGGATAGGAACTGGACACGGCAAAACGAAACCGGATGAAAGCGTCCCTGCAGAGGAACAGACAGGGCTTATTCTTATTCTGAGCCCCCAGCTCCAGAGGAGCCCCGGCTCAGCTGAACCCGGCCGGTGTAATCAGAGCAAACCTGATCAAAGGCTGTGTGTTTGCTTTAGACGCGGATGCCATGCACGCTGTTGCCATGGCGCCGTGACAGCTTAATGAGATGTCGCCTGTCACCCGAGCCGCTGTTGCCGTGCGCGCCGCTGCCCTGCCCCCGCTCTCCCGAGAAAGGAGCTTGTGTAGGCTCGGGGAGAGGCGCATCCATGAGCCCCGGCTGCTCCGAGCTGCCTGCCCCGTCCCTCTCGCAGGCCCAGACATCCTTGTCTCGCCGAACAGGATTTCTGGAGGTGAAATTTCCCCTCCTCCATTTCCCTCTGTTGTGCCTGGAGGACATTCCCCTGACAAGAGGGACCTGCTGTGGGCGGCAGCGGCAGGGTCAGGAAGGCGAAAAATAAAAGGAGAAATTTCAAGGTTCAGACAGTTTTCTTGGCAGACTATGACAGCTCAAAGGGGTAAAAATCTGTCTGATGTTTACTTGGAAATCCAACAAGAATAGCTCGCCGCTGACAAACTAGGCTCACAAACGCAAGCCCAAGCCTAAGAGCCCCGGCACCGGTTCATGCTTCCCACGGGACACACAGAGGCACCCGGATAGCCGGCACCTGCGTTTCAAAAACAAACAAGAAAATGCCGGCCTGCTCTATCTTCCCTGCCAGTGGGAAACTCAACCTCCCTGGCTGGGCCAAAACGGGGGGCCCCGTGGTTTCCCTGGCTGGGAGAGGAAAGGAAGTGCTGCCATAAGTGCCCTTTGCTCCCAGACAAAAGCTGGGTGCTGGGAAGGTGGCAGCATCCCCTGCCTGCCATTCTGGCTGAGACCTTCCCACAAGTGAAAGGGAATGGGGGCTCACGTTGGTTGGGGGAAGAGTGTGAAATCTGCAGGGAAGAGCCGGGGGAACTGTAGTGCATCCTCATCTGCTATGCCTTGTGGGAAGGGAAGCAGAAGTAACCATGGCTGCTTAGCTGCAGCATTGGAAGGCTGGGAGGTTTTGTACTGGCATTTAAGCTCCTAGCACTGAAACACAGTATTTACAAATGGACTAATTTGCTCTGGATATAACACTGCACCCCCCGAAATTATCTTGGTAGAAACCAGTTTTGTATTTATTTATTTGCATTAAAGCAGAACAGAAACACAGCATAACACGCACATTTGAAGCTATCAATTTTTTTCATTACCTGGCTTAAATAACAGCACACTATTAGCACAACAACCTTTGTTTCAAGCTAGTCTTGTTTCTTACATTATGTCTTAATTTAATATCAGTCTTTAAATACTTCTGGGCAAGAACTTATTTCACTTTTTACTCATTCTACGCTTAATAAATAAGCCTATGTTCCAACAATGACTGTAGTTTCTAGAATGTAATCAGCAATAATATTTATTGCTTTTTTGTGTGCCCATCCAGAAAAAGAAAATTGTTGCCAGAATAACGCTCAGAACAATAACAGGATGCAAATGTGCACCCTATTCTTCCAGCTTGCATGCTTCACTTAAGAATCATGTCAGTTCATGGGGAACTCAGTGGGAAACCTGACCAAATGAGGACTTTGATTTGTGTCCCAAGCATCTTTTTGTTGGATTTGTCACAACTAATGGCCTTTTGCTTGTCTCTCTTCACATGCTAGAAATGTTCGTAGGCCCAATGGGAAATCTACAGATTTGGTCAAAAGAGTTGCTGTGATTTCAAAAATAGGTGTAAAGAACAACATATTGCAAGCTGAGAAGAGAATAAAAATATGGGATTAAATGTATTCATGATTTTAAGAAACAGAAAGAAGAGAAAAAGCCCATCTTCTATAACTGAATACCCTGATAATGCCTAGAAACAGTTAACCACAGGGATACGAGGTTTTGCACCTCTCCCTCTTTCACTCCCCACTCCCACTCCTGAATTGAACATCTCCTGCCTCCTTCAGTGCTGTTTCACAGCTCTGTGACTCCTCTCCTCTGTCTGTGACCTGCCTCTCAGAGCATCTTTCTTGCTCCCCCCTCCCCAGCAGAGCAGCCTCAGGCCAGGGTGCCCTCTCCCTTGGGATCTTTTGTCTCGTGGTCTCAGACAGCACAGAGTGACAGCAAGCAGGAGTGACAGCAAGCAGGATCCCCACCCCAGTTCCTCCCTAATCAAGCAGCGCTCATACAGCTCACACGCCTGCCTGCAGGCTTCTCTCTTTAATGTGACATTGATCATCATGACACAAAATGGTCACAGATATCACTTCCTAAAATTCAGGAATGTGACAGCTAGAGACAGAATCGCTAGTCTATGGCCTGAAGACTATATGGATTATTCAGGTCAGGATAAATCAGGATGGATATTTGCCCTACTTCCATATTCTAGCTATTAATAACCAAAAGCATGCCAGATTGTGGCTTGTTCTGTGTGACTGCACAAGGGAGCAACGCTCCCTCCCCCACGCCTCCACATACACATGCACAGATGAATATTTTTGGCTAACATTCGAAAGCCATTCCCAAACCCAGCCCCTGCGCTTGGAGTAAAGCCCCAAGCACATGGAGGCCCTCCTTCACCAGGCAAGAAAGGAAAGCCAAACAGGCTGAAAAAAGATACGGGAGACCTCTCCTGGTTCACTGTCCCAGAAACCCTGAAGAATGCAAGCTGCTGCTCTCCCCTGTTTTCTTCAAGGCACAGCCCAATTCAGTCAGTCAGGGCTCACCCCTTTTCCTGAGTACAATGCAACAATAGGAATATCCTCTTGGGAGGGTAGAGAAGCTACCTAGGGAGACACAGCCACACTGCTCCTGGCAAGATTTCTCTCCATCGCACCTAAGCAGGATTTCAGTAGGAAGAAGTGGCACTTCCTCCCCAGTACTGAAAAAGAGAGGCTATACAGCTAGAGAATTAAATTAAGTTGCACCTTCCGCAGCTTTAAAATAGCAAGTGCATTTCCTCTACATTGAGTCAGCAGTCACCTTTTAGGAAGATGCAAGGCAGAAATCTTTGCAGATGCTAGCTTTTGTGAAGCACCTTTAAAATTTTGGAAGATCAAGCCTCAGAAGCCTGAAGCTCTGCTACTTTTAAAATAGTCTTTCAAAAGCCAGCTTTTGCTTTTGATTGCAAATGTGAAAATAGAGATGTTTTTCAGATCACTGACATGGAAGAAAAACTGCCCTGACAGCTGAGACAACTTCCCTGAATAGGATCCCTCTGCTCTTGGGAGTTCGAAAGCTATTCTCTGCCATCCCTTTTGGGGCACTTATGCAATCTGCTCTAGCAACTGGTGCCAGTTCAGTTCAGCTACAGACCAGACTCTCTGGACAGTCTAAATGCCATTCCCGGGGTTTGCCTAGGAATAAAGCCTTTATACTTCTCTCAACCACCATATTCATGGTCTGTTACTGTAAACCATTATGGCTAGTCCCAGTCCATAAAATGCCACTGGTTCCCATTTTAATTCCAAAAAGATAGCTCTTATGCAGCAACTGCAGCACTCGGCAATTAGGCAGCACTAGATGAACTGTCTTCTGTCTGTGTTTCTAGACACTACTCCATATTTTATTTATCAGCTAAAAGCCAAGCAAAGTAACAATAACAAGAGTAGGTGGAGTGTCAAGAGCAGCATACAAGCCTCAACAACACTCATTTTCCCTCTCCTGCTTCTCTCCTGCTCTTGACTCTGATCTTAGTTAACACGAGGCCTTAGTGACTGCAGTTCATAAACCTTGCATCTTTGGTCCTCTGCTGAGCAGAGTGCTCATATTTCTATGCAATTTCAAACAGGCTCTTCCTGCTTAGCTCATTTAATAACTAGATTTGCTAGATCTCTATGCATTATTTGGCAGAGCATAATGAGCAGTTGCCAAGTCCTATCTTGGGTTACTCTTCCAGAGGTTCTTTAAGCTGGGAAATAAAAAGTGTCCTTCATTTTATTTCAATAAGAAAACTTTTTTTTTATTGTTTTTTTTTTTTTTTCTTCCTTTGATTCTAATAATAATATTATCCTGGACAGAGACATCTTCAAATAAATACTGGTCAAAGGTTTCTTGAGGACCTGAACTGAGAAATGTTACTCAAATAAAAAGCACACTCTAGTCTTCCCTCTGCGTTGGATTGTTCAGCTTAAGCAGCTGTATTTTTGCTTATGAAGGTACAAGTTGGTCTAAATACTGTACAGCAGTCCAGGAATCTGGATGTGCTGATAATTATTCAGTCACTTACTGATTAACACAGGTATCACTATTTCCAGGAGTACTGGAGCTTCCCCACTGAAAACAAGAAGAAAAATCTCCAGGCGCATTACATTAAAAGGTGAGCAAGGAAATGAAAGACAACTTGGGGAAAGAAGAAAAAATTAAAAATGTGTAGCACTCCCATATTACAAACAGAATTTTAAATAGACTTTTAAGGATATAGGTAAATGGAAAAAAAATATTAATCTTTCCTTCTCTTTGCATCCCTGCTAACAGAAAAAACCTACAATCTGGGTCACTGGCCTTTCTAAATGCAGGGAGTCAAACATATCATTAAGGACAGCAGAGGGAACAACTCCTCGGAGGAGGCACAGAGAAAGGCAATAGAGAGCTCAGGGAAGTAGGTGGAGCCCAAAGGTTTTGAACTGAGCAGAGACAGAATATGAGAGAGAGGTTTCTCTTCTACTGCTTGTCCCTATCAGTCAAAATCTGAAGCAGGAGATCTGATGTACCTTTCCTTCATGGCTCGATAGCTATGACAGAATATGGCCCTCCTTTCCTGACGTAAGCTATAAGAGTTAAGAATGACTGCTGGGTTGACAACTGGAACTGTTTGTAACATGGAAAAAAAAAACTTTGGGGAGAGAATAAGGAAAAATGGGATTATGTCCACTTAAAAGTGACATTCAGATATGGGAAAAGCTTACTCTTGAGCTACAGTCTATTTACTGTAGATGCTTATTGAGGTATGGGATCCCACATTACAATTAGCAATTGAAGCATTGAATGATATATATACATATACACAAGATGAGGTCTCATCAATGCGAAATATAAAGGCTTAGCAAACTGTGTAATTACACAGTTCCTACATATTTTCTGCTATTTTTCATATAGTATTTGGACATGGCTGACCATGCTATCAACAGCTTTTTGTTATTTAAATATTTAAGCAGCTAATTATTATATTTCTGCAATATAGAACTATGAAATTTCATGCCCTCTTACAAAAGATATGAATATGAAATTGACAATGTATGCGAGGGCCTTTTGTTCAAATACAATACTGGCTTTGTGGATAACAAAAACATATAAAATGTGTTTTTCTACAGTCAATACTTATTTTCCTTATTCCCTGTATCATAGAACATGTGCTAATATTTAGGGAGGCCTGCTGGAGCTCTTACAGTTATTTTTTCCTGCCTGACATTACCAATGCTATTTTCCTTTATACATCCTTCAGAGAAGCACTTGTCCAATAAAAATCTTTCTTCCTAAGGGAAATTCCCTTGCAGAATACTGTCAGCAAGAGCTGATACCAGCCAAACAGGAAGAAACCACATTGGAGTCAGCTTCCCAAACAAATCTAAACTCACCCTCATGTTCCTCTGCTTGATGAGGCAACAGCTCTAAGTTCCTGTGCTGTGAATAAGCAATGCAAACACACTCACACATTTCCTGGGAGGCTACTGGGAGACAAACAACTTTGCAGCAGCACACTATGGACTTATCAAATACATACACATGTTTATGACACTGAAACCACAGGCTACTTCTTTCACATGTCTGTGTAGCCTGTGTACAATGGGAGCCTCTTTCTGTTCAGTGTCTCTGGGCACTGCTCCTTGATCCAAAAAAAAGAGAAGTGATGGCCTGTCTCTCTTTCTTCCCTCCCACGAGTACTTGAGATTTACATGGTTTTGCTTGCTTCACTAAGAAAAGGAAAAAAGACTAAAGAAAGGTCAGATGCTCGCAACAGAATACCTTTTCTCCTTGTTCTTATGAAAGGGTAGTATTTACCTATCTAAAAGCATTTTATTTATTCACTGAGCAGAGGGTAGGACGGCCTTTGGAGGCAGAACATATAAAGTTAAATCTGGTTTTGCAGAGGCAATCAAGAACGGTTCTCAGGAGATAAATCTGAGGGATCAAGTCAGTTTAGCTCTTGGGCATAACTTAGGTGATCTTACTGACAAACATTGTGACCTAATTCCTGTGAAGATTTCATCAGTATTTCAAAGGACAGCAATAATCCCACTTAAAATGCTTTCTACAAAAAGATTTCTTTCACCAAGGAGTCTATTCACTAGGAAAGTCTCATTCCTCTAACTAGCACAAAAAATCCAATTTCATGCTCATCTCTGATATATTTCTATAAAATATATATATGACATATGCATGCAATTAATTGTAGCTGTCCATATATGCCAATCCAAGATTTCTTTATGTTTGTGTTGGACCAAACAGGAAATTAAGGACTCTAAGAAAAATCCATGTCATACAACCATTATTGGGCAGCCTTTGGACCCTGCCTAGGGTATTATATAAGTATCAACACTTAAACATGAGCATATTAGATGAACACATTTCTTTCAAGAGCAAAATGTTGAGAAGATTCTTCATTAAACATCATCCATGTCTTGAGAGTTCATTATACATTTTGACAGTACCTCACCAGGCCCTAATAAATATTTTATTCAGCTGCTTTCAAGCTCTAGGCAGTAAAAATAATTTTTTAAAATGACAGATGAAGAACCTGTTTTGGTCACAGCATGATACTGAGCCAGCTTGGCAAAGTAGAAAGAGCATCAGCTACCACTGCGCACTGATGTCCCCAAGAAGTTACAACTGATTTACAAGGTGAGTTAAAAGCTTGGGATGTGTTCCATATAGAAATGAAACTGGGTATCTCCAGGTGGGTGGTGAGAATTGTTGGGAGCTTCATTTTTTTCTTGACCACATCAATCAATAGTAATTTGCTTATTAATAGTCAGTGATGCAGTCACTTGGGAATACAAAACAAAAATAGTGATTTTTTTTGACACTTTAGGAACAAGTACATGAATCTTGAAGTTCAGAGATGGGCTGGCTATGCCAGATAAGTTTAAGAAATTACTTGCCCACAATTATTTTCTATCCCTTCATCAACTCTAAGATGGATATATGAAGTTAGAATAACAAAACTAACTATTCATCCAGCACCAGAGATTAGAAGACTTTCACCTGCACCTTTTCCTCCTCCTCTGCCCCACACATGCAGTAGGCTAGGGAAAAAATCCTCCAGGCAAACAACCTCAGCCTTCCAGACTGCTGTAGGCTAGAAAAATAATCTTATATCAAATAAACAGACAGACCTTCTTGAGGAATCATCCTGGTCTGGGAAAGAGACCATACATTGTACCATAAAGCTATCTCTTAAATAGTTGGTAAAAGAACCATCTGTATATCAGCTGGCCTGGAGACAACCTGGGGAATATGAACGGGAAGTCTGCAAAAAAGACACTATTTTGGACCATCCTTGCCTTTTAATTCAGCAAGTTAAAAACCATTAGGACTTCCATGTTAACCCTGGTGTATGGACACTGTGTGGAATGCCACAAAGGTAAGGATCCTCCTTCTGGGCAAAGTAAGCTTCATTTGCAAAGCAGTGGTTTGAGGTTTGCCCACGCAGGAGTGAAATCATCAAACCAAGGTCAGTGATGTCACTCAGGACAGTCCCAAACCACAAAGCACAAATGTGACTCACTTCTCAAAGTCTAGCAGTGTCCGGAAGTGGCCAAGGTGCTGTTTGAACTTTCTTCTAGAGGTGAATTTCAACCACAAATGTGAAAATGATTGAGGGTCAAATATACAGTGAAATGGATATTCTCGAAAGGGAAGGGAAGAGGGAGGAAAAGAAAAAAAATTATACCGGCAGATTGGAGAGCAGGGCACTAAAGGAAGCACACTAAAGGAAGATAGGGTAGAGAGCCTCCATGACTTTGAACTTTGAAGCTGAGTATCCCAGGAAGGCCTGGCTCTCTTGCCTGTGTCTGGTAATCTGGGCTAAAATCTTTAGTGACAGAAATAAAATGGAAACACAAACTCTTACTTCTCAGCTGTGCTTTCCCAAAGTTTGGCTCAGGATATCTAAAGGGGCAGGAGCCAAATGTCTATGGTTTTAGGGTTTTTAACCTGGAGCATACAAGCTGGCCAATGCTCTTGGTGATTATACAACAGATTGCACCACCCCATGTGCCACAAAATCATCTGGTGAGTTGCAGTGCAGTTTGCAGCATCTATCCTGCAGACATCCAAGATGATAACAGCAGAGGCTTCTAACTAGGCTATAGGTGTCTTAGGAATAGCAAAGGAGGTGTACTATACCATATGCCTCTCTTTGTATTGAGTTCAACCCAGTTACTATCAGTTCATCAGGTCTGAAAAACTTTATTACACCCAACAACAAAACCAAGAAATTAAAAAAAAACCAAGAAGAGCAAAATTTCTCTCATGTTCAATCACTGAAGGTGGAACAAGAACAACCCTGGTACAAACAATTCAGTCAAATAAACAAAGGAATTCAGTAGATGCCAGGAAATCTATAGTAGAGTCTCATTTAGGAAACTGTAACAGCCTACACAGTAGGCTCCAGCATAGTATTTTGATATGACATCCTAACAACAAAAGCTGATGAAATTTCATATTGTTCACAGTGAAAAGAAAACACTAGTTCTTTTTCCAATGTCTTTGCGTTGGTTTAATCTTGCCCCGGTGTATTTTAACTTAAGCCAATTTAGGATGTTAACAGCATACAAATATGCTTTTCCCATGAGCTGCCTGGGAAGGCTTTTTTAGAGCTGAAATTGTGTTAAGCTGATTACTTCTTTTAATTTCTCCTTAATAATTGAGCATTTTTAATTGTTTGAATCTTCAGAGCTGGTATAGCTGTTTAGAGAGTCGGGGGATGCAAATGAAGACTGAGAAATTATTTCAATATAAACGTATGAACTCTATGCCATGGCAACTGCAAATTTTCATTAAATTATAGATTCCTCAGGGTTGCTTCTTCCATATTGACAAGATCATTTCATAGGGAGAGGAGGTAAGGGAAAAGAGAGATCTTGCTGAAGAAACAGAATTGTTATGACGAGCAATTAACAACATACATCTCAGCATGTCACAGTGGGTCTTCTCCTTTCATTTCATGAAATAGACTGATTATAAAAATGCTTCCTCTTTGAGTGCCACAACCCTAATGCAGTTTGCATCAGGCTGCATTTTCCCTCAGGCTGAAAAATACTGACATTGACAGGAACACTGGATGTGTTGAACCTGCCATCAGTAGCCTGAAAAACCTCTGTCCTCACTATTGCTCACACCTTCTCGTGAACAACGTGCTTGTGCAGATGGAGCTATTTCAGTTCCAGTAACGAGTCTGCTGTCACACGGATTCACACTCTTCCATTTCCTCCAAATATACCTATATATATAAAATCTCTTCTCTTTAAAATCCATGCAAACCAAACCAAACCCCAAAACCATTACACCAAAACAAGCCCAGAAGCCTGCAGAACATCCACTCCACAGGCACTTTCAGTAAATGATCCACAAGGATTGGAAATAATGTAAAGGTACATTTACATTACTTCATTACCTGCACTTGCAGATCACAACAAAGATGGTATTGACAGAGCTGTGAAAAAGCATCTTGGTATGTACTAAGGTTTTATTGTTGGGTTTTTTGTATTTTCATTGCTTATAAGAACTATGGTGTCTTCCCATCTGAGTATCACAGCACATAGATTCCCTCCTCTCACAACACTTGTGAGGAGTTTATTTGGTCTTGTTTTGGCCTTTTGTTATTTTTAGTTGGGTTTGGCATTTTTTATTTGTTTATTTGATTTTAAAGACTCTCATCAGCCTGACCTGTTCAAAAATCTGGTAAAAATGCCAGAAAATGCTAGCAGAGTGGTCTTGCCCCCCCATTTGTTAGCTTCATGATACATGTAATTCTCTGTTAGTAGCACCTGGGATATGACTGCCTCCTGCTGCTAGCCAGCCCTGCACCAGCCATGGCAGAGCATTAGAGAAAATTACAGAATCACAGCTGGCTACTGGTTAGCAAAACCCAATCTTCTGCTCTAATTTTGAGGCAGGACAATATGATGCTTTTTTTTTTTTCTTCTAATTCCTTCAAATTATACATAGAAAGGGAAATAACATAAACACTTGAAATATGTTTTTCTCTTCCCTGTGCAGTTTGTCCACATTTTCTAACCAGTCATTCCACTAGAGCCAGTTTATTAATGGTGGAAAGTTTACTGGTATGTTTGGAAGGTATACACTTATCACAGAACAAATTCCCCTCTGTGTTTTACATACAGTGGGTCAATTTAATTTGAAAGCTTGAGATGACTTTAGGTAGAAGTGCACAAAGGCACAACTTCAGATGCAGTAGTGGCTCTGCCTCATTTTATAGGTCAATCATCCAGTACTTCAGCCTAACATCTGTTCAAAATGATCCCTCTCACTTCTTGTTTCAGGTTGTATTTGCTTTGTTATTTCTACAGGGTGACCTACAAATTTTCTGGAACACCAAGTTTGGTAGCTGTCTGCTCTTACAGTCTCTAGGTATGTAAATGAGCTGTTTAGTATATTAACTGTTCTCAGGAAAATTAATTGGCTAGAGTTGTAAAAGAAGAGCAATAAAAATTATCTTTTCTTATTTAGACAATAAAAATGGCAGATCTTTACTAAATGATCACTTCTAAAACCTGCTTTTCTAAGCATCCCACTCACCCAGAGTTACAGGGGCTGCCTGTTGTACTGAAGGTTGTATTTAATGCTTCAGAAAAGCAAGGAAAGGAAAAGCACAAGCCTGTTCCCCTCTATGGATTTATTAATCAAGGAGAGAAGCCACTGAAAATGGGGTGTGTTTTTCCCAGACTATTTTACGGTCAAAACAACAGCCCTGTCTGCACTGGAAAATTCCACAGTATGTAGAGATCTACAGAGGGATTGAATGAAGGGACTTGGAGAAAAAGGTGCATGTCTGAACCATACTGAATAAGGGTCACTATGCTCAGAATAAATCTTACTCAGACCTTCTGAAGTATCTTCAGGAAAGTAAAAATAAAATCTAGATTCTAATTTGCCTGATATTTCTAAAATTAATAGAATTTCCAACAACCAAACAACCCTCCCATGCTTCTCCACCTGACACCTCCTTTCAGACATTGCTATTTAAGAAAATCAAGTTTTAGAATGGAGAAGTTGCGTGGTCTTAAACAATTTTCATGGTGGTCAGTGATGTCAGCTGATTGTGCTCAGCTCCCTCTAGTAAACAGTGGCTGTGCTGAACAAAACATGCACACACATGCAGACAGCCCCACTTTGACAAAGATACAGCAGCTTCTTTGCCCTCTTCAGCAGGTGTTCATAAACTCTTCAGTGCTAGCTCAAGCTGTACTGCTGTGAAATCATAAGCAACTTGAGAAAGGCTTTTGTATGAAGAGTGTGGGCATTCAGCACTCTGATGCTCTCTGTAATACACCTTTAGCACAACACACATAACAACATAATGCACTCATATAAATACAAACTGTCCATGCAGGAAACATGTTCACTATGGCTACTCAGAAAACTCACTAAAAACTACAAGATGTGTTCAACTGGATCTAAATATTTGTTCTTATAATTCAGGTGCTAGTAGAGCTGGGAAGATACCCTGAGAGCTGTGAGAGCATTCAGGGAACTAGGCTGAAAGCTAACAGAGCTTCTTTGCTTCTAGAAGAGGCATGTTATAAAAATTTTACTCTAAGAGCCTTTCCAGATGTAGCTAGATAATACTGAAATCTGTTTCCACAAAGAGATTTAGGAATTGTATTAGCTCACATGGAAATAATTTTTTAACTAGCTGGGAATGGTTCCCTTACAGTTCCTGAAGCTGTTCCCCTATGCTCATATCCCCTCCTCTCTGGCTCATTTTAGGAGCTACACCCAGTGTGCAAAATGACCTCTGAACCTAAAGAGGCACAAAGTATTTTGTGTATGGAAGGAAAGTAATATGGTCACTGACAGGCTAAAAGCACTGTAAGAGCCAAAACCAAGCTTAGTACAGTTTTTACCTGACAAAAGCCAACAAGCTAGACTTGTTTTCATAGTGCTGCGATGACATACAATGAGTTCAGCTTTGCAGGATCATTAGCAATATGACCAATGCAGTTTCCCGTATGGTGATGTAAGAAACTGAGAAGCTTGCAAAAACTGGACTTGTATTTTCTTGAAGTCTATAAACTTGGAAGATCCTCTGCATACCATCTGAAGGTCAGAAAAACAGGATTATATAAAGATCAGTGATGGTGGAAGAAAATACAGTTGTATTTAAATGTAACAGCAAAGATTCAGTGCTGTACACTGAGCCATCAGGATGTCTTTTCAATAGAACTTTGTCTCTTGTCTCTTACCAGATTCTTTGGCCTACTCACATAATTTTTTTCAACCATTAATCTGTGTATATTTCTAAGGTATTAGGCTCCAAGATATCACAGCAGTCAGGATAGTTTATAAAGAACAAGATACAGGCATGGAAGATGGGGAAAGGAGAGGCTGAGGAAGGAAAATCAAGGGGAGGCTAGCAGCTGGATGACAATTCCAATGCTGCAGAAAAAAGAAGTGACTAAGGCAAACAGCCAGAGAGATTAATTATCTGCAAAGTAATAAATATACAGAATTATTGTCCAAGACTGCTCAGGTAGATAAGACTGATTGGTTAGAAGAACAGAACAAAGGAAAAAAACACAAGGAAGAAGATGGGACCACAATGTCTCTTCAAGGCAATTTTAAATATGCTATTCTCTGCTTAGAATCTGGCTCATTATATGAAGCCAAATACCCAAGAAACCACATCCACTTACCTTAGGATGTCCCTTCTTTCTGCTCCCCACCACTCCAGTGGAATCAGATTTTCTATGCTGATATTTTGTGCAGTGTCTATATGAAGGATTATCACTCTGTGGCCATGACCTCCCACATCTGTATGTCACTATAAAAACAAATCCACCACCAAATGTAAGACATGCAGCAGACAGAGCCTACACAGATTTTGGACTTGCCTTGTTTTAGCTAAGGGAACTATGACCAACACCAAGTTGCAGCCACAGTACAACTTTACAGGTGTTTCTCCTGCTTAGATTCCTTCAAACAATCTTCTGTACACGAGACTGACACAAATGAACCTACTTTCTACATAAGCCACTTATTATAACTACTGTTACATATTTAGGAGTAAGTCACCCCACTCCTTCAGTATGAATGAATGGACAGAGATATTCAGCCTGGTTATGTTATTAATAATTTAATCTGTCATTCAAACTGCATTAAATCTGCCCAATGCATAGCCTCTACTCAGAATTCAAATTGTCAAATTAATTTATTGATTAACTTAATTTTTTGCTGAATACAGCATCTGCATTTTAAAATGAGGCTCCATTATTTCTGTATTTATTTTGTTTGCCATTTACCAGAAAACTGACTCCAGAAATTTAATTATTCTTTATTTATATATAAATTAATGGCTATTTCGCTTACAATCCTCAGAATGCAAATAGACGAGCTGACACGGTGTTTTAATTGAATTTTACATGCCAGTTTGGAGTCACTTTCATTTAAATTTGACTTAAATGTGGGTGACAGTTTGAATATCACTATGGAGTAAGTCAAGAAGACAAACCAGTCAACCACAGCCCCACTAACTATATGGATTTCCTATCTTGCTAATGTAATTCCCTCCAGTTTACACATCTCGTAGGCAGTATTTTTGGAAGTAAACAACTGAAGGAAGAAAACACCAGATCCAAAGAAGGCTGAAGTTATTTGCATTGAAGGAATTGGCCACATGAGATCTGGGGCTACACTCTGGGGAGAGCAGAGCTGGCAAGTATGAGACCTGTGTCACATCTGGATGCACTGCTTATATTCCTGTGAGTTGCTAAAGCATTCTTAGTTCCAAATCAAACAAATAGGAGCTAGTGTCCTCTGCTGCCCTGAAACCATACAAGCCAAAAACAAGGTGTATGGGGCACGACATACACACCACAGTCCCCCAAAACGAGGGGAGCCTGTGCTTCTCCTCATCAGACTGGTTTGATTCAAAGAGTGATCTTATGCAGTCTGTTGAAAAAAACAGGCAATTCTTATTGACACACACCAGGGAATCAGATGCCCTTCAGAGCTATATGTACTGAAACAACCTCCACTGTCAGTCCCTCTTTTTACCCTCTTTCCCTCCTTTTATTTTCAAGAACTTAATTTTTTACTGTATTTACTTTATTGTATGAAGCAGTTGCTTCACAGTAAGATAAAATTGCCAAGTCTGAGACATCGAAGCCTGACCAAGTTTTGCAAGGTATGATTCATAGCTCTATTTTTCTTGTACAGTATGTGGAGAAGCCAAGAGTAAACAGTCCTTTTAGATATCAGGGATCCAACAGTCTTGTATCCTGGGACAGCCAGTGTGATGCAACTTGTCTAAATATATTTTTGTTAGATTTTGGCAGTACTGTTTCTCACCAGGCATTATGTAAACCTGTAGAGATTATAGAGATATTCCCAATTCACTTAAGTGGCCCATACCATATAATTTGCCTATAGAATAGGCAGTTCACAAAAATTAGGGAATGCCAGCATTGCAACAAATGCAAAATATTTTTTAAAGAGAATCTCGTTTATTTCTAAAATGAATCCTAGAAATAGAAACTCCAAAATACACCTGATTTTAGAAATAGGAGGAGACATACTTATTTGGAGTAGATTTGTATAGCCACACAGCTTGGATCTTATTAGCTGGTTAGACTTTATGTAAAAGAGAAAATAAAAAGTTGGATTTTACAAAAGCCCTACCTTTTTGTTGTTGTTTTTATTTGTTTGTTTATTTGTGGTTTTGGGTTTTGGTTTTTGTGTAGCCAGAAGTATCACAAAACAATTTCAGCTAATTTGGGCCAAAAATATTGAATATATATTGTATTCTATTTCCACATACCAGAAAATTTATTTTAAAACCAAATTAACCAGAAAAAACACCAGCACCTCCAGTACAAAACTACACATCGTAGACCCAGGATCTGAAGTCTGAAGCAGTGCTACTGAGATATTTATTTCACAAAGGGCTGTGCATTGCAGGAGTCACTCTCAGCCTCCACCAGTGCCAGACAGCACTGATGTCAGTGGCTCATCACTGCCAGGCGCCTTGCTGAAATGTGACCCTCCTTGTGACAATAAAGTGAAGGCAAAGCTCACAGTGAAAATGAAAACAGAAGATTTACTGAGCTGAATGTCATTCTGCAAATACCTGGGCACTACAGCACAAACAATTCTCCTGTGTCTATGGTGTCCCCTGCTCTGCTGAGCTCCCCAACTAGGGCAGCACATTTCTCTAAGGGCTTTGACTGCAAAACTGTGTGGGACACCAAGCAAAGTTATTCTCTCCAGATTCCCAATCAGTTCAGTAGGAAATAATTTCTTAAAGTTCAGGATATTGGGACTGATTTTAATGGCCTATATTGTTGAATTTTGAAAGGTACACATTGTATGCAGTCCTCACCTTTTTGCTTGGATGCATGGGGATGGATGACTTTCAGTGTGGATGGAAGGAGGTTTTATGCCACTGGAACAAAACCTTCATGTTGATCTTTTGTAAGCAGAGATTCCGAAAGTTCACTTGTATTGCCAAAAACAAGAGAAGGGATGACACCTGGAAGTCAGATATTTGGATGTGAATTAAGAGTGAGGAAAGGAGCAGCCGTTGCTGAAGAGTGATCAGAGATTCATGGGGAGAAAAATGCAAATTTGGTGTGTCTGTGTGGATATTTCTAAACATTCTGTCATGTCAATTAAAACAATATTTAAAAAATATTATCAGCTGTTAGAAGACAGGGCTCTGTCTCTACAGCAACAAAGCAAAGACCTGGAAGGACAGAACTGCACCAGACAGGGCAGGTACACAGACCTGAGGTGGCTGTGTAGAGACTAAAGCCTGACTTCTTTTATCTGATTTACAAGTTACACATTCAGAGCTTGACAATATCCAATTTGAATAAGCACTCTTGTAAACCAAACACATCACAAGACAGAATAACTTTTAAAAATACAGTTTTCTCTACAATGAAAATCTACTTCTACAGTTAAAATTAATTTTACTTAGGAACTGAGGTTTCATGATGAGATAGAAGCAGTGGGATGGGGAGGAAATGTAAGATCTGGTCACTGGGGGAATTTGCTTTTAGGTCTCATTTTTGAGTGTTCATATTTTGACTAGGATTTTACACCTTTCTCTGCCAAACATTTAGCAGGGAAGCTGGCACAGCTACAATAGACACAGTCTGTCCATCTGAACCTGCAAGACACACCTGATGATAAAGTAGATGAAAAAACCTGTGTGCAAGACATGAAGTACTTGATTGGAAGTGAAAGGCTCTCTCACTCCTCGGTCCACACAAACACGCTTTGGGTAATATTTGTGACAGTATTCAGACTTTATTCAAGTCAAATTTATTAAGACAATTTCTTGGTCAAAAAAAGGTTCATTTCTATGGGAAAGATGGGTAGAGTATGGAAAAAAATAAATGAGAGAAAAAAAATTTAGTTAATTAAAGAAGAGTAAAGATCCTAGTAAAGACCAGGATCAGGAAACAGCAGTTTGTATCAACCTATTAAACTGATGGATAACAAGCTCCAGAGGGAGGAATTAAACAAGTTGAAGAGCCTTCAAGTCTCAGAAGAAAATTAAAAAGCATAATATCTTATGTTGGGAAGATTGAACCTTTCTTTTGGTTTAGACAAAATAAAATTTATAGCTTTGCTTGGCAGCCATAAGTATTTTTTTAAAGACTAAAATAAACATTTAGATTCCATTTTTGCAGTTCTCACAAAAACAAACTCTGTGTTTCTGCTGATGGGAACATTTCAAGAAATAATAGTGCCCTTCAACCTACAGGTACACAGACAAACATACAACTGCAAGATCAGCAGCTGCCCATTTTCTCAGACTTCTGTAACCACAGTCATTGAAGCTGCCCCACAGAACCACATAATCAAAAACTCTTAAAAAACCCACAAACCCCGGACAACCAAGAAAAACAAAACTGTCCCAGAGAAAGATACAGCCATGGATTAATTTTTCCCCTGTTATATGGCAGCCTAAGTGTACAAAGTGTCTCAAAGGCAGCCTGGCCGAACACAAGTAACAAATATGTCAATGTTAGAGCTCCTTAGGACACGACAGAAGGCAGCAGTGGCAGTAAACAAATGTTGTTCTTGATTCGAGGCCCCTTTTAGCAGAACACTATGAGGCAGACTTGGTGCAAATGAGAAGGCCAGTGAAATCAGGCACACTTTGCTTCTCCTGAGCCAAATCACTGCTGAGAATTCATCAACAATCCGTAACATGTTAAGAATGATGGAAATTATTCTATACCGTCTGTGATGTACAGGTGTCTTTAATTATATTTTCCAAGCATGAGAAACAGCAGTCATTGGCAGATCAAATAAGAAAGAAAAGAAAAGATTAGAACACAAGAACAATTGAAGTTTGGCAGCAAAGGACTCCAGTGTTCCCAAAGAAAGAAGCGCACTTCTACGTAGTCAGTACTGCCTGGAGAAGTATCTCCTCTTCCATTTAGAGTAGGGTCGGTGGAAGGGTGAATGCACAAACATTTCCAGATGTCCCTAATTATCCCTCCAGATGTGAGGAATGCATCTTTCTGATGTGGAAAAGGAAGAAAATCAGAAGGTTCTATAAAAATCTCACTGAATTCTGCCCCTGGATGTACACTGGGTTTAAGTTTATAATTTCTAAAGAAAAGATTTTGGTATTTACTTTTTATTAAGTATCTGGATAGCAAATAATAAACAAGATGTTATTAATAAACAAGCATTGTTTACAATATTTTCCTGAAGTAAGCCCCAAAATTAAAAATGCAAAATTAAAATGCAGAAGGACCAAACATTTTTTAGTGATAAGGCAAAGCAGATTTTTCCATCAGCAACTTGAATATATTGCAGCTATAGAAATCAATAGCTTCAGTGGTCAACAATGCAGAGGTCAACAATGCATAGGCCGAATCTTGAAGTGAAGAGGCAGCTAATGCTGGAAAAATGCCAAAGCTACACTGAAATTACTGGTGGCACCCTGACCTGACACAGCAAACAGAGGAGGGCATGTTGGTTAAGCTTTCAGTGAAATTGTCTGCAGTACTGGAAAAATGCAGAGCAGTAGCAGGAAAAGCAAGGTATTATTAGCCCTTTCAGTAAAAACGGGTCCTGTCAGGGCAACAGAACTGCTACAGTTAGAAAAAGGAAGTATTGCTTTCCCTGGCTGTTACCATCTGTGAGGAGGTGAACCCAGAAGTACTAGGCAAGTAGGTAAGACTTTTTAGCTACAAAACTTACTGAAAATCAGCTGGGTCAAAGAGCAGACTGTCTATCCCCATTTGAGTGTGTTTTTCAAGAAAATTAAAAACTGGAGGACTGTGGCAAGATGGATAGCTGAAAACAGTGAATAGAAGCAATAGAAATTCGCAGAATTAGTGGGGGAGCAAGTCCTTGTTTTATTGTGGGACCCCTTGACTAAGCACACAGCAAGGTGTGTCAGTGGCTGTGTGCAGCTCTGTTTTATAGTGCTCTGCAGAAGGGACACTGCTATCCTACACATTTTGTACCAACTCTATTGCTAGAAGGTTCTTTCAGCAACATAATTCCTGAGGCCAGTTACAATGCCAAAATACCTATCCCTGTGGGATGGTAGAACCAAGCTGTTTAATTCTAGACAGGTCCCTTCCTTCCCCTGAGTACATGGGGAAGGACTGTGCCACAGCCCTTTCCCATGCCATGACAAAATTCTTGCACCTATGTGCTGTGGCTTTCCTGAACAACCCAGGACCCCAACAAGCAGGACCCCAGCCCTGGTCAGAGACCAGCCTAGCATGTGCACATGGAAACTGTGGTGCAGACAGTTCCTTACCCAAAATTTGCCCAAGAACAAGGGGGAGGACTTAGCTGCTGTAAGCAAAGAACATTTAATGCTCTTTCTCTTAGCCACCACCTTTGCAGTTCCTCGTGAGACCTATCTGGGGACCACAAATTGTCTCTTTTCAGCTGGGAACTTCCCCAAGCTCACCTGCCTCGAGCATGAACTGGCTGAATATCCCTGAAATGGTGAAGGAGGTCCAGGAGGACAGTGGTTATAGAGAGGCACTCTCTTCCACTGAAACAATCAATTTAGAATTTCTTTATTCTAAACAATCTCTATTTTTAAACCAACCACAGAAAAAAGAAAGGAGTGATCACACTGGACACAAACCAGACACTCCTGCTGTTGAACATGTCTTCAATTAAGAATGAAGTGTAAGAGAAGATGCTTTAGCCATCTTTTTAAACTGAGCAATTTCTTTGTCAAGCCATTGGTTTCACCAGGATTTCCCCAGAGGACAGATACTTAGCATCAGAAAGAGTGGAGCAGTCGTGTGGTCTGCAGCAATATTTATGGATGCTTCACAGATCAAAGCCACATGATACCAGGCACTGAGCTAACAAACCACAAAGTTCACCCAGTGAGCTGCTACTTGCACATGTGCAGGAGCACTGGCAAATACAGGTGCCTGGGTGGAGCACTGGGAGTAGCAGATTTGCAGCACTGAGTGTTCTCCTCCAGGCCCACCGGCCCGTTAGGAGGAGTGCTGCTGATTTTTGTGGAGCAATGCATCCAGTGTGTCAGTCACCGCTGACCCCTGGCAGAGGGGCCGGCAAGATGGCATGATCTAGCGAAACAAAAAGTGTTGAGAGGGGAGGGTTTAGTAAAAATTTCTTCACAGAAAGGGTTGTTAAGCAATGGACCAGGCTGCCCAGGGAAGTGGTTGAATCACTATCCCTGCAAGTATTTAAAGGATGTGTAGATGTGGTGCTCAGGAACCAAGGTTTATTGGTGAGCTTGGCAGTGCTGGGTTAACAATTGGACTTGATCACCTTAAAGATCTTTTCCAACCTAGTCCATTCTATGATTTGCAGGATAAGCAGCACCCACAACATGCAAGTATTTGATTATGATCAAACATTTTTTTAATTTATCTTACTAGAGAAGAATGTATTCCACCTTAATTTCCTTTAAATACACACCAATAAAACTCTTTCTTGCCTTTACTTTTTAATTTTCAGACAACACTTAATGAATTTCTCTCCCCAACACATCCTCCCTACCTTGACTTCTCTTTTCCCACTGCTCCTCACCTCCCCCCTGAGAAAAATATACCTTAAAAAATATATATTGTACTAATGCTTGAAATTTTCTTTCTGGTTTGCCCCACTAATGTGCATGAGAACTCCCTCAGAGTGGAGCACCTTTCAGAATCTGGCATTGACCTCTACCACAAGAACTGGGTATTAATTAATTGCTAAAAAATAAAATATTTTTCCTACATAATATGACGAAAGGTTTGCTCTGCTAAGAAAAGAGACTAAACATTGTTACTGAACAAGCAAAGTCTTATTTTCTGACTCTAAAACTGAATATAACTAAACAGGGAGGTTAATATCAAATTCCTAGGTAACATAGCTCTGCTAATGTCAATTATTTTTTGCAAACACTGTATGAGTTCTGATTAATGAATCAAATCAGTTCGACCTACACCAGTGCACAAGCCCATTGTACTTGGTATGACCTTGAGGTGATTGACTGTATGTTTCTTTCCCCAAAGGGTATTTTTGTGCCTTTTTACTTTCTTGTTCAACCTTTTCATATCCATGGACTACAGAGTCAGTTGCAACAGTAACACCCAAAAAGGAAAAAAAGAAAAAACCACACAGATGGCTTTTAGCTCATGCATGAGGACTCAGACTTTACTAAAAAAAATAACCTTCCTGAAGCAAAAGACCAGAATGTCAAAGAAGAAAATAATGTATCCTCCAGACTAAGATGCAAAGTGGGAGGCAAAATGGCACAGACAGCACCTGTTTGTCCTCCTGAAGCCTTCAAACTCTCTGGTTATCTTCTCGGATCCTATTCTTGTTTTCCCTAGGGAAGGCATGTGTATTAAATTAATCACAGAGCTTTTACTGCACAAATGGGCATTGCTGCTAAAGTGCCTCTACCAATAGTTTGAGGTAGGTGGCTGCATCCTGGCAACATTTTCAGAATTATCCTACTGGGTAGGAAAAGGGCAACATCCACTTGTTTTTCAGAGGCTGTCAGAGACTATAGAACAATGCTACAGAAGTTGTCTTACACACATAGCACATCAGATATAAAATCTAAGATTTTTCTGGGGACATTTAGCATTCTCTACACCAAGCTTCTATCAAGGCAATGTCACAAAGAGGTAGAAGAGGCCCTTGATTTGATTTCTTCCAAAACAGTCTGAATCTAAACACCTTAAAAAACAGATTTTTTTTTTCCTACCAAAAATCATATTTAATTTGGCGAAAAGAAGCTGACCTGTATGACAGAGTTTACTTGGCATGAAATTTTTAAAATAAGCTGAGTGTCATGCCACCCATCTGCTAATCATGGTTACCTGAAGAGCAATGTGTATTCTGGGTCTGGCTTGCTGTAGAAGACCCAGGGCTGACATGATTACCTGGCACTTTTCAAACGCATGTAACCATACTGAACTTTTCCATGTTTCATAAAACTGATTCTATTTGAATGGTCCAGCAAAACAGTTCAGCAGTCTTTGGAAAAGTGCTAAGGAATACCACTCCTGCCTTGCTGCATTCCCTTCTGGGAGAAGGGAGGGGAGCAGCCACACTGGTACTGCACAGCCAGTGCTGTGCCTGACATATAATTCAGCAATATAAATTTAACTCAGTTCAGGAATGGGCCCAAGATCATGTTTCCATTTGATTAGCTAAAGCATATGGATTTTATGCTTGCTACAGTTAGAGAGACAACAACTTGAGCTGATAGTAAGATAAGTGGTCAAAATCCTAATCCTTCAACATTTTGGAAGAGATTTGAAATGCTAATGTGAGTTCATACTGTGTCAGCACTCTGCATTATGTGGCTGAGGCATTTTTGATCTAGAGACTCTGAAATCCGACTTGCTGCCAAAACATAGACCCATACTGCACCCCTACTGCGATTGCTTTTAGACATATCTTATCTATTTCTGCCTTGGAAAGCTGGGAAAGGAAGGCCTAGGGAGCTTTTGTTCAAACCTCGCTGTCCATCAGTCTGTTCTTGTTCTGGGTGCCCACAAACTCAAGAAATTGAGCCAGAGAACTGAGCTGTGCAGTTCCTCTCAACGCTAAGAGCTCCTTGCTAAACTGAAACTATATGTGGTTAGAATTTTATTAAGAGGGAAAAATAAATGTGCAAGGTGCCCACATGAAGTGCCTCAGTTTCCTTCCGCATAATATCAGGCAAAATCAGTTTCTAGAGCAGAGGGAGAGCCAAATTCACTCAAGGTAAGTTTGGCTGAGAGACTCCAAAGATGAACACGGCTCAATTTGCTGTTCTATCCTCCCCTCCTCAGGCTCCAATACATTGCCAGCTGGGCTCAAAACACTACAGCGATCTTTTCTTGGCAAGGCTCTTTATAACACGTTTAAGAAAACTAATTATTAGAAACACAGCCCACCTGCTGCATATGTTCTTCTTCACTCCAAAATGAGCTGAGGTATCAGACAGAAGGGAAATAACAGTAGGATCAACTATTGATTTGCAGGTAAAGAACAGCCTCAACAAAACCAAGGCAAATAAGACTATCATGGATAATTATATGAATTTAGCACATCCCAGTAAAAACTACAAGAACAGGTGAGCTGTAATCTTCAAAAAATTTGTTTCCCATTGAAATAAAAACATTAGACTTCTGAATGGCGGTTTAAAATAAAGGCAATAATTTGTTTCCAGCTGGTACAATCATTTAATAAAATGACTGTTGTGCCTCCAGGAAAAATATTCTTCTTTCCTTGGCAACAAACATGATTACTGTGGTTTTGGACCACCAGTTAAGTCCATCCACAAAGTGTTCTCACTTTAAGTACATGACATTGAAAAAGAATTATTTGCCATATGGAATATAAGGCATTTTACAAAAGCATCACAGAATGTGAAAATGATTTGGGGAAAACATAAAAAAGTCTAGCAGAAGGTTGAAACCACTTTACTATTATAATTATACACCTAATGTTTTAATAATAATAATAAAACAAAGGAGTCTTGCTCTTCTTTCAACCAAATCTAAACTCCATACATTTTTTGCACCTTCAAGCTGCAGGGAGGTAAGGAGAAGAGAAAGTTTCAAAACAGCAATAGACCAGAAGCAAATACTATCTGGAGCTGTAGTTAATTATCTTGCTGATGTTAATTTGCCTTGTTTGTCAACAGCCAAAGAAGAATGAGGTGCTAGGTGCTGCAGAAGAGTTAATGTAGCACTGTTTTAAGATTGCTTCCTTTAAAGATATCATTTACTTAATGTATAATAACTATTTCTCTTCTCCAGGCTCCAGAGCAAATATTTGAGTAATAAAAACAGTAGTGATTATGTTGTTCCTTTTTTTTATTTTCCTGAAGCAAAAATAAGAGAAGAGAGAGAAATAAAGCTGTTTATAGCAGAACTGTCCCAGTGGTACAGTACATTTTTCAATATTTTGATGCAGCAGTTTGTTTTGGCAAAATAGCTGTGTGTTTATGAAACAAGGTTATTTAGTACATTAAGCCTGGAGCTGATATTTATTCTTTTCATGCATCAATTTGAATGGTATAAAGAACACACTTTATTTTCCTGTTCCAATGTGTACTACTTGTAAAAATGAAAAATAAGATAGGGATAGATACAGCTGATGGCATTTCTGAGAAACTCAGTCAACAGCAGCTTCATAATAGCCAGTGTGCAGTGAGGTGATCACAGCTCAAGCACACATTCCTAACAAAGGGAACACAAATGTACAAGGAGGATGGGAATAGCTGTAGGTGCCGCAATGCAAGAGAGAAGAAGCTCATGTGATTAAACAAGGCCAAATGGAAGGTCCTGCATCTGAACTGGGGCAGTCCCAAGCATAAATCAGTCTTGGTGGAGAATGGATTGAGAGCATTCCTGAGGAGAAGGACTTGGGATTGCTGGTGAATGAAAGGCTGGACATGGTCAAAGTGCTCTTGCAGTCCAGAAAGCCAATTGTGTACTGGGCTCCATCAAAAGCAGACCAGCCAGCAGGGTGAGGGAGGGGATTGTCCCTCACTACTCCACTCTGGTGAGACCCCACCCAGCGTGCTGCATCCAGCTCGGGGGTCCCCAGCACAGGAAAAACATGGACCTGTTGGATCAGGTGCAGGAGGACCACAGAAATGATCAGATGGATGGAGCACTTCTGCTAGGAGTAAACACTGAAAGGGCTGGGGTTATTCGTCTTGGAAAAGAGAAGGTTCTGGAGAGACCTTTTTGCGGCCTTTCAATACCTAAATTGGACTTAAAAGGAAGATGGGGACAAATTCTTTAATGGGGTCTGTTACACTAGGTCAAAGATGAATGGTTTTAAAGTGTAAGACGATAGATTTGGAGAAGATATAAGTTTTTTAAAAAAATATGAATAGATGTAAAACACTGGAAGAGGTTTCCCTGAGAAGTTGTGGATGCTCCATGCCCAGAAGTGTTCAAGGACAGGTTGGACAGGACTCTGAGCAACCTGACCTAGATGAAGATGTCCCTGCTCATTGCAGGGGACTAGATGAAACAACCCAAATGAATTCTGTGAAGAATTTAATAGTTCTCAGCAAAAGTATTCATCCCTTCTGTAGTAGGAATGTAAAAAGTGGTGGGAAATAAATACTTCAGGAAATTTTGTGGAGTTATAGAACTGCACTTTAAAGTGGCAGTACAACAACATCAAGACGTACTCAAACTCCAGATATTTATTACTGACTAAAATTTTACTGGGAGAAAAACAGTGTTGTGATGCTCCGTCTGATTTCCTCTTCAGAAGGCCTCTTTAAAGTAGAATTGGCCAAATTGAAGTAACACTTTAGGCATGAATAAAATATTCCATGGGAAAATAGCCATTTTGTCTAAATTCAAAGGAAATTACATAAAAATGGATATTCTTATAGAAGTAAAGAGAATTCCTTTTGACACTTAAGCTCTTTAGTATAAGCGACATTATGACTGTGGGGGAATCACAACCACTTGTATTCTTTCCTGGGTCATTCTTTCCAGGGTCATTCTTTCCCAGGGACCTCCAAATCTAAATGGACAAGAAATATAAATGGGAATATAACATCCAAACATAGGACTAGATTGCAATACTTTCACTCACATTAAAGAATAATTTCTTATACTAATAATCCCACTGACATCAGGACTACTGATGAAATAAAGGACCCTTTTTAGCCCATAAAAGATGATGGTTTGGCTTAATTGAATCTATCATAGAAAAGGCAAATATCCTGTGCAACCTGTGATTTGAATATATTGGATGGCCTTACTTGTTTGCTACATTCAGTTTCATCATAACCCCTAAAGACTCCACTCTCTATTTGCTGTGGCCAGCCTGAGTCAAAAGTCTGAGGTTTCATCCCTTCCTAATCTTTCACAAAGTGATGAGGTTCAGCTGTTCAGATTTGTTTTACAGAGTTTTGGTAGTCCTCCCTCGACAAAGTCTCTTCTGAATGTGATTGAGGAGAAATAATTGGAATTAAATAACTTCAGGGAAACAATATTTTCTGCATAGCTACAACTCGTGATTGTCTTTAAAGAAGGCACAATAAAAAAAACACAGTCACTTCATGAGAGAGTAATAGTGAAATTTAGCATTTGCAAGTAACTTTGCAGAGATTCTGGCATCCACAAAGTGTCTAATTCATTGTAGGTTTAGAGCTGCTCCATAGCTTTAATCATCTACAGGTTTGTGTGTTCTGTTTTTGATAGGGTTTTCCAGTCCAAGCCAGTGGCCCTTCTAGAGAGCAACTACTCTTTTCTAACAGCTTTCTTCTCTCACACTTGTATGGACTTGATGCTCATAGCAGCACCAGACTTACAGTTCTTGAAACACAACCTCCCTTTTCGTGTGCCAAACAGACACAGCTCCAGCCTACTCCCTGCCTGGCCTGCAGGCACATGAAACTCCTAGCATCCATAATCTCACCCTTTAAAACATTCTTTCTGCTTGCACATGGGAGAGAGAAACATGAGCAAGTAGTGAGGCCACTACAACAACTCAAATCCTAACCTCTGCTGCTGAGTTACAAACCAGTTGCTAAATGAGCAATTGCTGCTTGGTAAGGACCTTTGTTAGTAGGAAGTGGGTATCTCCTGTCTGTTTCACAGGACTCAGTGGCTCTAACATGGCAAGCAAGCTACTGTAGCTGACCTCCATCAAATTCAAGCCTGGAACATACAGAGCCTTTCACATCTAAAATGCTTTTCCTCTGTTGGCCATGACTTACTACAATCAACAGTCTTTTAGAATAAAATTCTGGCTTTGCTGGTATCAGGGGTAATGGAGCAGAGATTTCAACTTCAGTTCTCAGAATCACTGAATTACAGAATATTCAGGTTTGGAGGGGACCTGCCAGAGTCAGCAGGCTCAGTCCCCTGCTCAGAGAAGGGTCAACTTCGAAGTCAGAGCTTAGTCAGCATAAAATCTTGGCCGTAGTAGAAGGAGAAAAATGCATTGCTTTGTCTTCCTGGAAGAGGCTTCCAAATTAAGGCATTAACCTTCTATAATTTAACATATATCTATATATAAAATTATTCTCAGTTTCTGTTCTTAGGTACAGAGAACCTTTCATGCCAAAACCACTCATCCTCTCATCGCAGTACAGCCACCTGAAATGCAATTGCTGCAGCCTGTTTCTTACACACTCTCCTGCCCCCAGCACTCCTTCAGAAGCTGCTTTTTGCCTCCAGCCCTCAGCAACAGAGATTCTGCCTCTCTGCCTGCCCACGGCTGACTTCCTTTTCTGTCCCTCGGGCCCGATGTCCTGCTCCTGCCCTTCCTCCCCCTGGGTGCAGCCACAACACCACAGAGCCTGAACTAACAGCAGATTTATTAGTCTGGCCTCTGCTCTGCTCCAAATTCCGCTTTTAATATTCGTAAGTCTCATTAGTGAGCACACGTAGCCAGCCAAGAAGCAAAGGAAACACAGAGATCACTTGGGGCTCCCATTAACAGACATTTTAAAATTTTGCTTTAAGTATAGATATGAGTGGGAGACTAAGGCATTTTATCAGCCTAAAGAAGTCAGTGGCAAAATTTGCCAACTCTAATCTATGCAGCATACAGGTCTGTTATCTGCTGCAAAATGCAAGATAAAACAAACAGCCCCCAGCAGAAACTCTGTGAAGAAACCCTCCAGTGAAATGTGTCATGAGAAATACAGCAAGGAAAGGTTTTCCCCAGATGAGGGGAAGGACAGAAGTGTAGAAAACAGAGGTTATACTTCCTTTTTTGGGAATGGTTCACTGTGGTTTTAGAGAACAAAAAATGTGGTGTGTCAGCCACTGGCAGAGGAAAATGCTTAAGTTATACTATTTTCAGATACTTCTAAACCTTTGTTTAGTTTGGCTTCTTCCCCAGTCAGGTTACTCCTTAACCTCTTGTCCTCAGCAATGCTAATCCGTCCTCCTTCACTGCTAGGCAGCAAAGTCCTTAAAGCAGAAGACATCCTGGGGGGGAGGAGTGCAACACACTCAGAAACAAGGGTTCCTTTAAAAGATACTCAAATCTCGGGCTGAATCCTACTCTCTGCTTGCACTTGAGGAATCTCTAATGATAGTAGGGCAGCCTGTACTTATATGCACAAAATGCTGGGGTTTTCTCATAAGGGTTACAAGGTGATGCCATATTTACTCTAACTGAATTCTGAATATTGATTCCACTTACCCTATCCCTACACATCTCAGAAATTAACATCTCCAAATTCTTGTACTCACAAGTTTGGAAAGGATATTTTTTGGAAAACACTATTGCTTGTACCACACACACAAAATTTACTGTCCTTGGAAATTACAGCCAATTTCAGCCTCAAGGCTAAACAAACCAACCTCTCTGTAGGAAAACAAATGGGAAAAACGCAACATAAAAATATTACAGAAAATCAGCTTTCTCTTGTGCTCTTCCCTGTCAGACACACTCTTCTCTGGCTTTAACCATGTGCTTAGACTTTGATGACACAAAAGGGAAGAATTCCTGCTGCTTCTTCTCACATGTCAATAGCATTAGTAACATCACTGTCTCATCACTGTCTATAGTCTTGTCTTGCTGATGACATCAGATGCCGAGTTTATACAAGCATTCAGTTAACATTTTATATACCACAAAGCCCATAGGTTATTTCTTGAATGCAATATGCAAACACATTCTCTGGAAATTATTTTATCTGCTTTTATGACAGTGTTGAGGCTATCTGTATCTCACAAGCAAAGAAAACAGTGTTAGAAATTAGCCATGTTTAAACACAGTGAAACCCACAATAGGACTTCTACATTAAAAATGCTCCTTTTACAATATTCAACTCCTGGTGTTTGGCTTTCTTCTGGAGCTCTTCCTCTTTCTAACTTACATGACCTGCTTCAAGTCTTGGCTTAAAAGACAAGCCTGCTCCCCTCCAGGAGCAAACTTAAACCTCAGAGTGCTGGACACCTGGGGGTACCTAGATCTTCACTGTTCCTATGGGAACCTGCTCTGAGAGTTTTAGTGATGCTGAAGAGAGAGTTCAATTATGCACAGCAGGTTTGGCTCCTCCTGTAGCAGGCCACCACCTACAACAGGGGTCCCACTCCCCAGCCTCAAACTCCAATTACCTGCTCCTGGGGCTAAAAAACTTCTGAAGATCTTGAAGGTCTTCAAATGCTGAGACCCTTCCTGTTAGTGTAACTCCCTGCTCGCTGCAGAAACAAAGGAATGCAGCAAGGGAATAGCCTTTATAAAGGCACTAAGCATTTAGATTGACTTAACATTATCCATTAAGGGCACTCTCAACCCCTTGTGGACTCACTTTCCTCAGTCGAGGTCTCTAGCCCAGGAGTTTTCTCCCCATCCCAGCACTGTTATGTTTGGTTTTCTCTGCAGTGTAATTCTATGGTGTAAAATAGGGAAAACATTTTTTTATTCATATTTAAGCAGAAGAAAAGGCAATAAAGGGAAGGGTGGACAACAAATTTACTTGGATGCTTACTGCCCTCAGTGCCTGTGAACATGTCCTTGTTGCTCATTCCCTTTATCTGCTCAGTTCAGTATATAGATCTCATTTTGGAGGTTTTGTGCATTGACCATTTGTTCCAATCTCTTTTTAATCTGTTTCTTGCTCCTTTATTTAGCCTAAGCTTTTCCCATGTCATTTTTCTTACTAGAACTGGTTTCCTCAGCTGCTTCTGCAGAGTGCTCTGCTGGCATTCAGGAGACAAATGCCATCTGCCTGCAGTGACAAAGATGTGAAGGGGCCTTCATTGCTCTATCAACAAACTTCAAGAGTGTCCTGTGCCCCCTGTGGGACCTCCACAAAAGTTCCATATAACTGGTATCCCAGACAAGTCACATTTGAGACTGCCTCCCACAGAGCCTGCTGTGAGTCAGCTCTTGTAGTGAATGCTGGAGACTGGGCAAGACCTGCACTGTCACAGCCAAGCAGTGTGCACAGGACTGCCGTGTCAGAGAGACAACCTGCAATGGCCACATCTAAGTACCTGTCTGTCTGAAAAATACCCTACCAGTTCTAGTGAGGCAGAACTTTTCGGGCAGAAATAAGATCTCTTTGTGAGGTAAAGGCTCACAATGATGGATAAAAAAAATATAGCTTTCACAAGACCAGGAATAGTAATTCTCCAAGCTGGAGATCCTGTCTTCAGAACAAGGCATCTCACATGATCTTTGGGAAGGAAGCCATGATGATGATGGACATGCATCAAGCTATCCCTGAAAAGCAGCAGGAGGGGAAACACCTCACCACCAGCTGGATGAGGAAAAGGATGTCTTGAACATCTGAAAGGATTGTGTGAAAAATACCATTAGTACCACTATAATCTCCATGGGACGCAACCTTGAGGCATGAACAAAGGAACCCCACACATCTTTACCTGTCCTTTACCACAAAAACACCCTGAATAAACTAAAGGACATGGCAGTACTTTCTGAAGTCACAAGACTATGGCTGCATCCACAATGCAGAGAACAGAGAATATATCTGTTGATCAGACAGATCACCTGTGGTCTAAATGGGGCTATTGAATAGGAAAAAAGATGCCAGCCAGAAAGGTAAGGGCTGATGACACTGATGACACAGAACTGGTCCAGTCGGCGCTATGGGGAATAAATAATCCATGATGATCAGCAAGACTTCAGAGTCTGACAGAAAGAAATCATAACGGTTATTAATAGTTGAGGCCATTCTCAAAGTGCCCTGGAGCACTACACGTATTCCCTCAAGGACCATGACAAAGTGTGGCAGTGATCCTGTCCTGCACATCTGAGGCAGTGACTGGCTGATAATCTGCAAGAGACTGGCACTGGCGCCGGGGTTATCAAGTCAAGTCTCAAAGATAAGGCAGCCAACTGGCCCTGCAGCAACCACTGAGAGGCTGCTGCTCACTGCAGTGTGTTTGTCTTTCTGCCTGTCTTCTGCTTCTCCCCTTCTCTTGGAGTTGCCTCAGCACGCTGGCAGGGCTGGAGGGTGACAGGCAGGATGTGGCCGATGCTGGCAGGGAGTGCCAGCATTGCTGCTTAATGTCAGGGGCACCCCATGCACCCACAGCATGGGTGGCCCTGGTGCTGATGAGGTACCTTGGAAGCTCCTCTCATGGACATATGTGGGATAACAGCATGACTGTGTTCACACCTTTCCCATAGCCCTGTGTCTTTGCTTGGCTCAATTCAGCAAGAGATCCCCATATCTTCATTTGCTCAGTCAGTCTCCCCACTCAGCCCAGCTCTTTAAATAGGCTCATTCCATTAGCACTCACTGACACATTGCAGTGGGAAGGGCACATCCAAGCCTGTCACAACTGACAGGTAGCATATTAAACAAAATAAGTTCTGAAGTCCAGGCTCAGTGGAAATCTGCAGGGCGAGTCACGTATTTACATTATATCCAAATTCAGTTTTCTTCTTTTCTGTCACCCTTTATTAATTCTTCTCTGGTTTTACTGCTTTATGTTGTACATTTTTTTCAGGAAAATGACATGTGGGGTTTTTTTTCACCACAAAGGGCCATTGTTATTTCAACTATCAGCTTTTCCCTGTGTGCCCTAACACCCTCTCACAGCACTGTGACTATCAAAACTGCAACAGCATTTCACACAGACCCACATACAGACAATATATACTAACAGATTTAATGGTCTTAACTAGCAAAAAGTCAAAGGTTTCCCCACCCACCCACCTTTTTTGCTATTTTATTCCATTTGGTATCCAAATGTCAGCATTTATTGTCTGCAAAATGACTGCTGAACCAATGATTACGGTATGGCGCATTTCCTTTGAGTGACAGTGTCTGCACAATGACTTTTCTCCAACACACTCAGCAGTCAGCATTAAATATTCTTGGCATGCAGCCTGAATAACAACACACATACTGAGACCTGCCAGCATTGGAAAGTCCCTAAGTCCCAGGAGCTAAGATTAATTGGCAGCTATTCTTAAAATTTTCTCACCACTCCACCCAGTTTCTTGGGTCTTCCCACCCACTACAATCTTACTACTGCCTTTCTGGAGTTTCATAAACCTTCCTGAGACAGTTTCGGATGAGTGGAGAGCACTTAAACTCCCCCTTGAACTGACTGATTTCACATACCAACAGTGCTTTCCTTGACTTTACAGCGGGGAGGCTTGATGGAGTTTTGCCCCTCTCTCTTACCATTCTTGAATTTCCCCAAATTAATTTGTTTCTGAAACAGAGAATGGAAAAATATGACCTTTATGAAAAAGGCAGTGGAAAGACCTCCTGTAACTTACTTAATCCCTCTTTTAGACCAGGGTATGAAGGCAAGTCCTGTGAGATGCTAAGCATCATTTACTTCCCTTAAGCACAGATGAGATGAGGGCATTTGTAGAAGACTATAGCCTAAGTACTTCTCACTGCCAAGCTGAAGTTTGTGCTAGTGGTGGAAAAACACAGAAGGAATGACAGTATCACCATTTCTTAGCATAGATCAGCCTTTTGCTTAGGTCACATTGCTCTCTAAACAAGGAAAAGGTTTCACAATCATGAACCACAACCCCCTTTTCACCAAGGACTCCAAATATGATGAGAAATGGGGGAAACAACCACATGGGAAATGAGAAAGTCCCTCCTGTGGCATTTGCAACTAAGAGGAAAGCAGAAGGTATGAAAAACCTTTACATACTTTTCATTTTGGCTTTTACCCACAGTGGTTACGATCATCTTTGAAGAGCCAACAAAGGTTTTATCAAAGTTTTCTGGATAAGAAAACTTGGCCTATTAAAGTAGATTGGCTTTTTTAAAATGAAAGGTGTGGGTTTCCCTTAAACAGATGCCTGTAAAGTTATCTGATTCCTGAAGGCTCAAGAATCCTGGTTGAACCAGTTTTAGTCAATGAGTCAGTTCTCTGTTGTAGCTTACCAAGAAAAATGTGTCTCATTTTCTTCTTCCACAATGACATCTCCATTGCTTGCTAGTTCACCTGCTATTATATTTAGGACTGAGTTAGGAACTCTAACAGAGGCTTTATATTACTCACCAAAAATTCTGTTACGTTGCCTGTTCCTATTTCAGACCTTTGGCTCCAAACCCAGGCTTTCAACTATTAGAGCAAGCAATGCCAGACTTTTGTTTTCCTGTCAGCTTTTTTTTTTTTTTTCATGGGTGCCTAAGAAGCACTGGCAAAACATTTCAAGTAGCTGCCCATGCAAAATGTATTTCCTAGCTATCCTGTGTGTACATAATTGCAACAGCCGAACTGCAGTATTTCTAACTGCATTTGTATCTCTACTTGAGCATCTACACCTGAAAAAGCTCTCAAAATCAAACTAGGAAGAAGACATCATCAAGCTAACCTCCAAGCAACTTTTCCAGCACAGTTTCCATAATGGTCTATGTACGCAAGCAGATGTAGATCTTTATCATTTTACTATCTGATTGAAATACAATGCTTTTTAAAAGTCATAGCCACCTAAACCCTCATTCAGATTTGGTTTATAATAAGTGGTGTTTCGAGTACACTGTCAAAAGTACCAGATCTCCTTTCATCCTGCAACACTTCAAGTTATTTGATTATAAACCACACTTCTCTAAAAGGAGTTCCAGTCACAAGATATTGTTTCAGCATAAATATTGAAGTAACTGGGTGTTGATTAACGTATTTCTTTTAAGGTTCAGTCATCAAGGTTGAGCTAAAGAAACAGATTTCTTTTTGCAATATTCATGAATATGATGAGAAATGTTACCTATGGACTTTCTCTATAAAATACTAGTAAGAATTATTTACAAAACAGGGCTTGGAAGGCAATGAGGTTGAAACATAGCAGTAAAAAAAAAAAAGAAAAAAAATTGCCAAAAGCCAACAGTGTAAATTTTTGAAACAAACGTCTCAAATATTAGTGATGAAATGATGGTACCAAAGTACCATACTGATTCAAACTACTGGGCACAGTTTGGAAGCAGAATATATTTTAGTAGCAAACTGATCAAACAGACCAGGACTAAAAGCTAGTATTTTGTGGAGAGCCCTCCCATTAGGTACCTGCTATTTGGCATGATGTGTGTTTTAAAAGCTTCTGATATTTTGAGAGTGCCATCTTTGCGCTCTGCAGTGTTTCCAATGACACCCTCTGGCAGGGTTTAAAAATACTGGACACAGGAAGCTTCCAGCACACCCCTTACCCATCCTCACTCACACACACACTATAATATATATGAACAGCCAGCACTAGGCACCATACATGTAAATCTGTATTTCACAGTTCCCTAAGGCAGAAATTCCCTACTTACTGCCTCGCTCTTGCTTAGTGGATGAGGAAAGTTGGTGAACCCAGCAGCTGGGAGGGCTGTGGATGCAAGCATTTTTCTGGGGAAGGTCTGAGTGCATTTGATCAAGGGGACTTGCTTTCTAGGAAGGACTCTTCAAGACATCTGGCCTTCCAAAAGCAGGGAAGGCTTGATGAAACCCAGGGCTTTAAGGACTCACCTTGCACTGACAAGAAAAAATGGGCCTCGTGGCACTTCACACCAGAGAAATGGCTATTACGTGGATCAATGCATTTCAATTTAGTACTTGAAAAAGGGCAAAAATTATCTCTTTTTGTAGTAGTTTTTGGTTTAGTGGCCATTACTGTCCATTTTAATAACCACACCACAGATGTTTTCAGACCCACAGAGTATATAAGCAGTGTCACAAAGTGTGCAACAAAAAGTGCCTTCAAAATAGAGCTATTACTGAAATGGCACACAAGTTCAGGAAACTTATGACCACCTCTGCAACAGAAGATGGACACAACCTTCCTAACAGAAGAATCCAAATCTAAAGCAATTCACTACCCATAACGTAAGAGCATTGAATGTAAAGGACAAAAGATTTTTCCTCATATCAAAAAATAAGGAATGTTACAATTACAAGCAAGGTCACCTTCTCCCCGTTCAAGTTGTTTGTACGTACTACAATGTGAAAGGAAAGTATGAGACCTTAGAGTCACTTATCCTCTGGCTCTGTTTTTCTCTAATTAATTAAATGAGTGAAAAGCAGGAGTTCGGGGCACATAGATCATCATCACCACAGTGCATATCAAAACTTCTCTGTGAGGACAACTCCAAAAGCCAATCACAGGATACTTATTGAAGAGGCCTTCTGATGTAGCCCTTTATAGCAAAAAAAAAACCTGCTGGATGCCCCAAATTACGCAGTTACACCTCATTAAATTATATCAGTTGTTTGTTGCCAGCATATTTTCCATGCAGCCCAATGGCTTTGTAACTGAAGCTGTTGGAAACCTGTTTAATTGCTCAATTGGGTTTTTTTAAACTTCTTAGGCAACGGGTGGAATACTGTAATTTGTTAGAAAATACATTAAAATAGAAGAAAAGGGAGAAAAAAACCCCCACAAATCAGAAAATCAGTGCTGTTACATTAAGGTTTTTACTAGGTTTCTTTAAGCTACATTTGCTTTCATGTTCTTGACCAAAGAGCTCTCGGGTAAGGAAACATTCATAAGTTGTTTCCTGAATAAGTCTCCTCAATTACTGTGCTGCTGCTGCAACTCAAACACTTACAGAATTCCTTCGAAGGGCAGCAGCAGCAGCATTAGCACAGCAGCCGGGGTGGTCTTGTTACTTTAAACCTCTTTGAAATTTCACAGCCTGCAATCATCTCACATGCCAGTGTCCACTCTGGCTTGGAGGCAGAGGGGAAAAACACTTTGGAGAGGTCTATTAAATAAATCCTGTTTTCACAACAGTAAAAACCCAAATAGTTTTGATTCACTGAAGCAGTGCTCCCAAACAGCTCCCTTTGTTTTCAATCACTTTTATAACTGTCTTAAACTAAAAAGCCAGACCAGAATACCTGTCTGTGTGTGTACACACATATAAATTACCTCAACAGACCAATTTTTAAGGACATCTTGTCAGCATGGAGTAATTTTTTATTTTTAATGTTTCAAGAAAATTTATTTGACTCCAAAAATAGATTTGAATCAATTTGCTCCTCTACACTTGACAACACTCCTTTGTTAGCAAATCTGTATTACTTGGAAGACATACATCACTTAATGAAAAACACAGATAATAAAGGCCTTGGAGTTGTGCTGCTGCAGATCCATTATCGGCCAGACACTCTGTGCTTATTCCAGTTGAAAGGGGGGAAAATAATCTCTAGTTCCTCTTCACTGCAAACTCCAAATACAGTTTTTATATATTAAAAAAAAGGAACTTTAGGGCCAAAAGGAAAATTATTTAAAACACATGGGCACCGAACACAATGTATTCCATTCAGTTTCTGTTCCTGCGCTTACCAGTCTCCAGCTGAAACATTAAACACTTAACCCACAAGATGCAAAGGTATTTTGAAAGACCTCTCTTCAGGGTTGAAAATAATTATCTCCCAGGCTTTAGGTTCTGAGGGCTTAGATGTAGGACTGTACAAAGGACTAATTAAGTTAGAAATGGCACCAGAGTGTGGTCTCCTGAAAAGGTGAATTTGTGGGCTGCAGTGCATTGTGAGGAAAGAATTTTTGTACTGCTTGTACAAAAATAAAAGAGTTCTCTAGAAAGTGATAGTTTTGTATTCTCAGCCCCAAAACTACCAAGCTGTTGCTTGCTGGAGACACAGAAGTAAATGTTAGTATGAGGAAGAGTGATTTTACGGGGTCAGGTAATCCTAAAGTATTGTGGTGAACTACGCTTGATGTTTACACTGGGTTCTTTGGTTGCACTGAATTTATGTAATGGTTGCACTAAGTAGCTGTATTCTCTCCCCACACTACCTGTGGTGGTGGGTCCCTTCCCCTACCCCTAGGATGTAGCCTCTCCCCTCTGTCCCATTGGTCAGTGGTCCCTCTTCCCCGTGTCCCCCTGCTCCCTGGGGGGATAAAGCTTCCCGGGACACGTAGCTCATTCTCTTCTTTCTGGTGCTGGGCGAGCAAATTGGTCCTTTCCCTTCCCCCACGCTCTGCCTAGGAATGAAGTTGGATTAAACAGAATTCAGCAGAAAGACCAGAGTGTCCTTTTGTCCTCATCCTTGTAGCGATCCTCCTAAGCCAAAGGCTTGCTAGATTAGCCCTCGGAATTAAGAGGACAGACTACACTAAAGGAATACAGAGGAAACTCCAGAAGGCAGCCCCCCAAAAGGGAATACATAGCAGCTGGACAACAGGGGATCTAGAAAACCTTACTTTGCTGGATTACAGCTAGATCTTCTGAATCTCTCTTTCCCACTCTGCAGGGTCCCGTGTGGTAAATTAGCATTAATGAGATATTCATATGACTGGGAAAACCTTGTCACAAAATAAAAAAGTACATTTAAATGTAGGGAAAGGGAAGACAAAGAAGGGAAAATATGTATGTTCAATGGAATTCTTTTTACACCTTTGTTCAACACCACATAGCGCTAAGTAAAAATTACGATGTAAAAAAACAGCAACAGCTTCTTTTACATCCTTACATAGTGCATACACATGCAATGTGTGTGCTTTGCTGCAGCACCTATGTAACAAAGTGAACAAACTTAATTCTGTTCCACAAAATGTGCCAGATCCTCAGCTGAGACAGCACAGGATCATTTACACAGGGTTTAATATTAATTCTTTACTCCTGCCATGTTCTTCAGATTCACTGCTTTTTTTAATCTTGGTAGGCAGAAGGAAAAAAGCTTACACTTCCCTTATCAGCACAATTAATCACAGCACTGCTTAAGCCACTGAAAGCTAACTAGGAACAGGTCAGGAACTGGTGGCCATAAACTCACTGAAGATTAGTCATCTATTCTTAGTAAATATCTAATAGGAGGAAACAGGGAAGGAAATGGAGAATGGAAATGGGCTCTAAACTCCTGTGGACTTCCTTGGTACATTACAGAGGTGCATTCCTTAACCAACTTTTCACAGAAAGCATTTTAGTATTTCTGTACAATTTGACATTTAACTAAGAAGCCTTGTCAAAATTGACAACATTTAAGTAAGAAGGCAATGTCAAATTTGCCTGAAAAGTCTGGGGGAATAAACATTGCAGATTGTTCTACATTTATGTGGTCAACTATATATTCATCTGATATTTATGCAAGATTTCTAATTTAAAATAAGGAAAGAATAAGAGAAAGAGTGTGTTTGTGCTGGAGATAAAAACATTTTTAGTATGAATCTGCATGGAGCTAGAGGTTAGAAGAAAAGGAGTGTCAGCATCAATCAATTTACTTTCCAGTTAGGTGAAGTCCCAAAGACAAATTTTAGTTAAAGTCAATAAAATTCACTTCCACTGAAACAGTGTGGGCCACAGCAGTTGTGTAAAATCACATGCTGGGCACACAGCCATAACAGATGTAAATAGCAATTTGCTGTCAGCTGGAGAGTAGCCATGAATTACAGCCCAAAACATGTAAAATAATTTTATCTTCAAGTTTTCACAGAAAGGCATAGAAAAGTAGGAAAAGCAGCTAAAAAGAACATGGAGCTAAACTTATGCATAAATCCTCTTGCAGTGTGGTTCCATTCTTTCTCTGCAGCAAAACCTTGCCATGAACTGAACGGGCACATCAGTATTAAAATAAATTGTGCTCATCATAGGAACTCAATTTATTCTCTGTACTGTACCAAAAAAGCCCATGGTCTGAAGACTAAGCAGTGTCTGTGGTTTGTCTGTATGCACCTGCTTTCTGACCAAATTACAGTGAACAATGTTTATACAGTTATTTACTTCATTATCAACACAGACTTCCAGAATCACAAGGGTCATCAAAAGTTTGCAGGAAGTGAGTAAGTAAAATTGTTTGACTGAACCAGACTGCCAGCTCTCCACCCAATCAAGGTCAAATAGCTGCAGGGTTGTGTGTGGTGCAGTGGTTTGTGTCTTCTTTTCATCCGTGCTTTGGTGAAAACATTTCTCCTTATTGGGGGAAAAAACCCTACAAAAAATATATTCTGTCCCCATTACCTGACAGGATGTTAAAAAATAAAGTAAATGCAGGTATGTACAAAGGATGGTGCAAGATCTTGGAGAAGTAGCAAGATTTTGACAATACCACTTATAGTTTATGATGAGACAAAATTATAACTTTGACCTTTTAGATGAAACAGGCTAAAAAATCTTTAGGGCAGCACAACCATTTACTCCTCTGAAAATGAGAAGCTCTGATTTTTATCCTAGCCTAGGGGAAAAAAGTGCAATTCAAAAATTGCTTGTTCATCTGACAGTAAATCTTGACTCTTTTTAATGAAAGTTTCTCTTCTTCATGAACTATTTCTTGCTAAAAAAACAGGACAGCACATTAATACAGGGCTTTTAAAGTCAGGTTTAATTGGGGCAATTCCCTCCAGTGAATTGAAAGACAACATTCGTCTTCACTGCCTGTTTGGAATGCTAAACTGAAAGCAGGGCTGAAATGTCAAGGTAAAATAATGCTAATAATTATTCTGAATGTTACATTCCCCTTGACCTAGGAATTTAAGAGGCTGGGATGAAGGCCTTTTGTCGAAAGTCAGGAAGTCATCTGGAGACTTCATTGACATTTATGATTAATACAATCTGGCAGCATTCAGGGAGGAGATAGAAAATATGTGATTAGCTTCCAGCACAGGGTAATTTCATCTTCTATTGTTGTGGGATCTTCAGATAAAGAGCACAAAACAACACATCACCTTCAATATTACTGGTAGCACTCTTAGGTGAGAACGTAAGTTTAATGCAACAACCATAATCTCTATAAAACAAAATTCATACCTCTTTCATGAAAGAGAACAAAATATTCTCCATTTCATACTACTAATGATTTCCTGTAAGTCACAAAAAATGTGGTGCAAAGCTTCACTATTACATCTTGTTATCACAGAAGACTTTCCACTTCTTTTGCAACTTAACACCAGAATGATAATTCTGTAGGTGAAGATTTTATATATTAGTGTCCTGAAGAGACTCTTGTAGACTTTATTTGCACCTCATATGTGCAGAAAATGCTTCTGTTTTAAGTCTTTAATGGTCAGTGCCAAAGGAGACTCTGTACACTCAGCTTCCATAAAAACAGTGGAAAGGGGCAGCACTCCTTTAAGTAGATCATATTACAGGTAAATGAAACATCTACATCTGGGAACAAAAGTCAGAGTGAAGGCAAGTATTTTTTAACATTTGCAGAGTTAGCTCCTGCTGCAAGTGAAGGATTCAAGGAGATAATTTACTGATACTTCATTCTTGGCAGCTTGCTTTTTAAGAAATCTCTTATGAAATTTAGCTATTTTAAGTTTATAGAAAGAAGTGCATTTGAACCCTACTGAGGGTGCTGGCAAGTAAAGTTCTCCTCAGAACATGCCCTAGTGAAAGCAGGTCTCATTCTCTGTCCCGATTCAGTGGCTGATCTTAACTCTTAGGCTTGGAAATAAAACCAGAGAGAGAAAGTAAGGAACCACAGTGTAAATATAATTCTCTTACGTTAGTTTGGAACTAAAACAATTTGAATTAGTGGAAATACTTCCCTTCAGAGCATGTCTACCAGGCATGTAAATATAGCATATTTTCTCCAGCTATATTTTTAATTGTGGTACATACAAATCTTAAATGGGTATTTGCGTAATGAAATCCTACAGCTCATAAAGCCCATTTCAGACTATTGAATAAACAGTGTAATTTTAAAGATGGTCCAAATAATTATTCCAGTCCCTTGATGAGTTTAACCTAGGGAGAGTTTATAGTCTTTAGTTTATTAAATGCTCCATGTGATCATCCTAAGAAATATCTGAAAACATCTGAAAATCCCATTAATAAATTTTATTAAAAGGAGTTTGCAATTATTACAGCATATCAAGGAATTTTGCATCTGATGCATCCCCTCTGAAATAGACATCTTTATGAATTTCTTTTGCAAAATGCTTTTCACTCCCAAAATTTATAATTCAACTTGTGAATTTTCTATTAAATGCAAACAAGATGAGACCACAGAAATGGTTAGTGTTCTTCAATTTATGAAGACTGAGTTAATATTTTGACTTATGTATTCATTAAATATTGTGCAGACATTCCAAAAAGAGTAGAAATACATAGCCTAAATAAAGCAGACTAGATTTTTTAAAATGAGGGAAAACATAGAGAGTGCTATATGACTGTTCAGTTTTAATATTCAGTTACTGCTACACATATGTACATGAAGCAGCTCTCTGCATATGTCAGTACATTGGTAGGCACTAAACCAGCCATCTGTGTATTCTATATCCTCTTTACATAAATATAGTAATCATCAGTTTATTCACTAGGAATATTTGCATCGTTTTTCACATTCTTTTGTAAAAAAAAGTCCTGCATAAATTCAGCATGTAACTGAGTGTTTTCATATATACAGACCAGAGGTTATAATTTACAACTAATTTCCATTGAAATATCAGTACTATCAGGATTTCTCCAATGGAGGACTGATCTTTGCGAGGACAAGTACCTTTCCAATCACCTCAAAAATTATACATAAGCTGGAGCACTGCCATGTGCTCCCCTTTCCAGCACTGGCAGCCTGAGGCTTTAGCGTACAGAAACAGCCAACTGCACCTTCACACTTCATTCTCCAGGAAACTGAGTGAGATCACAGGAGGATGAAAGCACGAGATTAACTGGAGCTGCCCAGAATGTGCTGTAAAAGTCATTAAGCATAGAAAAGAAGTTGGCTGGCAAAACACACAAACTCCTGAGTGAAATTGTCCACCTGGTCCAGTCTGTCAGACTTGAAAGACTCATGGAAGCTGCTGTTTTCTAACCTCTCCCAGTTGGAAAATGGCCAAAGGAAGGCTTTACAAGAGATGGCTCTGCCCATAAGAGAAAAGCCACAGACCCATGCATTTTTTCCCAGTGACAGTTCCTGCAGCAGCAGGGACCACCAGTGGGAAGGGAGCACTGATCTCTTCCCCAGCTGGGCAGCATTTTGAACACACTTGGGCTCCGTGAGCAGCCAGCATACCACAGCTTGGAAACACTTGGATATTCAACCAAGAGTAAAAGGCAAACATTTGAGTCAATAGCCCATTGCCCAGATCAGAAATACTCTTGGGAGCTGAACAGGAGGCTGGATGAGGACGGAAGTGCAGGTTTAGTGACAAGCGCTCAACCAAGGCTGCCAGGCCTGTCTTCCTCAGCTGCTGCCAGGAGCACTGGCTAATAATCCCCATAATCTCTAATCCAAATGTTGTGCAATAATCACACACAGATATTTTACATGTAATTAGGTACAAAATAGAGGCTACAGACTTTTATCAAGCATCTGCAAGTACATTTTGACACAAAGTGAACGTGGGCTTAATCTGTGGTTTTGTACAAATGAAAATGGTAGCTAAAGGATACTGCCATGACAGATTGCAGGGGTGTAAGAGGTAAATGGGAGTATGTGGTTATGGTCCTCTCATTGGAGTGGGGCAAATACACTGGCTGGGATTCAGTTTTGAGGGGATGAGGCTGTGTAACAGAAGAGGGTGGTGTACAACTGTAACCCTTGTCATCAACATGCAGCAAAGGAAAGAGTCCTTGGGCCAGTCAGCCCACAAGGTATCTGTGGCTTCTAACATCTGTGGATGCTGTGGGTACATTTGGCCCTGAAGACATTAAGACTGGGAGCTCCAGGCCTGAATTTCCAAAGCTAGATGTTTCTACAATTCTCTCTGTAATTTCTTCACAAGGCTCAAAGCAGGGGAAGGGGAAACAAAAACCACTGGCACAGCACTTCAGAGAAAAGCGAAAGCTGGACTTTTATTTCTCCACAGATAATGACTTTTCCACAGCAGTAATATTTTGCTGCATGTGAAGAAACAGTACATAGATTCAATTCCTTTGGTGGGGAACAACCTAGATGAAATGACAACGATAACAATTGGTATTTTTCTACTGAGAAATTTTCAAACATCAACCTTGAATGAAGAAATTCACAAATTGCTTTCATTGATGAATCTTACTGAGTTTCCAGGCAGCACAATGGACCACATGGTTATAAGAAATTCATGCACTTGTTCCATGGAAGCTAAAAGTACCCCAGTGGTTTCAGTGTTCTCAGCAAGAGAACTCTAAGCAAGTCAGTAGGAAACCCTGGAAGTGGAGCTTGAATTTCCTGCTCTAATAGATACAGGACATTTCTACAGCCAGAAACATAACCTTTGGGATTCACAGTTAAACATCTGCATATTCAACACTGAGCCAGCCTGAAGATTATTCAGGAGATAATGTTAGGAGAAAACTAGTGTTGAAAAGTACCTGCAGCCAGTCAGCACGTCTTGCTTTAACACCTATGGCTAAAAGAGAAAAGAGCATTTATGCATAAAACATCAGGATTACGGTAGGATAAATTTATTCAAAACAGCCAGTGCCGAAGTATTCAGACAAATAACCCCGCAAAACTTAATTTAATAAAAAAGTATCAATGCCAACGAAGGTGTTAAAGCCTAAAGAAACATAGGCTGGGGTTTCTGAAAGATACTGCCCACTTCTTTGAGTTCCCTAAACCATATCTATCCTGGAGGCAAAAACATGAAACCATTAAAAATACATTAAAATGAAAACAATGCCTGGAGGGCTTCCCAAACACCCATGCCTTCCACTGTGTCCTCACTGCATCTCCGTAACTGACAAAACCTGATTCTTCACCAGCTCTCCTGGGAACTTTCAAGTTCCTCTCTGCTTAGGCGCTGGTGTGGGTTTCAATGCCCAAGATGTCAACAGGGCTTATCCATGCGGTCCGACAGGGTTCACTACTTCTGTTTCTTCCCTCTGTTCTTCTAACAAAGAGTAAGTACCACAGTATTGTCTGTCTAAATTGTAAGAGACCAACTTCAAAGAAAAAAAGTTTTAGAGCTATAAATGGTCTCTGTAACACAACTCTCCAACCTATTCCCTATGAAAAGAGTTTAGGAGCTTCATGCTTCTCAGACCATTCAGTAAGATTTTTACGTGAGGAAATAGCTTCTTAGCAACTCCTTTGCCCTGATCTGAAGGACATTTTAAATTCTTTATAGTCCTTCTGCTTTCCAGTAAAAACAAAACAAGCTGTTTAACTTCATTGCAGCCTGACAGTTAATAGCTCCTTGTATTGTCTCTTAATCACACTGAAATATCTGTTGAAGGATGTATCATTGTTTTAACTTCCTGCTAGCTTTTTTCTTACACAGCCTGCCATTAAACTAAATTAACTGTGTTTGTATTGTAACCATAATTTACAAGTTTTTAAAGAGACATGACACAGTCCTTCTAAATCCTAAGTGGGCCACAAAGAAGGTGATTGAGGGAAGGGTTATTCTGTGTCTCCAAAAGAAAAAAATAAAAGAACTATGGGAGCATAAATGGGAAAGGCAGGTAGGGGGTTCAAAGCCAAAAGAAAAGGATGCTTCTTTACACACTGTGTTGAGACTGTTACTGCATTCTCCTTGCTGTGGAATGTTAAAATTTACCTGACTCAGAAAAGACTGGAAAAATCCTGGAAAAGAGTTTACACAAAAACTTGCTTTGGTCCAGACAGTCCTTGAACTATGAGTCACTGGAGCATGGGAAAATACTGTTGAGAAATATTGCTACTACTCACCTTGCTGGCACCCTTTTGTCTCTGCATTCACTATTCCCATCATCATCCTCTTCCTGGGGGCGCTGCATTGTTATGTCCAGGCACAGAGGAAGTTCCCAGCTGACCTTCTGCTCCTCATACCCAGGCAATATTGAGACCTCAAAGTGCAGATAGATCTGGCATTAAGTTGAAAAGAATAGAAATTACATTACATTTTGGCTAAAAGGCCAAGATGTGATCTGGAGGCGGGCTAGAAAGTCTGATGCAGAATGGCAGTTCCTATGGTCTCATTATGCAGTTGGTCCATTCCCTGTCTGTGTCTCTATGTAGAAAATCAAGGCCTTCAAAGTACAAGGCCACTGTTCTGTACTAAAGCCATTACTGGTGTGAGATACTAATGAGTGAAAACAATATGTGCCTTCATCTTTTTCTCCACATTTTAAAGTGCACAAGATTGTATTATAGTGCTTGATAATTCCTTTTGTTTCCATCCTAACTACTAATCTAATTAGCTTATTTTCCTCATTTTTCCTTAGTTCCATGATATTTCAACACACCTTCCCATTCCCTCACTTGATTGCTATAAACACAGCTCTTCTGGAGCCACTTCAATCTTAGACTATCTGAAAATAAGAATATTTTTGGCTCTTTGACATCCCCAAAGATTTGCATTGTATCAATCTGATCTTTAACTAAGAAGCTGTGGTCACATAAAAATTGAGGCCTCATCCAAAGTTGGTGATATTTGTGGAAAACAAGATAAGAAGGTACCAAACTACTTGTCTTGTCCTCTATCTATAACATATTGTTCCATCCTTGAGACTAGAACCCACATAAAAATCCTTCTGTTACTATTAGTCTGAAGGCAGCTTCCTTCATTCCCTTTCCTTACTGAATGATAACATATCCCGCAATTCTATGTTCCTTAGCAAAGTGACAAGGCTCAACCAGTACATCACATTATTTTTTGAAAAAGGATTTAAACCCCCCCTATAACTGTAACTGCTCAGTGAAAGAAACATACCCTAACACCATGGGACAAAGCAATAAAATGCAGGAACTTTTCCACCTATACATTCACAAATGTTCCTAGATTCTAGATTGAAACAAATGGTCAGCAAGGGTGGAATGCAAGAGGGACCTGAAGTGTCCTAGTGATGGTGCCAGTTAGCTGAACCTGCAACCTCCATGTGCTTCCACCCTGTTTCTGCAAATTATGTAATATAGGTCCATGCAGTGTGAAACACCCGACTGAAAAAATGTTCCAATAACACCAGTACACTTGATTTTTTTTGTACCAGGGAATATACACATGGCATCAACTTTGCACCAGATTTCCCTGTTAAATATCCTTTCAACATTTCTTTTTTTTGAGATTCTTCTCCCCCAGACTGAGTAGGAACTGTGTGCAGATGGTGGTTGCTCTTAGATAAATCCTGTTAGGTACCAGATACCTGCAGTCAAGATGCTATTTTCATTACATGAGAAAAGACCAACATCGCATTTAAAATAGAACTAGTCACTTTTGAGAAAGAGGGAAAGGCTTGATGAGATGATACCATACTATAAGCTTTTGTTGTGGGCAAACAGAATCCTATAGTTCAAAGTAATTATCTCATCAAGTTCCACCTCATTAGGATTGAAACTAGACATCATAATGAACAGTGGACTAATAATTCACCAATGAGAATCTGGTTTTAGTCCAGCTTGATATCTTCTCTGCAATATATTTGTTGGTTTCAGCTCATCACCCCCAACTTCTCTGGACAAGATGACACACCTCTTCATTTTCTATTCATCATAAGCCTATGGGTGAATTAGTAAATTAGATTAAATTTCCTTTCCCAGTGCCAGAGGGGCACTGGGAAATTGCATGAGCTCCCTTCCCAGGACAAGGCGCGTGGAGAAAAGGGAGAAGCAGGAATTGTCAGAGCAAGTTCAGTTTTGCCCCCTGGACCTTCTGCATTTTTGTGGAGGAGGGGAGAATGCCTCAACACACCCTGTATTCCACTCCAAAAAGATAGTGCTATGATGATAAGTGGGAGATCGCTTCAGAAATTAAAGGTGGTTACAAAATATTTTAGGACACCGAGAACTGTCTGCAGCAGGACAATTTACAATTTTGTGGTGGATAGGAAATGGCAGAGTACAGATTATGGAGTCATTAGTCATGCTGTCACTAAGAGGATTAAATTTTGCTATTTTCTTTTCTTTAATATCCTCCACTGTGATTTTTTTTTTTTTTACCCCTGCACCTGCCCTCTAGATATTAGATAACCTGAACATGAAAGAGAAGAACCTTTTTGACAGTGAAGCTGAAATCCTCCTGTTTTGTCATGCATTCAAATGGGAACCAGACCAACTGAATCCTGACCTACTTATCAGACTAAAACTCCAGCTGGGAAGTATCAATAAAAAGACCCATTGGGAGGTCATTCAGTCTGGTCATGGTTATTATAGAAATTGTGAAAGAGAAGGTAGCTATAGTAATAAAAACCTCATTTTTATATGGCCTTATTTCTTTGGTATGTACCTATCCAAAGTGTGATAACTTTCCATTGCAGTTTTCCTTTAAAATAAGCTTCCAGGTCAAGTTCCAGTGACAGTAAATAAGTCTGCCTCATTAATCAGACTACAGCACTTAATGGACCACTTAACAGAAATTGTTTCTCTGAGGGTGGCCAAGGAACTTCATTGGCAGTAAACAAAAACATGGCTGAAGGCCTGACAGTATCCCATCATGTTTACAAAACTCCTTAGAGTGTGTGAAGTGATTTCAGACTCTTTCAAAAATTATTTTTAGCCCACAGAAGGCAAAGTAACATAACATCAGTGGAGCTTTCACTGAAAACTTTTTGAAGTGAAACATAAAAGCCTCGCAGGCCCAATCCAGCTCAGATGCAGTGGGTAGCAAAGCAGGCTCCACACTTGCTCCTCAGCATGCGCATTCCCACCCGGTCTTTTCCCACAATAGGCACAGGGAAGGGGTTTTTCAGCATCCCTGCCAACAGCTGAGCACCTGGCCTCTTTCTGCCTTTTAAAAATGAGCCCCAGCTGTGAGGTCTCTGTCCTGCATCACATTTTTGGCAATTTCTTCTGGGCGAGGCAACTTGTTTCTCTCTGCTACCTTCTGCCATCCTTTCCCAACTTTCCTATGACTCTGTGTACCCTTTTAAATCTGAGGTCATCTCCATGGTGGTGCCAACTACTACTACAAATGCAAAACATTTTAAATGTGTATCTGCACACACACATGTCTATTTTATGTATTTATATATCTATGTATCTATATATAAATGTATTTATGTACATATTCTTAAAAAATCCCCCATAAATTAAAACTACAGTCTCTGAATTTTAAAAAAGTGGCAGATTCAGGCAGTTGAGCACACTGAGGGATCAAAAGAAGAAAAAAGAAAGGAATAAACCTCTCTCCACTTTTGAAATATAGCTGGAGGGCAGCAATCACTGAGTTAAATTCTCTGGTCTGTGTTATGTAGAAGGTCAAACTACATGGCTGTAATGGTCCCTCTTGGCCTTAAATACCTATGAAAAAATATGGCACAGCTTTGCCTTTGCAGCAGATACTAGGACATTTGCTTTTCCCACTATGTCAGGAGCCTGTGCCTGATATCTGCCAGGGCAACAGATATTTTTATTGGTAATTTCATATTAAAAGTATTAAGTGTAGAAGTCAAGAAATTCACAGAACCAGTCAGTGTTATTTTTAAAGACCTTGCCTATGATCTCATAATTTCTATTAAAGCTGATGATGTTTCCATGGCATTTCGGATTAACCAGTGACCCAGCTTCTAAACCATTTAATTTTTTATTAATATAAGTGGAAATATCTTTGTGATTTATACACTTTTTACCCATTTATGCTGATTAGAGCTTGTTTAGAAGAAGTAATCTTCAGTTTATTAGCTGAGGGCACTATACAAGCTTCTAAGGCACAATACAGCTTCCACAGCAGGAAGTCCCTTCTTTATACAACACAGGTAATATCCTACACATCCCAGCTTCTTTGTGTCTCATAATAAACCTCTCCCACTGGCAAAAAAGACTTAGCTGGAAATGTTCCAATATCATCCAACTGTGTTTATTTTACCTTATCATTAAAATGGAGATTTTATTTTCTCTCCAAAGGATGGTGGGACATAGAAACAAGTAAGTTTTTGACAGAAATTCCCAATCCAGAGTGTTTTGGTTTTTTTTAATGGGGCTCTGGTAGCACAAAACAGCACCTCTGGCCTGTGATTTGGTAACATAATTTCTTGATTTTGAGTGATTTTAAATACACATTACATAAATATTTATCAGCATTTTATAATTTTGTTCCTAATTTTAAACATCCTCCTCCACTACTCTTCCCTAGAAGCATAAGTGTACTTCATAAAGGTAGAACTAGACAAATAGCAAGAGAAAATACTACAACACCATACATAAACCACAAAGATAAAATATTTTTTTGTACTTGGTGGAAAGGAAGAGAAGTGCAATTGATAAGACATACACAGGGGCCAATATTTAGTATAAAATATCTCTGCATTTCCTTCTGATTTTTGGAAGGGGAAAACAATATACAAACCAGGTAGGCATGGGCTTTGTCACTTGAACAACACAATTTAAATGCTATCACTCTTCCAATTAATACATTGCAGCACAAGATAAGGGAAGAGGTTCCAATAATATAGTTTTATCTTAAGAGAGATGCTCGATCTCTCTTTTTCCTGGATCTTGGAAGGTAACATATGAGTGGCTGTTAACATAATAACTCCTAAGTCAAAATTCTTTCAGGATGAGGATCTCCCTGACACCTATTTGCATGAGCTTAATTTTTCGATTATAAGCATATTGCCTGCCCCATTGTTCTTTGTGAAATAAAGCTGATGAGCAGGGTAGATCTTGAAGGGATTTAGCACTTCTTCTAGCAGGATTACCAACTCCTGTATTTAAACATCATGAGTCAGTCTCTCTAAAATCATAAGATTTTATTAAATGTAGAAAGTAATTGTGTTGTGGTTTAGCTTTTTTTTTTTCTTTTTTTCTTTTTTTTTTTTTTCCCCTGGTAATTCACTTTAAAAAAAAGGAAAAACTGTGTAGACACTTCAGTAGTGTTTCCAACTATTCCTTGGCAACTGTAAGGCACAGAAATGTGCTTCAAGAAGATGCAGTGAAGATCCTCATAAATTGAGTTGATAGGTACTGGGGTTTGGTGAAGAAGATTCTTAAGTGATCCAAGCTCACAAGGAAATATGATGCAATTACAGAAAGAGCATCTACAAAACTCAGCTCCTCTAAAACTCCATTAAATCCTCCTTGACTGTCAAAGAATACATTTTATTCTCTTAACCCAGCTAAGCAAATTCCCAAGCTCGTTCCACAGGCTGAGGCACTTCTGTCCCCATACAAACACCCATGGTGTTGAGATTCAAGGAAATGGGGATATCTCTGACTTGCTGTTTAGAAAGCTCACTCACCTTGTCAAAACAAATTTTGTTGAGTTTTCTGGGAATTAGGGATAAAACCGCAAGAGCCACAGTATAAAACCCAGCAGGTCTGCAGTGGCAATGCCAACCCAAGCTTCCTTGACCACCATGAAGTACCACAACATTTTTACTGATCAGAATGATGGGAGTTGCAAACACAGTAGTAGTAGCTAGGTTTGCTAGCCAACCATGCAGACCAAACAGAGCAAGTAAAGAGCCTGCCAGTCTTGCAGCTGATATGCCCTGTAGGCCAAAGGTGAGGACAACACAGTGCACTAAAAATGATAACTCACCACTAGACTAATCAAAGACATCTCTAAACTGCTTATTGAGGTTGCCATAGCAGCCTTCCCAAATGGAAATTGCAACTTCTCAGTGCACAGAGTACCCCTTTTTTTTATCTTTTAAAGACTTTCTGAATTTTCTATAGAGCCCTCTCTGAAACACTATAATTTTTTCTACTTCTGTTTATTTTAACCAAGTTCCAGTAGTTCAGAAGACATGACAAAAGGAAAAATTCTCCTAACAGAAAGGAGCAAGTATAGTTGGTAGGTTCTTCAACTATGAGCCTAATTGAATTAGAGGTCAGTTAACACGCTGTTCTGAGGTTGATAGAAGTTTTCTTCTTGATTTAGAAAATAGCACAGTTGCAAGCAGGACTTCCCCCATCACAAATTTGTTCCACGGTCCACACAATAACTGAATGTTGCTGCTGAATTGTTCCACACCTCTGGCAGATGCTGTGCCTTTGAGTAGGATTATTCAGTTGTCCTCCTGGACACAAAGAAGCAGGCTGTGTGAATAGATTTTGAAGACTGCAATATAATTTGCTTGCTAAGAATAATCTTTTATTTCCCTTATGATCATAAAAGGGCATTACTGGAGCTTGGGGAAGTCATACAGTGCCATTTGGAACATTTTACTGACTACAGTGAAGAATGATTATGAAAAAATAAAGAAAGTAAGTCTTCATGAAAAAAGAGGGGAATTTTTGTAAACTTTATTTTCAGAAATCTGAAATTGAACCAAACTACTGTTCCAGGCCAGCTAACAGACTGGAGAGATAGATTGGGAAAGCCGAAAATACTTAACCCGGTTTCACAGTCAGAGAAAACCTCAACTTTAACTAACAAGAAAAGAAACGTACATCAAATCTACTGCCAGAGATGAGGAGAAACTGGAAACACAAATCTTACATATTCCAAATCATGATAATGTCAAATCAAAAGAAAAATATTTATTTTTAATTCTATTTTCTTGTGATTATCTTAAGAAAGATACCACCATATCCAAGTTATTTTTGAACACAGAGCATTGTGTTTCTTGTATATTCAGGACTGCATCTGTTTCACAGGCCAAAATGGGCATTTGTCCTACATTTTAGCCAAATTCCTGGTTTGTAAGGTGCCCTCCATGAGGACCAAATGGATTCCTTCTGGTATGTACCTGAACACCACCCAAAGGCTCCACTGTTGAGGCTTGTGTCCTCAGTACAGTGAAGCCCCACTTAGGACACAATGTGTACACAAGACTGGCCAAGGACAGGCTCTACAACCACTTTAACACGGCAGGCCATGAAGTGTTCCTGTTGGACAGTATTTCATGATGTCCTTCTATTTGTTAACTTGATTTGGCCTTGCTTTAAGAATATAAATGAAGGGAGGTTTGGCTGGGTTCTTTTTGCCAGGCCTGCTCCTGTTCCCTGTGCCCCCCTTCCTCTCTGTTTTTATGGCATTTCTCTGGCATTTATGACTGCAACACTTTACAGTTGCAGAAGTGTAAAGCAGGGTGTCCTTCTGGATTTTCACACATGTGCCCATGTGAAATTACCTCATTAGTAATTGCCTCATTATTAAAAGTCAAAATGAAACTAATATGGATTGCTTTTGCAGCCTTGTTACTTCACAATGCCTAAAAACAGTACAGAAGGGTACATACCAGTAAAATGTGTTTTCCAGAAAAGGAAACTGATTTTCTTGTGTATTACTTGCATGAGCTTTATCTCCTCCCCCATGTAACAAAACTTAATATGGGATGAGACTTTAGTTACTTACTTTTAACTTACATTGAAATATGGCATGGTTCTTGCTTTGGAAATAAAAACCAATTTTCTCAGACTAACAAAAAGTTTATCCATTTTGTTGCTCAGAGACTTTTTAAGATTGCAAGACCCTAACCTTTTGCTATCACATTTCTGTCAAGTATGGCTGCAAAGAACATACAGGCTCTGATTTCCAACTTGTTTATACATATTTAACAAAGAAGAAAATGGAGAAGGCAGAAGTGAAAAGAAAAAAATTTAAAAAAATAAAAATAAAGATATTCCATGGTCACAAAAGCCAGTCATAGAAGCACAGCTGGGTGTCGGATCAGGATCTCTTGGCAGCTGGCCACAAGAAATGCACAACAGAGAAAAAACATTTCCTGTAAGGAAGCATTTGATTTTCAAAGCTGCATGAAATGTTCACAAGAAAACCATGTAAATGCCCACTGGATTGGGGGTGGGGAGGGGCGGATTTCATTAGTAACTGGAAGCCCTCTCTTGTTTCACCAAAAGATTTGCTTGTCACAAGCATTGCCAGCTAGCCTGAGGTGATTTTCATGTTTTGTATCAAAACCAAGCAAACATGAAGTCTCTAGCAGTTTCGATGTGAATTCGCTTTGAAGTTCATTTCAATGCGACACTAGTCAACTCCACGGATAATGAAGTATTTCACTTCCTATAGAAAGACAGGAATGTTTTCCTGAGTCTCTGCAAAACGGAAGGACAGGTTTCTGTGAAGTGCCAGGAAGCACAGTGAGGCTGTAGATACACACTTACACTGCACGCAGCTGCGAGGGCTGAAGACATTCCAGCTGCTTCTCCTCTCCTACACCCCGGCTGTTTGCCACCAACCCACTACCAGGATTCACTGCCTCAAAGGCACCCAAGTGATCACACACGTGCTCCCCCAGCCTGCAGCAGTGCACACCCAGCCCTGCCAGTCCCAGCCACCAATAAAGTGGTTTGAGATAACTGATGAATCTGTGCTGCAAGAGATGAAGGTGTGCTTGCACCATCCTTTCCATCAGCCAGGTAGGAGCAGAAAGAGAAGGAGCCTCTTCTGCCTGTGGACAAGCTGAGTGTGGATATAAAGATACCAGTGAATCTGCCTTTCTTCTGGATTGCTTATTTCACCTGGGGAGGGTGACAGCTTTACTGTGTTATTACACTTATAGCACTTTGCTTTTTCAGCTGCACTCCTGCTGCATAAGTATTTACTACCAAAGTGCCATAGGAGCCCTTTCCACAGACCATGTTCCCCTTCTACAATGTGCTGTACCTGGGCAGAACAATGTGACAGTCCCAATCCCAAGGCCTTCATGGCCTGTTCATAAAATGGTAGGGCAAAATGGAAGGGAGTAAAATAAGGAAATGTCAGCCAGCCAGAAAGTCTTTTAAGAGGCAACATGAAAAGGAAGAGCCTTATGAATGGATGCTAAGAGCCAAAAGAAGCTGCTTTGCAGAGCTCTGCAGGATGCTCCGAGTATGAAAAATGTTTATAAATTGAATGAGTGCTCAAAGAAGAGCAGCACTGTGTGTTAATAGAGGTGGAAGCTACTCTTCAATACTGAGGAGGTGATTATAGGTATGGAGAAGACCGGTCATGATAAACCTTGAAGTAATAACAAGTAGCTTAAGTTTCAAGAGAAAGGCAGTGGGAAAGCACAGATAACAAACAACATGGTTAAACTTAGGTGTTGGGAAAGTTATGTTTGCAGGAGCACTGGGGATTGGTATGGTACATCTGTCACATTTATGACAAGATGAGTACAGTGATTGACCCGTAAGATAACAAGAGCTGAAGTTACAACAGCGAAGTTGTAGTTGTCTTGGTAGAGAGAAAAGGATGTATTGCATAGATGGCATACAGAATGAAGTTAGGAGGCTGAGTTATAAATGAAAGGGATGTCAAAAAGAGTGAGCTTAAAAGAGGAGGAGGTGATTTAGATTCACATCTTTCCTAATGAGGAAAGTGCATGGCACTGTTCATGCAAAAAAAGACAGTGTGCCTTGGTCATACAGGCCTTGCTGAGGCTTGCCACTGGAACACAACAGAACCAAAGGAGTTCTGTGGCTCTGGGGTTGAACAGCATTGCCTGGGTTCAGTGCCCACAGGGATCAGAGGAGAATAAGGGTGGAGAATATCGTGAAATATAAGAGCAGAGACAGTGGCATCTGGAGCGGCCACAAAGGAAAGCAGGTCACTGACCCCGTTATAGACAGTATGAATATAGAGTTGCTGAAGAGAGGTGTGGAAGGCAGTCAGAGGAAGGAAGGAAGGAAGGAAGATGGCACCTGTGCTCACTTGCTCTTGCGAGAAACTTGTAGAGTCACATTCAAAGGACCTGGTCCGAGGGGCCAGTATCTAAAAGACTTTCAGCAACAATAAAAATGCTTTACCTGCATAATGCAGTTGTAGTCCCACACCTGTAAAAATGGTCCTAATGTAAACTTACCTTAACCCTGCTGTTTAAAACTGTATATCTCCCAGCACTCCTTTTCTGCTACAGACATACCAATGCACAGGACAGTGTCCCGTAGGATGAACGCTGCAGTAAAGGCAAACTGCATCTCGTACAAACTCCGCACCAACACTTCCCTTGCCAGCGTTCCTTACATACAACCAACAAAACCAGAGTGCTCCTTGAAGTGTTTTCTCCTTTCCATGGTTTAGTGGCACAGGAGTGTCAGTCCAAAGTGGCACGCTTGTAACAACACTGCTCCATCACAGGCCATGCTCCTGCTTACCTCCACTGTGCTGGAGTCCTTGGCTTCCCACAGCAGGCTGGCCAGGCCATGTGCTGAGAGAAGGAAAGCAGGACCTGTTACATCTCTCTGCCTTCAGAGACATCCCTGCTTCTGGGTGTGTTTTCGCCAGCTCCACCATACGTGTTCCAGGCAAGTAGCTCCATGCCTGGAAACCTGGCTTGGAGGCCCCTGCAGGCACTCGACATCTCAGGAGTTCATTAGTGCTGTGATTAACCTGGATGCCAAGCACATGGTAAATCAGTCACATAATATTAAGCTGAATTCTTGGTTCTCTGCTTTAAGAAATAGGGCTTGCAGCAATTTCTCCTCCTCGGATCCAGTGCTGTTCCTGTTGTACAAAGCTCCCCGCCCCATGCTTACTTCAGCATGATCCCAGCTAGAGAAAACAGGAAGGTAAAAACAACAGCTTCTGTGAGTAAATACTTTGGTTGCCAAATATGGAGGCTGCACAAGATTTTATTCACCTCTTGGTGAAAAAAAACCAAAAAAACAAACAAAAAAGATAATTGGAAAAAAGGTCTGAGAACAGAAAGTTTTTACCTCTTAGAAGAGTTACTTCTTAATAAACTTGGATCCACACTACTCTTGGGTAGAGCACAAGTATTTGCGTTATCTGCAGGATTATCTGCACCTTGGCTCATACTTCCCCAGCAGCCAGAACCCCATTCCCCCAAGTTCTCCTGCTACCTCCTGCAGCAAAATGGCACCAAATGACACCTGGTTATGCCCAAACTCCAATTTCTGCCATGAGGATGAGGCAGAAATGCCAAAGGCATTGTGCTTATGTAGGACAAGAGATCTTTCTTTGGATTGCCTTGTATTTTTTCTGGGGTGTGAAACAGAAATCTGTCCATGCCTGTTCTGCTTCCTGCTGTTAGGAGGCTGCTCAATAATTCAGTTATCTCTCCCCAAAGGAAGCTCCTCTGGCCTGCTGCTTGCTCAAGCCAGTTACTGCTGCTCAGCAATGAAGTCTGAAGTGCCAGAGACTTCCAGGGGCCCCTTTGGCACCAGCTCTTTTGTATTCCAGTGGCCAGCAGCAGCTCCTTAACTCTTTGACAGCCAAAGCTCATTATAATTTTTATATAATTAAACAGTGCTGCTCATTCTTCTCAGTAGATTATCACAGCAAATTGATGGTTATTTGAAGGAACTGCCACAATAGGAGACAAAACACTGGCAACAGATAAAACAAAAGGATGAACACAAAGCTCTTTAATTAAACTCCATGAAGGGATATGAATTCTAGCAGAGATTTTGGTTACCCTGCTGAGTCTCTTTCTGATTAGCTACAATGCATCTGCTGGCTTTTCTAGTATCCATCTGTACTGTTAAAGAGAAATTTATTCTGGCTAGGGAAGATGACCTCAAAGATGTCAGTTGTGGATAGTCTAATAGCTTATTTATGTTGGCATAGTGGTTGAGTTCTCCTTGATGTGCTGAAGAACCATCCTCTCTGCATATAACAATGTGCTTAATATGTGCACACACACACATACACACACACAAATAACAATGCTCACACAGAAATAACACTGAAAGGATAACAAGAAAGCCAAAAGAGCTTGGAAAATTGTGAATGAAAGGGTTTTTTTCTCCAAATTGCTAAAACTTCTTACCACCACAATTACTTTTTCTTCTGGCATGCATCATCTGTTTACCCCTCATCCTGCCCCACCTCCTTCCCTCCAGCATCCAGGTGCAGACACTACAGAGAAGGCTAATGGATGGGACAATGAAAAAAAGTCACAGGATATATACTGTAAGGCATATTAATAACAAGTTAAGCTGTCACTTTGAAGTCAGACTTTCTTTCAAAAACATTAAAATAAGAAAAAAAAAAGAGAGAAAGAATAAGAATTGAAAACAGATCTGTCATGGATCATTTGCAAGAGGCAGTGCCACAAAACCCTTTGGGGCTTTCCACTTAGGTCATAAGAGATCTGGTTCAAATCACATTGGTCCTTAATCCACAGGTAATTGACAGCACAGCTCTCAGTGATTCAGTGTAGAACAGTGCTGCAGTGCTCATTACTACTGCCAACCTTTAATCAGAATATTTTTAGTCACATGCACCCTTTTGGCTCTACAGAGCCTTTTGAGACAATAGACAATTTGCACATTTATCATAATTAATTACCTGCTGGCATAATAAAAGCTGTTACCATCCAGTGTCCAATTCAGAGGAATGTATTTGATGAAACAAGGCTGGACTATAAGTTGCACACACACAGCCTCAAAACACTCATGAGAAAGTGTTCTAAACATGGTGTGGGGCTTTTTCCCTCAGAGCCCCAGGAACTTGGGTGGATGAAAGACCTCTTCCTTATCCCCTATGGAGCTCTGAAAATATCCCAATTCTGCCTGATTTATACAACCCAGTCCTCAGGGTCCTTCTCAGTTGCCAATACCCTACTGTGAAGGCTCCATTAAATCTTTTATTTATTTGTCCAGAGAGGCCACTGAAGAATGTCACAAGGTATTTCCCTTCCTAAAGTAGGTTCAGCTAAACATGAATGAGGCCCTAACATTATTCTGGATAAGGGTGTGTACTCGTGTTTTTGCCAGACCACTGACAGGCTGCAGGGAGTATATATTCCCAAGCTTGACTTTTGACCACCTTATGTGCAAGTAGGTGCAGATTTGTTACAGTCATGACTTGGCAGTATTTTGTGTTCATTCTTCATAATGTCACATGCAAATGAACACAAACTTCAAAACAATGGGGGGAAAAATATCACACTGACTCTCCCTTCATAGGCCTCAACCTCTGCTGCCCCACAGAACAAGCTGAAGTCTAAGGCCAGAATTTTTTTAAATTATATTTAAATAGTAATTAAAAATGGATCATTCCAGTTCTGGCAGTGAGATTTCATGCTAGCATTGAACAGTAGGTTTCCTGGTAACTCAGACAACTGCACACCTTGCAAAAACTCTCTTTCTCATAATCATCCCCAAGGATATCTGTCCTGAACTATGTCCAGAAACAGCTGAAAAGAGACTGGCCAATTTCAAGTCCTAGAAAGGACCTATATTTCCCCATTATATTTCCAGCTCAAGGGGATGTATCTTTTTTTTTTAATTTATTTTTTTTAATAATCACATGCAATTCTTATTACAAAACTAAAGTTAGTTTTCCATTTGACTCAGTCTGGGTAGAAAATACATTCCTCAGCTTTAAAGCTGATAGTGCTCTGCTGACTCAAAACTTAGCAATTCTGTTCATGTATTCTGCACAGACAATAATGCTAACTCACCCCCAAATGCCCCAAGTGCATTCAAGGTACGCTTGTAAGGCTTAGTTCCTTTGCAGCTTCTGTCTCCAACTTCTTATCCTCTAAGTTACTAAATTCTTGGCACCTCCTGCTTCACTAGATTATAGAAGTCCAATGTCTGAAGGAGGGATTTTGGCACTATTACTGTAAATATCTGGAAGCCAGTGCGATGACTGGTTACTTGTATTTATTTAAGTGTTCCTGTGTAGCATCCAAAGTCTGTTGACACCCAGCAGCACTGCATTCTGCAAAATGCCTTGAAAGCAAGCAGAAAGTAAGTTTCTGTTGCTGGCAGCTAATTCTTTTAAACTTAGAAAATAATAAGCTAAGTAGTACATCTCCAGGTCACAGCAACCTTTATAATTGCATAATCTAGGAGTATAATTTTCTCACATGAAGCAGTTTGAGGAAAATGAATCTGCTTCTCTATCTATTTCCAGTGTTATGAAACCATGGTAAAGAAGCCAGTAGAAGTACATAGCCCAAAAACATGCTTGCAATCTGAAACATCTGAGGTTCTTGATAAAAGCATTTGAGGACTTGTGCATAATATAAGCAATACACTTCCCAATATGACATTAAAAGCAAAGTTATATTGCTGAAAGAGATAATGCTGCAGATGATGTCCATGACCAGTGGCACTGGCCTTCCTCCTGGACAAATCTCTTACTGCTGTTGAGTGTTACAAAATCCCTGAGCTGTGAAGGACAGCGACTGTCCCTGGGACTTCAGATTCTGTGGGATGCTGTTAACAAGTTAAATACATTAGGTTTTGCAAATTCTGAAAAGTGGGATTGCAATGTATTAGCCCAAGAGAATTTTCCAGACGGAGGTTTCAGTATTGCACTGCAATGGGGTTTGAAGAAAGGGTCAACCCTGTTGTTCTGTTAGGTTACATATCTTTCCGAGAGTGAAAAGAAGGGCAAAAAGAGTTCAGAACTTATATGATGTGGTTAGTTTCTACCAGCTATAGCACATCAGGCCTGTGTACTTTAGCTAGGTGAAAGACTGTCTGAATAAAAGCACTTTTGGGAGGCTTGTTCAGTAAATTGTTTTTCCATGTCTTTCTGAAGAAGAGTTTGTGGTACCTCACAAAAGTTGGCATGGAAGTCCCCAGATACACTGATACATTCAGTATGTACAGCTATAAGAGCTATGGAAAGCTTTTTTCTACAGGAATTTGAGTACCTGAGGCAACCTCCTCTAGTTTGGAAACTAAGCAGACACTTTTGTCTGTGTTTACTCCTAAGGGAAAGTAATGTGATCATCATAAGGCTGTGAGTTACATCAATTTTAGAAGATACTGCTTTGAATTAACAGAAAAGTGACTAGGAAAATTCTTCCTCCTGGAAATATAGTTCCCAGATGATTATTTACGTATTGATATTCATTTTTTCCAAGTAAACAAAGAAATAAGCACTTCTTCTGAGCCAAGTGAATCAACATTACTGGAATGAAAATCATTCTCTTACATCAATTGTTTTTCTCATTCCTCCAAGCCCTTAAGAAAAGGCCAAAAAACCCACCTTAGACAAAAAAATCTGTCTGCAGTGACCTTATAAATTAAAACAACAGGAATGGTAAAACTATAGGGAAAGAAGGATTTAATCTTTCACTCAAAACATGCATTAGAAAGAATTCTGTATCCAATGCATATGTGAAAAGAAGAATTATGAAAATACGCCCTTTCTGGTGGGCTAAAGAAATATGAGATCAGCAGATGTATCTGAAAATATAGATAAATTAGGATTTAAAAAAATTTAATTCTGCTTACAGTTCTGGTGCTGCCTCTCTACCCTAGGATTGCAGTCAATTTTGGAATCCTCAAGTCAGATAAATTCTGTTTCCAAATAAGAGGGAAGCAGGTCCTCAATACCACTTTGCTGCAGTGGAACTAAAAGAGCCCCCTCAGTCCTGTCATCAGGATTGTCTCATTCTGACAATGATCCCCCACCACAACTGCTTTCTGTAGAGTCTCAGGTTGAGTGCAGACACTGACATGTCACTAGAACTCATCCAATTTTGTTTTACATGGATACCAAACAACCACCATAACAATGCAATCTGTTTGAGAGTGATTTTTCATTGTTTGCAATATAAAAGTCAGTAATGGTCCCAGATATTGGTAAAGTGACATTTCTAGTAGGGAATTCCTACTTGCAAAATATGCAGGACAACAGAGAGAAGTATTTCTCCTCCCAAGGTTACGGGTGGGGGATGAGGGGTGGACAATGTCCTTCCAAAATCTTAGGCGATTATATGGTATTTTAAGATGCCAAACTTCTTAGCATGGTTTTGCTCCAGTTCTAGGACAGTTAATTATGAAGGACACTACACAGCAGAAGCCATCTGTAATTCAAGGACAACACAAAGCTGTATCACAAAGTATGTGGTTAGAGCAACAGGCAGTAATGTAAAATATATCAGGAAGATTTTTCACTTTCTATTTGAACATAAGTAACTTAGAAGTTTGCCAAAATTCCATTACAATTGATCTTCTGTGAGGAACTGTTTCAGCCTAATGCAGAACACCACCAGCAATAGCCAAAGCAAAGATCACCAGCTCACCAGCACTGCTGTGCCTTTCTGTAATAGCAGCTGCTGGCTGCTAGATAACCAATTATGCCTACGACAATTCCTGTTTTTAAAATGGACAAAAAAATCATCTTTATAGCAGTAAAATGAAAAAGTCATACACTCCTCCACAGCTTACCTTCAGCCTCACCCTAGGCCCAGACTCCTGCAGAGTGTTACAATCCTCTGGGAAGCCTCCACAGCCCACTTTCACCCCATCCCAGCCCAGCCTCAGCCATGTGCTGTGCCCCAGCCTGCACCTCCACACCCACATAACACCAGGTCACCCCCAACACACACGGAGAGCGTTGGGCACAAGAACATAACTGCATTTCTGTAAGAGACACAAGGTTTATGGCAGCCTCAAGTTTTTAGCCTGTGGAGGGAAAAATGATACCTTATCTGGCACCAAGCCCACTGGTAGAAAGCAGCTTGACATATTTTGATCCAGCAGAATGAGTAAGTTTACACAAGCTCGGTGCTTTGTGTTTTCACTGTACCATCAAAACACAGTTAGAGAGTACACAAGTCTTACCATTACCAACTCCTTATCTTGGAAATCTTCTATGTGTATTTCATCCAAGTCCTTTAAGCACCCACTCAGTGTATGTGCAATCCTGACCTCCCAGGACCGGTGATATTTGCACACCACAAAAACAATGGAGCCATTTGTCTTGCAAGCAGGCCTGGGCAGGGGAGACAGCTCTCTCCCTCAGCTGGCCCCAAACAGGGCATTTGTTTCAAATGACTGAATTTCAGAACCTTTAGAAAAAGACATGGTGCTGCTGCTTAAACCTTATTTTCCTCTTTCTAAACTCACACAACCGTTCTCAAGCCACTGGCTACAGAATGAACAGGAGAAAGACAAAAGTATATCAGAGTACATATACAAGCAGTGCATATACTCTTTAGTAAATGCAAGCCAATCCAGGGGAAAGACTTGCAAAAAAAAAGTATTGTTACAAATAGCAGGATGCCCACAGTTAATTACTGCACTCCACTCCATTAAGAATACTGATCATAAACTACAATTTTTTCCTGGTGTTTCACAATGTAAACATCTAGTTATTTGCTTTTACATGCTTTGGGAGCACTAGACAGATTGTCAATCAAAGGCCATTTCTGTTCTCACATATTTTCATGAAGCTCTCACTAAAAGTCATTGTTTTCCTACAGGCTTGCAAGGAAAAAAATTGCATTTAATATCAATCTGGCACAAGTGCAGTGTTTCCTCCTTTACACTAATTCAGCTATTTAAAGATATTTCCATCAAATGCATGATAGGAACTTCTGGACTGTACCCCTTGAAACATTCTGCTGAATTTTTGCTAACATTTGGTAATAAATCTCATGAGTCTTGAATTGAAGTTAGCATTTTTTCATGTGTCATACTGCAAGTCTTCAAAGCAGAAGTTCATAACAAACTCTTAATGTGACTTTAAAGCTCCTGGTCCTTTTCTAGATATCTGCTTTATGTTTGCTGACTGGCCAGAGTTTGGCTGGCTCTGACCAGATCCAAGCACAAAGGCAAACTGAAATGATGCAGAACTTCTTCCTCCTTGGAACTTCCTTAACAAACAGAAATTTAGCAGCCTGTGCATCAGGAAAGTAAGCAACAAGAGAAAAGAACCCCCAAAACCATAAACAACCAAAACCACCCACTCTCATGCCAACTGATTTCTATGCTTAACAGAAGAGACAGATTGGGAGTCATGAAAGATGAAGCATGTTCTACCTACATGAATAGTACTTCCTGGAGCCCACCAGAACTCCCATTAAAAGAGACAAATGGAATGGAATGGAATGGAATGGAATGGAATGGAAAGGAAAGGAAAGGAAAGGAAAGGAAAGGAAAGGAAAGGAAAGGAAAGGAAAGGAAAGGAAAGGAAAGGAAAGGAAAGGAAAGGGTATATTAGGTATGTATCTCTGTATATCAAAAAGGAGTTACTAGCCTAAGGGAGAGGACAGGTTGACAGTAACTTTATATGTCCTTTATGACCCTGATCTGATCAGAAAAGATCACTGCAGTAAACCTTATAGTTTAGCAACCTGTGATCTTGGCTCTGCAATTCCCGAGCACACCTTACAGCTTCAGAGCTGTGTGGAGGTCTTCAAACCACAGGTTTATGGCTCTGCTCCATAGTGCTTGCACAATAGTGCTGTGTTTTCAGTCACATATTTGCGTGTCAATGGCATGCCTCTGCAACTCGGGAATGGAAATAAAATGGTGAAGCAAGGACCTTTCCAAAGCTCTACCAGCAAGACGCACTTCAGCTTGTAAGGCTCACAGAATCGTCTCTGGCAGATCAAGGCGACGTAAATCAGCCCTTGCCTTGAAGAGATGCTCACAGCCCGTGAGCCAATCAAAAATGAACCTCACCAAAACACTGTTTCAGTCAGATATGCCACCCAAACTTCCCTTCAGGCAGTCTCCTGGCAAGCACTGCTGGTGCAAGCAAGAGCTGTCAATAGAAGGATGTAGGACAGAAAGGCAGCATCTTTAGTTTTAAATCTCTTTGGGCCACTGTACTCACCTCCTGAGGCTGCCGCAGTGATCCTCCTTTACGGGAAACTAGTTTCAGCCTATAGAAACTATTGAAACTCAAAATTTGTTTTTGTAAGAGTACCACGCGAGTTGCAGCCATTCTATTTTGAAATGAAAATGGTTAATCTGCCAAGAACTATAAGGAAACACAACATTAAAAAAAAAAATAAAAAATGAGAGAGAGAAAAAAGTGAGCAAAATACCATAATTGGACTTTTCATGGATATAACTCTTAAACTATAGTTTAATTTAAAACCATATGGCATCCCAGAATACAGTAATTTATTTAAAATTCTTCCTTTGCTTAGGTCCTTGTATGATTTAAAACTTGCCCCATATTGACAATACAAGGCCAAACTTTTGCTTTACAACCAAATACGAAAAGTTTTATACTTTCTCTAAGAAAAGAGAAGTTTTATGCTTTCTTTGGCCATCACACCAGCTTGTTCTTACTGCTTGAAAGACAAATAGCATGTTGAGATAACTGAACTCTGACAATTAGAAAATCAGACTAGTTAGTGAACTGTCATTTCTTTAAAGCAAGGAGACCTTGAGAATTCTACCTGTCAAGTGAGTTTGGACAGATTGATAAACATTTCAAGAAAACAAAATAAAACCTGTTCTCCCCATGAAGTAGACTTTTGTTTAATTTCTTTGCTCACAAGCACATGGTAAGAGAGCACAGCACAAGACTGTCCACAGGACCAAACTTTATTACCAAAACTATTCCAGGTCTTTTGCTGAAGCTACTGCTGTGAATGGGAATAACTTGAAATTCGGTTTCATGGATTTCCTGGCAGATAAGATAGTACTTATGAGTTGCCTTAGCATTCCTACATTTGAAGCAATATGAAGTATGACTGGCAGCAAACCAATTTCATTATTCTTTGATGAGTCAATAATTGTGGAAAGAGAAATGAAATGGGCAGCCAATCAACACAAAAAAAATCAGATATTCTGAGGCCAAGGAAGTATTTATATGCTGATGACTCAACTTTTGCAGCAGTGTCTGCAGCAAGAACAGGAAATACGCTACTGAACCCTCTTATGACAACAACTTAGATGTGGAAGGCCGGAATAGCTCATTCTGCCTGCTGTGGTTCAGAAAGCGGGAGCTGTAATCCTGGATCTCCACAGAATGCACTCCCAAGAGCTTCTGAGCTCCATAAAGGACATCAGAAATACAATGGTCCTGCAGAACACATGGTAAGTAAATGACTTTCAAAGACTATGGAAAGAAACACAGGTGACAAAGGGCTGGCACTGGAAGCTCTGCTGGTGTTTTACATGCAATATGTATATACATACATACATACATACATACACACACACATATATATATGTATGTATATATATATATATATATATGTATAGGTATGTATATATGTAAGGTTCACCTGCCTCTGCTGTGGTAGACGACTGTTGCTACACAGTTGGGGAAGCGAAGAGGTCCTCCATCCTTCTCTCATGGCATGAAAACTTCTTATACCGGAATTTTCTGAACTCAGAAAATTTTACAATTCTCCACATCCTTTCGTGAGTATTTGTGTTGAGGCTCAAGACAGCCACTTCTTTACAAAGTTTAGCAGCCTCTTATCTGCTGCTTATAATTTTTCTTCTTGCACTGCAGATGTTGTGGAGGACATGGTGAAAGCAATGTATTATACCATCCTGCAGCAGTAATTCTTACAGCAAATATATGCTGGGGCAAGGCTATCAAATAAGCTATTTGTCTGACTTTAATGACACTATGAATTAGTGTCATTATAGATTAGTTAACTTCAACAATTTTTAGTATGCAATACTGACAAATCTGTAGATACAGACAGTAAATATATTAAATTGGTTGCCAGCTAGGCTTAATTTTCTTGATACCCCTGTTGTACTTCACAAACCAACTGAAAACTTCCAGTTTAGGTTCAAATAAATATAAAAATTAATCATACCCCTGCTACAAGACGCTGGTTCATGCAGGTTCACCGGGCATGCAAAAAACTGCAACCAAGTCTGATCTGATTTTTTTCAATATTATTTCAGTCAGATAAAATAAAAAAGGTTCAGGAACCTGAATACATGTTTCCAGAAAAAAATGCCAAATAAAACCAAATCAAAACAAGGTGTCTCTTCAAAGCAGCATAGATAGGAAACACGGAAGAGCAGGAGGTTCAGATTCGTTCTAAATAATTTCCTTCTCCCAGATCCAAAGCTGCTATCTGCTGTTAGGCTCTGTTTTATCCTTCTGCTGGAGAATGTCATCCAGATTGCCCTTTTCACCTACTAAACAATCTGAGCAGGACAGAAGCAAATTAATGCTGCTGCAGCATGTCCAAGCTGCTATCTGTCTTTTCTAAATTTCCCTAATATTACCATAATACTTGGAGATTAAGCTGTCCCTTGAGTGTGAACATCTTTCTCTCTGCCACTGGTTATCTGTACAGCTGACTTGGTAACTTGCTCTCTTTTTTCCTCCTGAAGTCTCATACTAACACTGCAGGCCATGTCACACACAGCCCTTTGTAATCTCTTGTACGGACTTCTTGTAGTTGGTGATTTCTAGATATTGACTTTTATAGCTCATAAAGCCACTAGTGGATATCAAATTTAATATGTTCAGCTGACATCAATGATGTGTTTTATCTCTCGCTCTGAATTGTAGCGTTTCTGGGTTTGCAAGTTCAAAACTAATACAGCACAGCAGAAGAGGCCTTTTAATCCTGCTTATTAGCAAATGGGAGTTTCTGACATAATCCAAAAGCTCTGGCAGACAGACAGCACACAGCTCAAGGACAGACACTGCAACACAACAGATTCTAAGCACTGATATCTCTGGCAAATGAGCTCCACTGGAGAAGCAGCATTCTTGTTTGCAGGGATTACTCAGACTGATACTTACCCTTCTGAAGAAATCATCTTCCATAAAACAAAATGAGGGGCTGATAGCTAGGATGAAGCAGCTGCAAGAAAGGGTAAGAGAGAATGCACGTGCACAGTGGAATGGAGGTACTTAAAACCCAAACAAAAAGCTGAAGCTTGCAACCACTAAAGAGTGTGCATTATTTACTGCATGCCACTGGACTGAGCAAGTCTCTGACATGCAGGGTGAGAGGGGACAGAGTTGGGATGCCCTCCTCCATGAAACTGCGTGTGCCCAGCTCACAGCCAGAGGCCAGGTGAGCTGGACGGTGTTTCTCTGGCTGTGGTACCAGTGTGGTGGAACAGACTGCTCTAACACAGCACAGGAACCCAAGTCACGAGCAGTTAGGAAGGGTGTCTGTTCAGCATTCCAGGTGCCATTAAAGTTTTATTTTTCAGATTATACTGTAATGATATCCTAACCTTAAGAAGTCAAATTTCCCATCATGTCATGATTTCATCACATTAATTTCTCACAGATCCCCAACTCTTACTATGTGTCAAACAATCATGGCCCTTTTTTAGTTTGTTTTATCATCTCCAAGATTCTCCTGTCACCCACTGCCAACTAACATTTGTACACCACTCCCCACAAACAGCGCCCAGGAAGAGAATACACAGTATTTTATGCTCACTTAAGCACAACTATCCTGTTTTCACACTCAAGACAGACAGGACATTTAAAGCATGGAAGTTGTAGGCACAAATCTGCATCACACTCTGGTCACCAACATGAAAATTCACCCCATTACCTACAACCAGCATTAAGCAAATCATGCTTAAATCAGGGCAGATTGTCCTCTATAAAACATCATGTTAAGACCAGTTTTTAAGAAAAATGGCCATGATTGCTAAATATTTTCCAACAAAATAAAGATTATTGAAAGGATACTCAAATAGTACTTTTTCTCCATTCATGGGACATGGCTGGACAGTTCCATAACCACAACTTCCCGAGTGGGGACTCTGGGATTGCAGTTGCAGTTCTTTAAAATTAAAATAGACTATTAACAATTCATCTCCCTTCCACTGACTGAAGAACCTTCATTTAAAGAAATAAAGCATTCACAGCATTCACTTGAAAGTAAAGAGCATGCATGAAAGAAATATGGAACAAAAGACATGTAATGATATTTGCACAAACACTTTCCAGCAATGACTCTCATTTTAATTATCTAGTGGATGAACTCTGCCTGTGAGCAAATCAAATGGCATTTTGAAGCCAATTCCTAACTCTGTGGTCCATGTCTCCTAGACCAAGCTTGCTTTTCAGCTTTTGCACAAATATTTTTCATTTTGCACCCTAGTTTTATAGCCCCTCAATTTTTAGCTCTGCTTTTTCATTCCTAAATGCACTTTGTTTTTATCTATACAATCAACCAGAGTGCACACAAAATATAATGTGGGGTATAAAACTGTGAAAATAAAATATGGGAAAGTTGCAAGCAATTTTTTAGCAAAAATAAATGTTTGAGAAGACATAAATAAAGATTTTAATAAGCTTCACACAAACAGGCACATGCCTGCTCATTCCTCCAAATTGTCAGAGCTCTTGCATAAGACTTCTTTTATATTCATCTTAGTCCCCGAAGTTACACACGTCTTAAAAGTGAAAAAAGATAGACTTGTTAATAACACACGAATGTTCATAGACATAACATCTTTACAGATATCCTCTGTGAGCAGATCAAGCCACTCTCCATATGTAATTAAACATAGTGGAAGGCTGGAGTTTTTAAGTTGTCAGATCTGTGCCTGGGTAAGAGGGGCTCTATTTTCACTCTTGGAGCAGGGAGAGATTAGCAGCTTGAAATCACTTTGACAGTTTCAGTTTCTCTCCTGCATACTGCAGGGAATTTTAATTCCAACCTGTGAAATTGTAATTGCTTCTCAAGAAGAGCGGGAGGATTCTGGGTAATGGCCACAGCCAAGCTCAGTGTCAGAGCTGCCAGTTGCTGCCACTTCTGATATTACTAGCTGTTGTTCAAAAATCACTCCAGCTTTCCATATGGGAAGTTGAACTGGGGAGTGAAACTAGATTAGAAACAGTAGCTGTTGCATGTTCAGAGATGCACAAGGAATGATATAACAGAGGTGAATCTCCTCAAAAAGCACCAGACCAAATGACAAAGTTCTCCAGCACACAATGTGCACAAGTAGAAAATAAAATGTGTGTACTTAACGTTGTTCACAAGAGATTTAAGATGTCTTTGCTACTCAGGGTTCTGTGGTTTGCAAGATTCCTCACTGAAAACAGCCAAAGAGAACTCAGAGCTACCACAAGCACTTAAAAGAAATAGCTGAGGCTTTCTTGGTATCAAATGGAAATGATTTTGGTTTTTTTGCTCTGACAAAAGGTCATTGAATTTAGATTTCTTATTAGCAGACACATTCTCTAGTGATGAGTGTGTTCAGCATGTGCGAAAGTGAGATCAATTGACTATGAGGTAACATTTCCTGCAACGACCTTGTTAAGCTGGAGCAAAGCAGATGGCTTGCAAAGAGGGAATACTTGGAAGTAGGTCTCAAACATAATGCTAATGTAAAAATTAAAAATGCCACCTGGCAGGGCACTTAGGGCATTCAGGGAGCCAAACAGGATCAAAAATCATAAATCAGATGTGTTCAGGTCAATTCGTTCCATGAGCAGGACGTACTTGTACAGCTCACTCGACACTCACTGAGGTTCCCCAAGCTGCACCAGTAGCCCCAGGCAGTCCAGGCTTGGTCCAGGTGAGCTGTTTGACCAGAACCAATTTGCTCAGCTCGGTGGCTTTGGCAGCTTTTGTTGTACATAAACAGAACACAATGACAAACACAAGGCTGCTCTACAACACAAAGTATCAAAAACCTCTATCAAAATCTAAAGGAAGGAAAAGAAAATATGTGTAAACAACACTTCTTACATATCAGATTAAAGCTCAGTTTAAGAATATAATGCAGGCAATGTCATTTACAAAGTCTTCTTTGGCCTCCTGCAGTATATTGCACTATTTCTAAGAAAATAATCTGGTGCCATTAAAGTCAACGATGCACAGAATCTAAATCACAAGCTTCATAAATCTATGTAATAGCTGATGCAATGAGTCTGTAATTGCCACGATTAGATAAGCTACAGTGGCTGACAGAGATAATGCTAGAGGCACACAACATATCTACATAGATTATTCCCATCACATGAGAAAATCTGGCTCGGATATAATGATTTTGCCAATCCACAGTTTTACTGAGCATCTTGCAATCTGTGATACTTTCCTGAAAATTTCAACTCCCAGAGTCATGTCGGTGGGTTTTTTTTGAGAATTTATCATATTTGTTAAAAAAGTAAATTACTGATTGTTATACATTCCTTGTACAGAAAAGTCAGAGGAAAAAGCACCCCAACAAACAGAAGCAAATTCAGAGCACTTTTCTCGTTGTTGTTTTTGGTTTATGTATTTTGAGTCTTGGCTTATGAACTTCAGTGGTTGCTATAAGAAATATAATATTCGAGTCATCACACACCTGATTTCCTGAAGACAGTTACATTTGTTGTTATGATTTACAGGCAGTGCTGAAAGCATCATGGTAGAACTTCCTGGTTAATTGTCTGTAACTATTATGAATCCCCAAGTTATAAAGTACAAAGCACTGTTACTAGGGGATTATTCCTCTGCACTGTACTGGCTGGGTCAGAGTTAATTTTCTTCACTGCAATCGGTATGAGGCTATGTTTTGGATTTGCTGCTGCTGAGCAGGGCCCACACGCAGTCAAGGCCTCTTCTGCATTTCTGGGAATGGCTGAGCACCTGCCTGTCAAAGTAATGGATGGTTTATTTCCTCAGTTTGCTTTGCTTGTATGTGCAGCTTTTGCTTTACCTATTTAAGTGTCTTTACCTCAACCCTTAAGTTTTATCACTTTTATCCTTCTGATTCTTGCTCCCACCCCACTGCAGAGGGGGTGAGCGAGCATCTTAGCTGTCTGCTGGGTTAAACCACAACAGCCACATAAAACAGCGTAGTTCCATCTGATATGACACAAACATTAAAAAACCCTCAACAGTGCCTATGTTATGATTTTAAACAGTCTTTGCAAGTGGAAGTTTGGATGAAGATTCAGAAAGGTGACAAGGCATGAACAAACCAACAGTACAATGCAGTCAGGTGCTGAAGAACTGGGAACACAGTCCAGTCCCTGACTGACCAGCACACTCTGAGGATGTGTGTCATGACTAAAATGGCTTGAAGAAAACAATCAGAAATTTTCATTGCATAAAATGCAACCTCTCCACTACCAGAGTAATAATTGTTTTATTGAGCCAATGCAAGCTAAGAGATTCCCAGGTAGTTCTCTAAGCATTGTATAAAATCTACAGACTGTATTAAATCCATCTTTTAACAGAACTCTATTACCAGAACAACATCTTCCCATTCAATTATAAAACTTCAACACCTTTAAAACTATTCCTATGTAAAAAATAATTATTCTTGTATTAACAAAGCCTAATAACTCATTGTGAATTAGACAGATGCAAGATGGCAGGTGAAAATTCTTTTAGACATGACAACAAAATAAATAGCAACAAATAGCAAACTTTAATGGCCTTGCAGTGTTCATTCTAATGTAAAAAGACAGACACCAAATGCTCGCACTGCATCAAGCAAAATCTTTAGGAAAGCTTTAAATATCCTAACCATAAAGGATGACCAATTTACTCAATGGAAAGATTCCTTATAAACTTAATGCTATTTTACCTGATACAATTATGAAAAGAGTATGCAATGCAAACATTGCATCATTTTAGGCAAAAAAAAGGAAAGATGCAACAAACTACCATCCAAGGATCTCAGGTTTTGGCAAGATAGGCCTTCCCACAGCTTATTAACATTCTCTCCTTTGAATGACAGGAAAGGCATAGAGTGAGTACAAATTATTGCCCAATTTATATTACCCTTTTCTTTAAAAAAAAAAAAAAAAAAAAAAAAAAAAGATTTGTTGGTAAAAGTGTGTCCTTTGAAGATTTTGAACAGCAGTTTCATTGTTTTTATGAAAGCCCCATTCAGTTCACAGTTCTGTTTTCATTCCTCCGTAGTAAAACATAACAAGAACTGCCAGTAGAGCCAGGCTGACAGACAGGATCTTCAGTGCACCTCCCTCTTGTTGCCATGGGAGCTGCAAAACCATCCAGGAGCTGAGCCGTGCTTGCACTGGGATCTCAGCACAAGGCTGTGCTTTCCAGTTTGTACCATTCTGTGGTGAATGTCGGAACTCCTGTGAAGAAATGCACACATTAGGATTGAAACTATGTTATGTTTTTCTGATTGTACATACCAAGTGCAACCTCCTTTTTCTACTGAGGTTCAAATTAATGTCCTTTTCAAGACCAGCAATTCAACCTGCACCGCATCATCATCAGGTCATCAGTTTTTCATACAGAAATCTTATAAATGCCATACAAAATCACTATTTCTAATGAAATTACCTGCCAAATCAATGCAGCTGTTAGCAACAGAAACAAATCTCCAGACCTCACTGTCACCAGAGACAGTTGTTTGATGGTTATTTTTTTATTTGTTTTGCTGCTATCTCACTACTTTCCAATTTTTGGCTTCTCCAAAAGAAATGTCTAACCAGTGATAAAGGGGACCACAACACTCAATCCTTTGCACAGCAGGGATCTTCTAAAGTTAATCATTGACTCCTGGTGTGCCAGCTCAGTGGTGCTTGAAAATCCTCCCAAAGGGCTTTTCCTTTCCTCTGACCCTCAGGAGGCAGCTGTGCTAAAACACTCACCTTCTCATTCAGCATATTGAATCCCAGTTCCCTGCTGTGCCTGCCATTATCATTCCCAACCTGAATGCAGGCACCAAGATCTCCAAGAATATGATGTCTTTTAATTGCAGCACAAGTTACAGATATTGCATCACTATTTTGGCAGAAAATCCAAGTGAAAAGAATAAAAGGTTCTTTTCCCTTGCACTCTTGTTCATTTCAGCACTGTAGATACTCAAAGGGAAAAACATGCAGTGAAACTCTGATGACATTTGCAAGAGATGTAAGTGTAATTAAACGAAGGTGTAACAATGCTGCAATATTTCTGTTGATCATTTCTGGTTTTGTCCCTTTATTTGAATAATCTCTCAGGAATTCAATTGAGTTCAACTGGATTTTTAATTGGTTTGAAATTCTGCAGTTAAAAACAGGGGTTTGATTAAACCATTTTATTTTTTTTCCCATTCACATTTTGAATAAAACAAATCAGGGACCCAAGAAAGTACCTATCTGGATAATCTTGTACTTCCAAGAAGCTGAAACAGCACCACATGAAAATACAGACCAGATGCTTGCTCTGTCTTTTACCAAACATATTTCTGGGCAAATTCAAAGAAATATCAAAGCTCTAAGAAAGGTGCCTGCCCACGAAAGTGTGACGGCACAATTCGAACCTTCTGTAACTGCCTCCTGTTTTCCATTTCAGCAATCAGTTCCATTATAGTAATTGTAGAAGGAAAATAATGATTACTACTAGTTAGGTAAGTAAGCATCAAAGGGGCAAATGACAGCCTGGAGTAAGTGCTGTTCTAACAGCTGAGTTATTGCTGACTTAGATCCCAGTTCACACAGGCAAAGGGTTACTGATCAAGTGAACTATGAAATGAGGATGACTTCTCACACACACTGCACCTAGAAGAACATCAGCTGGGTAGACAGAGGAAAGGAAACAGGTAAGCACACTGGGTTTTAGGTCTCCAAAGTATGAGTCACAGTAACAGCACCACTCCAGAACATCAGTGTATATTGTATATAACATGTTAACTTAATCAAAAACTGTTTTTATTAATTACAGTCAATTTTTAATTCATCTGAAATTTTAGTACTTGGCCACAGCTATTTTGTCCTCCAAAATCAAAGCTGATTAACCTTTACCTGAAAATTAAACAGGAAAATGTACAGTATTAAGGATTTTTTACAAATTAGTCAAAATTCTTTTGCAATTCATTATTTCTAGACATTTATAAAGCTTTTCTTTTCTTTGCAGGTCTAACAAATCTCTACTAATGTAAGGTGCTTAATTTATGGCAATGACTTGTTTTTACATGTATTGTTGGTACATTAACACTAAGGCTAAAGTGATTCACAGGGATGGGTAAGGTTGTAAAAATATCAGTACAATTAAAGTCTTATTTCTTTTGATATTTATTTTTCACTGGTTCATGACTTAAAATTTGGCTGACCACAATCAGCCTACTGACTCCTAATTAAATATTTCTACACTGCATGATAAAAGTCATGGTTAATTAGTCATACATTATTAGATGCTATCCCTTGGCAAACAGACAAAAAGGGCCAGTACCTTATAAATGACGTTGGACCTTCTCCTCAATGCTTCTCTTCATGCTCAGCTTCTGTTCCTATCTACACATCTCAGGAAGACTAGGGACAGCCAGCAAAATGTCCCAAACACAAATTACAAGTTGTAAAATGTTTTGAGAGACTTCTTTTAAGTTTCTCCCTTCACTAACAGTTGAGCACATCAGTGTTTCATGCATTCAATCATGTTTCTGTAACACAGTTTACAGTAGTGGTTTCACTGGCATTTGGTTTATGTTATACAGGTTTTCTGTTTTCCAACATAAAGCCAAAGAGTCTCATCTCACTGGTATAATTTTGATCATGCATAGCATATACTGCCTTTTTTTTTTGCTGCCATACTGTTTTCTTACACCTCTACTGCAACATGCACTGCATATGCATTAGGTAGTGCTGTATACTGCTAGTAGGACAGAATGACACAAGAGATTTTAGCAAGGTTTACAAAGTTCCTGTGGTGGTGAGTTGTCCCAGTAGCATTTCATCTATGTCAGCCTGTACAGCTGTGAAATCTGTTTTTCCCTTACTTCATCATACTTCCAATAAATGAGATGATCATGCTGATACACTAAACCCAATTTTTGTTTTCTTTCAGTAGAAAGACAAAAATATCAATTTGCAAGTGACTCTTTTCTTAAAGATATACATCACAGCTTACCACTTAAACATACTGTGTTTCTGTTTGATAATGTATAGCTCTTCAGGTGATCCTGCCAAATATTCCCTTTCAAGGAAAGTATTCATCTGATCCATGTTTTCTAAGCACTATTCTCTAGCTTGGCCCAAAATTCTGCCTGATACATAATACCACAGGCTTCCATGAAAATTTCCCTCATTATCGTCACAGAATATGCATTTGTAAAAAAAAAAAAAAAAAAAAAAGAAAGAAAAAAGTACATCTGGCTCCCTGCAACTGAAAGGCTTCTGTAGAAAATAAGTCTTTTTGTCCCCGTCCTGAGGTTCATACAGAACTTTTAAACCCAGGATAATCACTCAGAGACACCTGCAGGTGGATGCCTCTTCCTTAGAGCCTGTCATGCAGCTCAGTGAGACATGGCACAAATTCCATTTCCCAGTGGAAAGAGGAGCTCTGCTAAAAGGAACATGTCACTGCATGCTCTCCCTTCTGAGGAAGGGCTGAGTAGCCCTTGCCACAGTCTGGACAACAGTGAAGAGCCTGCCAAGAACATCAGCAGTTCTTCCAGGCACACAAGTATCATAGAAACAGCTCTGTTAGTGAAAAACACTGTATATATAATTCTATGCACCTTTGGTGTAAAAAACCTCAGTGGAGGTAAAGATTTCATTTCTGGAACTAGCATTTACACAAGTCCAGCTCTCACTTAATAGAAGGATTAACTCTGAACAGTCCTAATTTGTATCTCTATCTCAAGATAGAATATTCACAATGCATTAGCTTTCCAAGGAAATCTTTAAGTAACTTCTGTAATATTCTGAACTGATATAGCTGTGATATTTACCACATACAATCACTAGTTGCACTAGAGTGCAACAGTTCCTTGAGCTCAGAAATCACACTTTTGTAGCTGCAAGAGCTAGAAAGATTACCATAATGACTCATTTCAGTGGAATTTAGAATTAAATTCAAAGCCTCTTTTAACAAAAAAAAAAAAAAAAAAAAAAAAAAACCCGGGGGGANNNNAAAAAAAAAAAAAGCCTGGAGGAAGTCCTAAGGTAAAGAAGTTTCAAAATTATGTGTTTATACTAGTTTCAGTCTTGATAGGCCATAAACTTTCGTAGACTTGTTAAGCATTGCTCTTACTAAATAGGATCATAATGAAGGAAAAGGTACTCTTAGATTTAAAACTATATACTGTTAATCAAAATGAGGGGAGGAAGGGAAATTACCAAACTCAAATGCAAAGACAGACACTTTGAGCTATGCATCTTGTATTTCCATGGAGGCAGCCTTTCATCTTGTTTTGGCAGTCACAAAGTAAACACAAGACTTTGCTAATAAGGTATAATATAAATTATTAAAACTTCTGGTGTATGATCAAATGCATTTCAGACTATTTTTTGAATAATTCTGCCTTGACGACTGCCAGGAATAATATATTTTGTGCACTCTTGCACAGACCCATTGATTGCTGTCTTTCTGAAACTCCAGTCCCAGATTTAACCACCGTGCATGAAAGAAATACATAATCACATCAAAACCTAAGATTTGGCATCTGTCAATCACAGCCTAGTTTTTTGTAAGATCTCACTTCATGTTAGTCAACAAAGACATAAGAGAAACTCTTTAGCTCTGAGCTGAGGTTTTAATAGATTCAAAACATTTCTTACATGCAAATTTCTTTTATGGCTCAGGGGCACTGTTAGAGCTTGAAGTGTTAGCTAACTGCTGTGAAAAACTACTTGACTGAGCATATCTCAAGATAAATTAGACTTCTGAATTTTTTAGCTCAAGTACATCACACACTTGTACTATTGGCTTTAAAAATATGGACTTTTACATAATCATGCACAAGTCTGTGTGACAAATTTAAAGAAAACATGTTAAAATATGCATTACATATCCTGCTGCACTATTTGAAACTCTGGGCTATTACACTTTAAAGGCATTTTTCAGATTTAAAAAAACAAACAGTTACTGAAGGTCACATAGATTACACATCCAAAACTATGTAAATTGAGTTTTATTCAATAGTTCTGGAAGACACATTCTGTTCTGTAGGTATTAAGAGAATTCCTTTGATTTATTACTTTAAAATTCCACTATCCTTCTGCAATTGTGGAATGCTGATCTTAAGTCACAAACTAAGTGGCACAGAAAATATTTTTTTCCTAATGGAATTAACACGGTAGTTCCTATAAGAAGCATCCCTGGCATCATGTATTCCAGTGAATGCCCAGTATGATGCTGTTAAAAGAGATGCTGTATACAAGCATGCTCGTGTCAGATGTTATCAGCCGTACACCGTTCCTAGGAATCTGCTGATTCCCAATACACAGAGAGTTTACTTATCCACTTTAAAAAATGAAAAACCTTGACGAAAAAAATAAAGCAGCGTGGTCCTTTTGCAAAGGAATTTCATATTATTTCTTCTTTTTAGGGTTTGAAAATATCCAGTGATGGAGACCACCACGGGGTCTCTGGGCTTTGTTCCCCTGCTGGGAACTCATGGGGAAAATGCTTGTCCTGGGGTGACTTTATGATGCTGAATTTTATCGCCATTCATCTGTTTAGCCCAGAAATAAGTTTTGCACCTTTAAAACTGGATCTGAGAGTAGAAGAGGGGAAGAAGGAGAAGTGATGGAATGTCTGAGGCAGTTGTATTCAAAAACATAAAGATGAGAGTTTCAGTTTTCTCTCTCATGGACTGTGCTGGCTGCAGCATGGATGGAGAGCAGGAGAGAGTTCTCCTTTGCTTTTAGTTAGTTTTTGGCTGGCTGAGGCAGAGAAGTTCCCCGGACTACGGTTTTTCTTTTTCTTGGAACTGTTTGTACCTGCTCTGGACCAAAAACCCAGAAGAACCTGTGGCCCACCAGGGCCTGGGAGGCGGCATTTCCCAGTACAGGAAGGAATGATAAGAGACTGAGCGAGCCGAGCTACATTCCACAACAAGGACTTGCTGAATTTGTCATCTCTTCAGAACAAAAAGAGGTTTTATTGTTTAATATTCTTCATTTTTTATGCTTGTGAATACTTTCCTTGTTAAATAAACAGGGTTTTTCCACTTTTCTCCAAGGAAATTTTTTCCCAAACCAGTTGAAGGAGGGGCCGCTTGAATCTGCTTTCTGGAGGGACCCCTTTGGAAATCTCCTCCCAAATTTGCCCCAAACCAGGACAATGCTTCTCTTCATATCCATCTGATCCTCTCACTTCAACTCAGGCCCAGTCTCTCATCCTCCCACACGTGCCAGTGGGAGACACTTGGCTCAGCCTTGTCAGGAACCTCAGTGCAGGCACTGGGAGGCCTCTCCTGGGGTCTCCTGCAGCCATCCCTCGTCCAGTCCTGAACAAGCCTGGTGCTCAGCCTCTCCTCACAGACCAGCTGCTCCGGCCCCTGATCAACTCCGTGATACCAATCTGAAACCAGGGCAGTTCCCAGCTCCTAGTTTACATCAAGATCACTACAAATGACCCAGGCAAAGCAGGTCAGCAATACTCCTAGAAACTGGACCATGGTCAAATACAACTATACATGTAATAATGGAAGGCTGTGGAGATTGATTGACCTTAAGCTCATCTGCATTAAATCTGACAGCTGTCATCCTTTATGGAGACCATCTTTAACCAGGGCCTTCCCTGACCTGCACAGCAAGTCAGCAAAATCTGTGTTCTTTCCACTAACACCTGCCTGATCTGTCTGATTCCTTTGATCAGCACAGAAAAAAACACTTTGCTCACTACTCAACTTTTACCTTGATTACTACTACAGTAATTCATCCAGTCCATTTTCTTTTCCTTCTACTGCTCATTTCTCTCTTCTGACCATGCAGCCTCTCAAATAATCAAAGGCAGAGATGCGACTAGGAATGCAAATTTGTAATGCCATGTTAAGCAGACACACATCTGGAACTCCCTCCTCCTACAGTAACATTAAATTCCAATTTTAATATTCCTACTTAAGAGTACAAAAGGAATTAATTTTTTCTCTGTAAATTCCCACCATTACTGTATGGCTGCATTGGTGTTTTTTTTGGCAGACATCTCCCGGCTCTCTTCCATGCTCTTACCTAAGGGTAGGCCCTTGCCTACCTACTTCTTTTTCCTCCCCCAGTCTTTCAGATGATTCCCTCAATCAACCCTCAAAATTCAAAAAGCACTTAGATACTAGACAGAAGGCTGAGCAACTTGGGCTTATTAAGTAACTTCCCTTGTGATGTACACTTTGAGGACGAAGGAAACAATCAGAAAGCTCAACTAACAAAAAAAACGAAAACAAGAGAAACAACCAACTGAGAAAACACAAGCCAAAAACCACCTCCAAAATGTTTAAAACACGGTCTTGCACTGTTTTTCATTACATCCACTTGTTTTAGCCTGTTTCTTTATATTTACCTATAAATGCTTCCAGTCAAGTCCAGCCAGGACTTGACTCTTTTTTTACATATTTGTATTTTGTGCTGCTATTAAACTTAGTGACTCAGTATTGTTCCACCACATAAACAATGCACTGTCAAAATAACCTGTCATTCAAGGTCAGACATGACATCTTTAAAAAATAGTGTGATGTCTGGATTCTGAGCTTTATTTTTTTTGTAATAAAGTGTGTGGGGTGTCAATCACTATGACGGATTCAAAGGACATGACAGCCAGCATTCCAGCCAGCACCTCCAACTACAACAGAATTGAGAGATCCTCTAAACAGAAAAAGTTTGCAATTCAAAAATCGCAGTCACCCAAGCAATGACTTGAAATGAAGAATGAACGCAGCAGCACAATGTGGAAAAATTCAGGATGGGGTTCTGTCACTGTTTATCTCCCTGTGCATAGGACAGTTTTATGAAGGAGATGGCAGGTACTTGCTCTGGGCACTTATCTGGTAATTAGCTGGCTAACAGAAAAATCTGCTTCGTAGACATCACCAGCACAGGCTTCATGGCTTTGAAAATACATTTCAGTGAATTACAGGATGCAAAATGACTTCTCATAACACTAGATATCATTTTTCAGTGCGCACACAACATCCTGTCTTATTAGATACCATTCTGTAGGATTCCAGCTTGCTCCTTCTTTAAAGGATCACTAAGATTTTTTTATTGCGTTTTTTGGGGGGGAGGGGCTTGGTGTTTTTTTAAAATAAGAATTTTAAGACTGTGTTTATAATACAACAATTTTCCCAGTTTATATTGTTGGATGATGAAGGAAAGATAGCATGCGGATGTTCAAAGACTGCTCTACAAATGAGAATATTAAATGAAATACAATATGCTTTTTTTACAGCACAAGCTTTCAGAGACCATCACCCTTTTGCTTCCCTTTTAAATCTTCAAACCACAGCGACAGTTATGTGGAGGTCAATGGTAGCTACAGGCAAAGACACAAAAGGTTTCCATCAGAAGGAATACCCCAGTAAAATTAATAGCTAGATCTGAAAATATATATTCATGTCACAAGAACCACCAAAATAACTGAATGATATTCACATATCAATACTGAAATGAGTAATACTGCTTTTACTCAAGAGACATTGTCTTTCAAAATCAGGAAAGATTTCAAAGGTCTTTCACACAGAGCAAAGTAGAATAAACAGATATATGTGCATAGATTCTTGGGTACAGCCTTCCCCTTAATCCTAGAATATGTCATAATCCTAAATTGATGTGTTTTCAATTCTTCCTACAGAACTAAGCATTAAAATGGAATGTTCCACAGAGACTTATATAATACAACAACCTCAGAGACAAAGGATACAGCTCTTCTTATACTTCAATGTCGTGGATAATAAACATGGTTTAAAGAGAGCATTTTAAATACTTTGCAATGATACTGGGTCCCAGAGTTTCAAATTTCATTCCAGTAGGTATCTGTGGGATCTATATGCCTCCCTCATTTTACAGGGAGAAAAAAAAAAAGAAGATTGAAGTGTCTCCAGTGCCACAATGCAAATCAGCAATCAGGTCTCTACAATTCTTGTCCCAGATTCCACCTGCTACCAGAAGCCAACACAGCCTGTAAAATCTTTTATGTCTGTGAAGTTTAAGTTTTAAAATAATTTTCTTAAAGCTAGGCAATGCCTTAATATGCAGTCTCCTGACAATTTCTCTTTCATTTTCACAGACTTTTCTGCCTAGGATTAAACATCTCCAGTTCCTGGGAATGCAGATGCCCACCAAGTACAGCTGGAACCAGACATTGGCAAAAA